>CM052256.1:3099213-3237513 GCA_028455795.1 Lasioglossum marginatum | reverse complement strand
ATCGGTATCTAATCAATTACTAAACATTTAGGTATTGTATGAGGTATTATACCAATTTCATATCCATAAAATTTCAAAAATCATAGGGAATGGAAATATTCTAGATCGGAAGAAATGTTAAATTTTCCAGTTAAAATAGCTCCGAGTGCACAGGGTTAAAATATAAAAGACGACCAGGTTTAAAATAAAAAGTTTCCTAGCTCAAAGTTTCAATCGAAATCGGTAAAAGCGAGAAGAAATATTCATTTCAACACTCTTGAATTTCTCATCGAATTCGCGAAATTCCACACAGATTAGTCACCATAATTTCGCCGTCAACATCCTTGTTGCGACAATGTCACGGGTGATCGAGGGTATCAGAAGCGTTGAAATCTCGTCGGACAAGTCCTGTCTCGAGATTATGATACCCCGCGAGTATTCGTTCCGATATTCGAACTGCCCAGAGCGTTATACATAAATCGCCGAGCGCTAGATTCGAGTTAGTGGAGTTTGTTTCGAAACTGGAGGAACTAGTTTGTCTCATTCGTGCAAGCGGCTCGAACGTTCAAGCAATCCACATGGCTGTCAGGTGATGTGAAACTTTCCTGCCAAAACGTTTCTCCGCAACGTCGAATATTCAACCGACCACTTTTGATAACATCGCTTCGTTCAAAGTGCTGCGTTAAAGTGAAAATAACTATTCTGTGCAGAAGCTGCATTGACGAGCAGTAATTAAAACGCGATATATTGTAATGAGAATTTGAAATTGAATACAAATTAATCGATGTCAATTATCGTGGTGGAAAGATGCTTATAATAAAAACATATATGTGAAATTTTTATTTTTAATCCCAAGTATCTATCTCAAGTACTAGGAGCCTTTTTAAAATTTTGTATTTTTCTCAGACACCTTAAACTCATATTTCTCAAGACTAAATAATCCGAACGTTCTAAAAATGATAAAGAAACTTGACATTTGCAATTATTGTACAGTATAATTCGGGTCATGATAGACCCAAGTATATTATTATGTATATTATATGTAGATCAGCGGATTTTATGCATTTATGAAAAAAATGGGTAGATGTAATATGAAACAGTAAGGACATTAGAAAAATTTAAAAACACTGTTGTTATTTTCAACCTGTTAAACATATTAACCCTTTACACTCCTTTGTCGAGTGTGACTCGACATCAGAGAAAGAAAAATGTAAAGGAAACGGGTTTTTATATGTATTTGATTCTTCCTTTATTTATTTAATTTCTTATTTTTTAGTTAATAACAAATATCAGTTCCACAAATATAAATTACAACAAAGTTTGAGAGCTATATTTAATATAATTAGTAGACTACGGATCTTTATAATAATATAATATAAATCGTCTGCATCGATTGCAAGGAATAGAAACTAAATTGAATGTTATTTCTTCCCTTATTGATTTCATTAGCGGAGAAATCGTATATTGACATGTTCAATTTGAAAAATTTTCCAACAATTTTGAATTTCATCTGCTCAATTTTGCTGTAAATGCATAAAGATCCGCAGTCTAATAATTAGTAAACAAAATTGTTTAAAATAAGTAGCAGTCAAGGAACTGTAGGGAATTGGTGGCAATAAAATTGAAAAATGATTCAGAGTGCAAAGGGTTAAGAATGAAAATAAATTACTATTTCACTCTAGTTTGTTGCTAGTCAGGTGGAACATTTTTGTTTTGCATAAAAATCCGCTGTCTAATTATATGTACTGAGAAACAACTTTTAAATATTTATAGCCCCAAGTTGCAGTGCTCGACGCGAAAGAAAGCGGAATATTTGACTTTCTTCGATCGATCGTTGGCGAAGAAGACCTTGTTGGTAAAACATGTTTACAAACAACAGAAAGCGGTTTCGAGATGTTTCACTTGACGCGCATAGTCCACGAATTCCTGCTTTTAGCTGCACGTGCTGAAATAGTTTGGCACACAAGGAAGCGAGCGAGAATTTCTGCGAGTTTCATCGGCTTGGATTCTCTCCCTGCATCATTTTAATATGTCCTCTGCCTACCGTGCTCCTTGCCCTCCCATGAACTCATCCGTTCACCGTGGGGTATCCAATACCGTTTTTTCACATTATTTATACACCGGCTACTTTTGCATTCTTCCTTTTCTTTATCGCGTTTCCGCGACACCGCGTGCAATTCAGTAATTTACGAACGACTCCGTAAAACTGATTGTTGATCCGCGCGTTGAACATTGAAAAACCCGCAGATTGATATTCTTTTTAACCTCTTAGCTGAGGTTTTATAAATGGGTACTAAGAAATTTTAAATAATTTATCGAACGCCTTTACCGCTCTTCAATTTCTTTGTTTCGTCTTTAACTCAATGCATTTTGACACTACCATTGCCGGTCAAATGTGACCGGTTTCATATTTTTCATTTCACAATTATTGAAACTATGAAGTTGGTTACATGAGAATTGATTCGATAGATTTTTTTACTCAGGCACATATTGTAATAAAAATTGCACGGAATCTAAATACATGGAGCCTTGTTATTTTTGTAAAGCTAAGACATTTTAGTCGCTTTTAGCGCTCGGTAGGTTTAGTGTTAACATGTCAACAAATCTGACGTAAATAACGAGTCATTAATTTTGGTATTAAATAACTTTTCATTTGATAATTATTGGAGTTGTGAAGACGCTTTCATGGGAAATGATTCAACAAATTTCATTATTTAAACACATACAGTGAAAACAGTACAGATTTTAAATAAATTCAATATTTGTCATTAGTCAGTTTTAGTAATAAATCTATCGAGATAGGTTTAGTGTTCATATGTATACAAAGTGGGGCACCAGATATTACCACCTTGATTTACGTCGCTATTATTATTAGTAGCTAGAAACGCATCAATGACTTATGAAGGTCAACTTCGATTTTTTAAATGAAATCGTATATTCTTTTATGTACCAAACGATACAGCTTTTTATTCTCGATAAAAAGCTCTTAACCTACGTATGTCGAAAAATGATGTATAATAATAATGACGTAAATCAAGGTGGTAATGGTGCCCCACCCTGTATTTAAAACTGTTTCAAAAGTTCATTTAAATTTTTTAATATCTCCAATATGGTCTTAAAATTGAGGTCAGATAATTAATTTTTATATCCATATTAAGTGGCCCCAACATTTTGTAGAGATCCGTGACTCATTAGTTTAGAGCTTGGATTCTACTTATTGCTACTCGTGCTAATCGTTATAATAATTTCGTTCATGGAATTAAATTGATTGTGAGAGTTACATGTGCATTAACGTTTGAGACTAAATCAGTGTAGATACTATCTCCAATAAAAATTCCGTGATATGTCAAATCTAGATTGCATACACGTGAGGTTCAATTGTATAATACTTTTAGTCCACTTTTCGTTGCTTTATATCAATTTTGTTCGAATGTAGGATTAAACTGATTGTGAGAGCTACACGTGCATTAACGTTTCAGAATAATTTTGTACCTTCAATGAATATGTCTGGATACGTCTGACCTACAGTCTAGAGTATAGATTGCATACGCGAAGTTTAATGTCCGTTTTTCGTTATTTAATCGCAGAAAGATTAAATTCTCGGAATATATAAATAGTAACTCGACTGTGTAGTTTACGAGGCTCCTACAGATATTAAGAAAGCAATACGATACAGGCTTTAATAAACGTAAATTAAACATTGTATTCCATTTCGCCTTCGGAATCCCCTTAATTGATGAAAGAAGTTTTCCTTTGATTCGTTTCGCAGAGTGCCTAATCTATGAAACTGGAAACTTGCACATGCATATTCGCGGTGTAATAATACCGAGTAGATAACGTTCGACCTCATGCATATGCACATACGAATCCGCATTAATGTTGAGAGAGAGAGAGAGAGAGCTACATGTTTCTTCATTTAAATTTCATAATTAAGCGCATCCAATGATTACGATCCAAAAAGTATTCGCAACATTCTCAAGAAAAGAGCCGCCCGCGAGCATACACACACACGTACGAACGACAATACTGTAAGCAGTCACCTGATACATATACCCCCTTCCTGTCAGTGCCGGAGTAGTCACGTGACATTGTGACGACACGCGTCACGTGACCGCGGCGAAAGCGTGGGGGTATAGTGTCGTAGAAAATGTTTCGTTCGTTCTTCGATAAAGAAAACTAATCGCGGTAATGCCACGGGTACGGTGGAATTTCTCTTGAATTCCCGAGCGATAGATTTTCCTAATCATTCCGTTCATTGTTTGCCCAAATACGCCGCGCGTTACGTCTCACTGCAGCGCGATTGCCGTTCCATCGTGCGTGCCGGCAATTTGTTCCGCGGATATCTGTCGGCCGTTCGACCGTGACAATAAAAATCTCCGTCGAGAGTTGCGAGGGCCTTAATGAATCCTTCATTTGACCGTACACGGTTATAGTAAAATATTAAAAGAATTTAAAAATACTGTTATATTATTGTCGGCTTATTAGAATTATTAAAGGAAAGAATAGAACGTTCCTTATAATGAACCTAGAAAATTTCTTTCTACTTCTGACTTATTTTTTCACGAGGGATCACCCACATGTCCGGTTGTACCACCGTTGCCGAAACACCCTATATATTCGCTTAGAGGAAGAACGACAAAAATCTTTATGCTAGAATCGCGTTTTACATCACTGCGGAAGACGTGAATGAGAATAAAAAGAAGGATCATTGGGCGTTATCAGCGGCGTTGTCGCGCGATCACATGGTACATCAAACCCTGCCAGTTAGTAGGATCGTCGAAATCCCGATACCTGCCATGGCAGAGCGATAAATAATAAGTAACGGCCGGCATTACTTAGCCGACATTGAGAGGAATGTCGGAACGACGATGAGGTATCACGCTGCTTACCTACTTAAACTGTTTATCATGCGGTAAATTATACGAGCCGAGAATATGCTAATGAGAGGCCGGCAGATCTAACTGCATCTAAACGACGTAGATCGCTGATACGGTGAGGACTAGAGAAATTTCTGAACGCTGCGCGCCGCGACCACAATCGCCACCGGGTCTCCCGGCAGTAGTTGGACATCCTCCAGAAAGAAGGCGCACCGCGTTCCGACGACGGAGAGCGCAAATCACTTTCGGTACCTCGAGCGAGTGCGCGCGCGTCAGTCGACACCCTTATGGGGATGGGCCTCCGCAACCTCTCAAGTATGGTGTCCGCGGATTCTATCTGGATCGCCCAAAAAGTAGCAACGGAATATGTGTGGACAAATGCACCAAGAATTCTTTGATCCGTTGACATTTACTTGCGCAATACTGTTTTGTATGTTTTGGCATTTGTCTAGAGCGAGGCCGAATAGCGTCGAGCGGAAAAATAAGAAATACACAGTGACTCCCACTAATCTTCGGACACTCTTAAAAAGACGATAACTTTTTAAATATTGTATTATACGATTCGAACTTTTTTTGGGAAGCTAGAGCAATTAGTTTGCTACAGGATGTGAAAAAAGCTTTTTCAAAAGTTGCGATTGATCGGAATTGTAGAAAAAATACTAAAAGTTGCATTTTACAACTGCAATGTTAATGAGTCATTAACTTCTCGATTCAGAAAGTGTTCTGATGCAAATGGTTGCCACACTGAACCTTTTCTGTAAATAGACATTACAATTAAAATATCTCCTAAACTAATGATTTTTCTACACAAACAGATTAATACCTTTTTGTGAAGAATATAAAGGAGCATCAGCTGACGCAATAAAAAATATATGATTCCATTTAAAAAAACATTAATCACCTTCATATTATAAAAAATGTACCATCAGAATGTGCCCCTCTCAAAACCATTCAACTTCATCTGAAACATTGTTTGCTGTGCGTAATAATAATGACGTAAATCTAGATGGCAAAATGTGGCGACCCACCCTGTATACATGGATGTGAGGCAACTCAGTAGCAGAATTACGTCCATATCTTTGTAAGTACTATACGGAGCTGCAATGCGGGTCTGATTGGTTGTTTGGTACACATACGTATTTTTGCTACTAGCTGGTTAAATACAGAGATTAGATCATGCAACAAGTAAGATCGAGCTGAGAGAAAGAGTTAGATTGCCCTCTTATTCTTGTGCAATTATTTAATGAAATCCTTCATTTCTATTTTTTTTATTTTAGCACATATGTCACTGTATTCTACGTATACTGCTGAATGTTGATTCAATTTTTATTTATTTTGCGGAAAGAACCCTTAAGTGTACTCCAAATGAGGTTAAAAAAGTCATTATGTACATATGTATATGTATTTATACACATACAGGGTGAATCACGAATCGTGATCAGTCCGATCGAAAATGTTTTTATCAGGTATAGCATGGTTTCGACAGAGCTTCCACGTGATTATAACAAATTTTTCGTCAACTCTTTTTTTTCATGATTTTTCAAGGTCACCTTCAATTTTTTGCAAACACATCTATAATTTTTTTACGCCTATTTGTTAGAGGATGTCGAGGCGAATTCGGAAACGTATCATGACATTAAAAAAATTGCAAAAAAGATTGCAAAGACTTGCTTTTTTAATTTTTTCTTTACAAAAAATTAAGATTAATTAAGAAATTAGACATCCCGGGAGTAGTATTGTTTGTACAATATAGTACAATATAATTAGTCTATATTACAATATGACTAGTCCAGCATTTTCTCTTTTTGAAATATTTCTGTTTTCTTATTAAGTACATTGCAACAATTGCAGCAAATCCATTTGGCGCATCCATTCTGTTCACGAGTATTCCTATAACTAGACTCCGGATCTGTATGCAAAATAAAAAGTTTGTGCACCGCTTGTAAGACACAGAATCTGGATATAAAATATTTTTCACTAATCATTTTAACGTAGTGAAAATAATAGTCTTATAATCTTCTCGCTGTTCCAAATTGCACCTACTCATTTTCGTCATAAATGCATAAAATCCGGAGTGTACTTACAACTATCGAAATTCATCTGAGAGCTACACGCATGACATTCAAATGGCCACATAGCTGAGAGGACATTCCGAGGGTTGACTCTCACGTCAATCTCCGAGAGCAAAAAGTGTCTGGAGTACACTCAAATGGACACGCAAATTGAGAGTACTCTCGGGCGCAATTATCGACAGAAACTCTCAGATGGACACGTACCTTTACGTAATAGATTTTCATCGAAACGAAACGAGCTTTCCACGGCCCGTGGTATTACCATCGATCCGTCAATCGGCGGCGGCAGAAAAACTCGGGAAAAAGGGTAACGGGCCGTGCGCTTACGAAGGCGGGAAGTAGTCTGCCGCGTCTCGGAGTCGGAGGCAATAAAGCACGCGCGTGTACGCCCGTAGCGGCGTGAGAAAACGGCTCGGGGATTTTTAACGCGGCGTTGTAAGCGACGTCGGTGCGTATAGAAGTTCGCACATACACGTACGGCCGTAGGGAAGAGTGTAGGGAGGTGGGCCGCGGCAGGTTGGCAGGAAGGAAGAGAAAAACGAGGGGATGAGAACGAGCGTGGAAGAGAAAGACGAAATCGAGCTCGGTCGCGCGAGCGCGAGCGCGAGCGTATATTAGCCGGCACGGCGAAAAACGCGAGGCTATTAATTCAGAGCCGGTGGACACCGGTCAGCGCCGGCAAAGGAACAAAATGAGCGCCCTTGGGTCAGGCCCTAAATAAAAGGAAGGAAGGGAACGTTTAAATAAAAGTAAACTCGTGTCGCCGTGGCCCCGGAGCGGTCCAGCCCGACCCGACTCGTCCAGGCCCGACCCGCTCAGGCCCGACCACGGTCCGTCCCGAACTTCCCCGTGCGAGAAACTAAAGGTCTGAAGAAAAGTTGCACGAAGGTGAAGATCGCGGCCCGAACTCCCTCGCGAAACCTGTCCGAGGACCGAGAGAGATCGACCTTGCCATGCCCGCGATTGCGAGCTTTAACGCTTGCCTCCGTTATCCGACGATCGTCGAGAATGCGACCGACTCAGGGGAGGACGGAGACGCGTTTTTTCGGCTCCCTCTTGGCCTATAACGGTGCTTACACGCCGCGCCGGGATCCTACGGATAGGATGTTTGATTCTGGATAACGAGCTTGTGGACACGGGGTTGATCCGCCTCTCTCCCGCGTCAGGTTGTTGTTCTCGATCGCGGGGATCGGCGCTTCGGGGCCGTTCAATGGCTAGATGATGATTCCTGTGTTCCTCAGCTCGTGTTACGTAGTCTACATGGCTGTAAGCTGATACGGGATAGGCTTAGACATTTTTTCGACACCCGGTATGCGCAGCCTAACCCCCACCACATATATTAAGGTATTTCGTGGCTCTTCTAATGTGACAGGGTAAACGCACGTGTTGTGTGCATTAGGGATTATTGAATTGTTTCTCCAGTCTATGGGGTCAACGGTACACCACTGGTTGGGCACCTGCTGGAACCCGCATTCGTCTCCCATTTTCGCTAAATAATTAACCCTAGCATTCCCAAGCTCCGATTCGTCATGCGGACTCCCAACGGGGGGCTCCTTGAGCCCATACTCTTCTTTACTCATTTCTCCTAAGAAAAAATTATTTAAAACGAAAAGTTGGTAATATTTAAGCGTGTGATACTTTATGGACATTCTATATTGTATTTAGGTGTATATGTATACAATAGAATAACATAAGATAATGTATAGGTCAGGTTAGTGAACAAGGAAACTCGAAGAGCCGCGAAGTTCGCGGTGGTTCCCGAGGACTTCGCGGAGGATCGGCTGATAATCTTATCGCGACAGGGTCGTTTATCGAGATTATTAATCCCTGGGCATATCTGACGGCGGAGTGAATCAGTAGCGTCACGCGATTAAAATCCATTTGCGGCTGCGTTATTTTTCACGTCTGTCCAAGCGGGGCCGTTTAAATCGCCACGGGAGAAATACGAGGGACGGAAGCCCGTCGATAGATCATCGTCGTAATGGCACCGCGGACTCCGCGTTATTCGATCTTAATCATTTTTATCGCATCACGGGACACCCGCCCGCGCCTTCCACGACCACCGGGGTCCGGCATCGGCACTCAGATGGTAGTCCGTTTAACGCTTCGCCGTTTGTTATCTTACCATCGTCAGCGACGAGAACGCTAAATACCGATAGCAGCGGGGCTCCCGCGGTTCCACCGTGACCACCAACAACCGCGATTCCCATGTTAAACAACCGATTCATAATATTTACAAGGACAGATCCTTAATTATCCATGTTCATGCGGGATCTTGCTTGCGGACACAAGGGAGTCGCGTCAAGCAAAATTAATACATTTGTAGCTCGTGTTTACAATGTTTACATGTTTCAATGATAGCTCTCGTTAGAAATAACGTTAATCCCTTGTTGTGTAATTACTAGACTGCGGATTTTATGCACTTATGACAAATATTCAAATAAAAATGAATTTTTAAAAAATACCACGTTTTTAAGATGGACTGAAAAGTATAAAATAATTTTTCCTAGCCCCATACAGATAGTCCTGAATATTGGTGATTGTGAATTTTTAATAGCTATGAAAATACTCGTAAGATTTGAAACGAAAAACGTGGGGCGCTAAGATAATATTAAGGAGTGTAGAGAGTAGCTGCCGTTGAGAAAACTCACACAACAGTTCATATCATTTGCAGTGCAATAAAATTGTTATAAATGACTAATATAAATGACTTTGTTTGAGAAAATGTGGAGGTCGCGAACTTAGTTGCTAACCTAATAATATTTGATATAATATTATCTATTTGCATTCCTAAAATTTTGTCGAATATATTGGGCATTATTAAGCATGTTATACATACAGGAATGTCTTTCACATCTTCAGTCACCAATTTTATGTGACATATTTTTGAACCTATGTTTGAAACCTTCGAGATTGCCATAAGGGTAAATTCGCCACCTGGTTGCATCGATTGCTCAATCCAGACCGCCTGGTGGCCGGTCTGAGAAATGCTGGGGAATGGCTGGTTCCGCGGAATAAATCACCAGAACGATACGGCTCACGGAAGAAAAAGAACGCCGTCCGCGGTCATCAAACGAATACTTCCCACCCGGGCTGATCATTATAACGTCAAACGAGGTCCAATAAAAATCTCTCGGAGGCAACGACGTGATTCTCGACTAGCATTCCTAACGAGGACAAGAGTTCATATAAAATCCGGTCGGTGGTTCGCGCAATAAAGTCATAAAGAGGACACTTCGGGTCCGAGGCGAAACGATAGCCCACCGGACGATTCGGTCCTGGCGGTTTATTGGTGTATCACATGTGCGTTTCGCATATAAATTCCTTGCGCGCGGAAGGTCGCCGGCAAGAAATTAGTCAACAAGAAATCGAGAAGGTGGTTCGGTTAGGAGCCCTCGGGCATCCTCATCGGGGCCGCGCCTTCATACAAAGGGAGAGAAGACAGGTGCAGAGGCCGCTCCCGCTTCGAACTCTGCAAGAACTTAGCTATCCTTCATTAGCACTCTCGTTACGGAGGCCACCGTTTCTTCAGGCACGGACGCGTATCGGCGAGGAACTGCCATTTCTGCGGTTTGACGCGGTCACCATTTCTTTCGCGGTCCGCTTTGTGCCATTGTGCCACAGCGTTTGTTACGTTTGTTCCGGCGATGTGGGACTCTTAATTGGAATGGAACTGTTTGCGGAGTTTAGGATCTTCCTGCGGGAATCTGCTGACTGTTCGAGACTCAAATCATTTCTTCTTTCATGCCGGAAAGATGCATTCTAACAGTATTGTTCGTGTTGAGTGTGAATCTCGGACGCAACATCAGTACACCGTACTGACTCTGAGGAATACAGTAAACGCCCCTTTGCTGTCCGGGTTCGTGGGCACGATCACTGTTCAGTGCCTACCCACTCCACTGCTCTTCTGTCCTTCTTTATGTTCGGATCTCTATTGAATTCTCGCTCGGCGCGGTCGGCGCGGTAGACACAGTCATAAATCAAAAATAGTGTCCGGGTACTGTCCGTGCAAAACACGGCTGTTGGACAGTAAAGGGGCGTTTACTGTACTTCAAAATTGATTACAGAAGATCTGGGTCAAGTGTTTTTTTGTATTATTGCTCGCTTAGGCAATTTGAAGATAGCTAGGGACAATATCAGAAAATCATCGAGAGAGACAATCCATTGTCGCCCCTAGAGAGTTACATAGAAATTTGATAATGCTGCTCCAGGCAGAAGCTATTCGATTGAACAAATCTAACATCTATTTAATTAATAAAATTTAATAAAATTTACTACATATTTATATAACTGGAATATTCTTGAATACACGAGAATATACTAAGGCATACTTAAATATGCTAAAATATACTAGAATATAGTAGAGTAGAATATACTATAATATACCGGTTTGTACCAGATTATATTAACACCCACTGAAATACACTAGAAAATATGCTAGAATACATATACCAAAACATAGGTTTTAGTCAATATTTTTTTATTTTCAAGCAATTTATTTTTAGGAAGGCTGATTGGATAGGGATTAGGAAAAATTTACCTTAATTTACTTAATGAAATAAAAATTAAAAAATTAAAATATATGACACTGTGTGCTCTCTCCGATTTCTTACATTCTACAGATTACAAAATGTAATAAATTAATTAATTAGCTTGAAAATTCATCTTTAAATCTGGACAAACAATGTTCTGGAAATATTTAATGTACGAAAGCAGTAATAGACATTAATCTATGTCACCCTAAAAACACATAAGAGGCCACAATACACGAACATCTAAAAGGCCACGGTATACATATAAATCATCCGAGAACTACGGGAACCAACGCAGTGTATTTTTAGAGGCATTCCCATCGTCGAAAATTTAAAGCGAAATCGAATCAGTATTATTTTCTATATAATTAGGTGGGCCGGAATTAGTGACTACACTGTGCATCACGAACCGCGTTTTTAATAGTTAACGGATGACAGTTAATTGCTGCAGAGCTGCGGCTACAGGCTCGTCCCAAGATGGTAAGCAGCTGATTAGAATTTATCGGAGAGGAGAACCGTAAAGATGTATCTCGTCGAAAGATCTGCGTGCTGTTGGTGAGTCAAATTTCAGAGAAACCGATGATCAATAAAAATAGCATAGTCCTTTCTTCCATTCAATCAACACGTTGTAGTTCGTTAATTAATGTATGTACGCTCGTCGAGTAGCGATAATCAGGCACTAACGCGTGATTGAGAAGAGCAGTTCTACGAGAAATTATAGGATGTACAACAAAAATTGCAATTTTTACCACTTTTGACCGTTTGTAACTCATAAACCAATTAACCAATTTCAATGAAATTTTCAGAACTTTTCAGATCTCTTAAATTTTCTAGAAAGATTTTACAAATCAATTTTTACTATTGTTTTTCACAATTCCGATCAAATGCGTTTTTTCAACATATTTTTAGACGTCATTTACTAAACTAATTATTCTAGCCTTACAGAGAAATTGAAGTTATTCTGATTTAAAGTGGATGTGGTCAGTTATGCTCCTAACTGTACATAAAATATCTGAATTGCTTCGTGACTGCAAACTCAATTATTTATACAGTGGCCGGATTTAATATTCGGACACTGTAAAAAACACGATAACTTTTTTAATATTGTACTATACAATTTGTACTTTTTTTGGAAGCTAGAGCAATAAGTTTGCTACTGGATGTGAAAAGAAATTTTTTCAAAACTTGCAATAGATCGGGATTGTAGAAAAAATACTAAAAGTTGCATTTTACAACTTTGTTATGTGGGCCTGTATTGAAAATTTAAAAAATACGTTTTGTAGATCAGGCGTCCTCTAACCGTCAGCCTTTGTATTATTCGCGTCAAACAATAATTTATTTGTTGTCTTCTTGACCGCAATCTTTTCTATAAGTGAAACTTATATAGATATTGTATATGCACATTAATTTCCATATTGCTTTGTAATAATTGCAAGACTACGCCTATTTAGACTTCAGGCAACTTTCATAGTAATATGTGCTTCAATAAAGAAGTTCATTCTAAAGAAGAAAGGATCCATATTTAGTATAATAGATTCTGTTTAAAATTGTCATCGCGAGACTAACCCGGCAGGCTACGGCAAAGTGTTCCCAAATCGAAAGGCTCCGATCTGGAGTCTGCAGCGATACTGGAAACAACCAAAATCACTCAATCGCCCAAAAATCCCCGCGATGGCCTCGCAAAGAAGCCGAAATCCGTGTTCCCGCATCCGCTTCGCATTAGCGAACAGCTCGATGCACTTCCAGAGATATCAACTGCGGTGATATTAATGCTGAAAATGAACGGCGCGATCGTTGGAACACGTGGTCTTGATTCAGCGTTTGTGTCCGGGCTGATCCGTTTAAATGAGCGACGAGAGTGTAATCGGGCGTTATCTGGCAATCGTCCGATAATAAAGGAGAGCTGCGGGGACAGCTACCATCAGGAGCATCAGCCGCCGCAGCATCGCAGCTCGCTGGTGGATCGTGTCAGAGCGTGCACCAATGTCCGGATGATCGGAGCCAGCAACCTCCCGAAGAGTGAGGCCGTAAAAGCGCATTTTTCTTGGGTATCTCGCCGATTAATGAACCGATGTCGTCGCGGGGACCACCCCGAAGGGAACACGTACGGTACGCGAACACCCCTCTTCGCGATAGACCGGCCCCGGAGGAGCAGTCGTCGTTCGGACTATAATACCTAAACTATAACCAGCTCCCGTCCGTCCTTCTAGCAGCAGGTCTCAAACGAACCGCGCCTTTACCTGACCAAGTTTTACGATCGTCGCGCCGAGGTGGCGATGTGTCCTCCCGTTATCGTCCGGGCGGGATCTGGCCGGCCTAAAGCAGCCTCTAGCCACGGTGTAGGCCTTTTATTAGCTCTTTTTCCTTCCGCCCCACGGTCTTATTGCTCCCGTTGTCCTCTGCGTCTCTTCCTCTCTCCCGCAGGAATAGAGTCCGCTCCGCTCCACACTCTGTGGGAAACCGAGAGGCCCCCGGGCCCGAAGAAGAGGTCCTCGTATCTACCTACGATAGACGATGACCTCGTTTGCCAATTCGATGGATCGATCTTTCCAACCGGAACACGGCTGGGACGCGGTACCTTTTGGACGGTGGTTCCCCGGCTCTCCTCCGTTCGGTGATTCATCGATCTTTTGGATCACGGTGATTCGAGCGGAATGCGGTGTCCCTAGGGTGGCTCATGATGGATTTGCGCGCGGATCGCGGCTGTTTGCGGAGTTTGACTATATGCTCGCTGAATACTGGGGCAAGGACATGTTCAGAGGCCATGCCGGTGTTCGAGGATGCTTTCTGAATATGCTCTTTACGAATGGCGATCATTAGACTGCGGATCCTTATGCAAAATAAGCTGCGGATTAAGTAAAAATTTATTTTTATTATATGTATATGCATATAAAATCCTCAGACTAGTGATCATGATCATTTCTAGCTTTGGCTCAGAGTGGTCAATGATTTTCTTTATCCACAGTGAGTTCCTGATTCAAATTTCAATTGCTGTCCAAGGATCAATGAAAAAATTCTTAGTCACAGATCATAGACTTCCAATTTTTATACAGAACAATCGATAGTAAACAACCTTGTTGCCATCTCTTTCACCTACTCAGTTTTGCATGACTTACTCACACCCATAAAATCCGCAGTCTACTCATCAAGTTGAAGTAACGTAATCCTTTACGGCAGCAGTAAGTCGACTGTGAAAAGCCACTCTACAATGTTCATTAATTATTCAAATACACGCGATTGTCTGTGAAACGTACCGTTCTCCGACTATTTTAGTAGCTCGTTATCTCGTCGGAGATTCACAAAGTAAACCCATACGGAACCATTTTCCTATGGAAATTTCAAAATCGCACACGCTGCGAACTTCCTCGTGCTGTGCCCCTTTTTGTCCCGGCGTATTTCCTCGATCGTTGCGTCGGATCGGTTCGTCGGAGTCGGTGGAAATTCACGGAGGAAACGCCGCACAATCAGCTTTTTATTTTCATCGTATCGCGACTTCCTGACTGTTTCTTTATTCCACCGTCTCTTGATCGTCGGATAAATTGCTGCGCTGAACGGGCGCGGAGAAAACACGTACGTTTAATGTACCTCTGGGTTTCAGTTTTATTTATAACACCGTTTCTTTTGCCATTTCTCGTGTCTCTCCTCTCCCGTCGCCGCGCCGCACCGCGCCGCCGGTCTGTTCTTCTCGCGTCTTTTTCATAGAAAAGGAAAAAAATCGGTGGGACGATCACGTGGCGCGGCTGAGGACACGCGGCTCTTATAAGAACAGAATCTTCTAGTGACGATTTCGTCTTCTTTCTCTTCGTCGACTCGCTTTGTTCCTATAAAACACAAAGGCGGAACCTCTGCGGAAATAACAAGAATTTATTTGCAGTGGATCCGAAAAGTATTTGAACACTAAATTTTCGATATATGAATTATGATAATTTTGTTAACACTAAACCTACCAAGCATTAAAAGTATCTGGTAAATATTAGCTTAGAAAAATGGCAACAATAAATTTATTGAGATTGTCTGTAATTTTCAATATAATAGATGCTTGGACAGGGAGATTTATTCCATTATTTTCCATAAATGAATTTTTATAATTTCGATAATCGGAAACTATAATAAAAATCTTGTTGTGTGGTCTATTATATAATATCTATTATTAGAAAAAAACATTAACTATTTTATTAACTGCATATTTTGTGAAATGTGATTGTAAAAAACATAATGCATCTATCGAACTATCTACTGTAACTACGTACTTCAAATAAGAATAGATGCCCAAAAGAATATTATTTATAGCTAATAGTGAAAATACCGGTATTTTCCCTTAGCAAATACCGGTTTCACGAAATTGCAAAATAGCACGAAATACCGGTATTCGGTATACCGGTGTATCGGTATTGCAATCCCTAATTACAATGCTAGATCTTTAATAGAAATATTATTTATATAATATTTATTTGTATAATATATAGAGACTTTAAATAAATTAACCCTTTGTACCCCGTTGTCGCCGATAAAGCGACATTTGAAATATGAATTTCGAACATAAAATTTTCATTTTGTTGAAGATTTATAAACTTGAACTTGTTTTATATAATGTAGCTAAGGAATAAATATCTCGTTTTATTGCAGCAACCGTATTTTTTTATTATATAATATATTATATATATATATATATATATAACGTATATTGATATATTGTATACACACTTGTAACTAATTTAGTGCTGGAGTTGTTGGTGTACTATATGAATCACTAGGCTGGAGTGCAAAGGGTTGAACAAACACAATAATGAAATAATTCTAAAACCTAGACAATAAACACAATGAAAACATGCATACATATAAAGATTGACTTCACAAGCCAGTAGTTCCGTCCGCCAATCGATCAAAATCAACCGCGGATCCATTTCGCCGGCGGACATACATATAGATTTCCGTCGTTCCCCAGCTTTCTCCCATTCAACAGTCGAGCGGATAGTTTCAATTTCAGCCTCTCTCTTCATTCAGACCCGTTCATTGCATCGTTAAGTAACACGTATCGGACAACTTTTACCGTTCGCCCCTGCATTCCTGTTGTTTCTCCCTCTCTCCGCGGACACCGGGGAAAACAGAAGCGGAAGAGGAGGAGAGGAGAGGAGAGAAAAAAAAGAAGTAGAAAAATTCGATGTTTCGGAGGCGGAAAGAAACAGCTCGGATTACCACGTGGCAAACTGTAAGGCCGAACTACGGGCGTTGTAACTTACGAAACGGACCGAAAACTGCGGCCAGAAGCTAGCTCGGCGCTCCACCGTGCGAGGCGTTTTAGCGTATAAATTATAACGGCGGCGGGCACACATGGTTTTTGCGGCGTCACATGTTCGGCCTTTTTTTCCGACGGCTTTCCTAGCTTCCTACATAAATTAAACGCGGAGAAGCGTTTCCCCTCGCGGCGGAGAGGGCCTCTAAAAGCCTCCCGATTCACTGTCTCTGTTGCTCTTGGCTGGAGAACATCGAGGGACCGAGAGGGTTGCACGTAAAAATGTATAGCGCGCCTGCGCTCACGTGCTCGTCGATATTACACCCGGTCGCGGCGTGTGTGCGCGGCTGTGGCACAAAGCGGACAGAGAGCGTAATTACGCTTAATATGCAGGTATTGCCTTGGCGAGCGAGGAGAAAAGTTTCCTTAATGAATTCACGGTAACGGCCCCGTTGAAATTTCATAGTTGCTGCGCCGCGCCGCGCCGTGTCCTTACGTAAAATCGCACGGAGGCAGCGCCGCTCGGACACGGCACGGAACCCAGGGATGCTGGGGACTACGATTATTGCGCCAATACGAGGATCCCGTTGAGGTACACTCCGGGACAATACTATACGACACAGACGACCGTGCAACTAAGGATGTGATCAAGTACCTTGCAAACAGGTTCGAACTTTGATCAATTGAATTCGAACTCTCTATAAGTACTTCGAAGAACAGAAATAGTACTCCTAAGCAGGGTTGCGAATTGCGGACTAACCCTAACCCAAACCCGGTTAACGGAGGAAGATTTTTGTAACCCATACTAACCCGGAGAGAGCGGGTTTGAGGACCTAGAGAGAGCAGATTAACTCTCGGAGCGGGTTACTAGTTACAAGTCGCATAAGAGAGATGCTCCATACTCTAGACAGTTTACTCAAGAGATATACGAATATACTTGTATTACGAAAAAAAAGATCCCTATTGTATTGCAGTTTTCCTTTCCCCTTTAGGGAAATTCGATTAAAATAAAATAAAATAATCTGAAAATATATCTACATATATTTTGGTATCGTACACATATATATTTCTTAAGCAAAGATACTTTTAATATTTAAATAAAAATAAATTTTTAAAATATACCACGTTTTTAAGACGGACTAAAAAGTATAAAATAATCTTTCCTAGCCCCATACAGATAGACCTGAAAATTTGTGATTGTGAATTTTGAATAGCTATGAAAATACTTGTAAGATTTAAAACGAAAACCGTGGGACGCATGCAATAGATAATTGATGCATGAATAGTTCACCTAACAATTTTATTGCACTGCAAATGATATGAATTGTTGTGTGAGTTTTCTCAACAGCAGCTACTCTCTACACTCTACTATTATCTTGTGCCCCACGTTTTTCGTTTTAAATCTTACAAGTATTTTCATAGCTATTAAAAATTTTCAGGACCATCTGTATGGGGTTAGGAATCTGAATGGGGCTAGGAAAAATTATTTTATACTTTTTAGCCCGTCTTAAAAATGTGGTATTTTAAAAAAAATTTTTTTTTTTTAAATAATTATTTGACTCACTGCTTCCGCGGCAGTACAGGCGCAGAGCCATGCGTTTGTCGACCCACTGCCTCAGAATACTTTTCAGACTACTGTTTGTTTGAATTTTTCGAAATATTAAAAAATTGTTGGTTTTACAGATGTGTGAAATAAAGCGTCAACATTTTCTCTATGAAATTGTAATAGCTGAACTAGCAAACCGAGGAAAATGAGTTTTTAGGAGCTTATAGTGAAAACGTAAGAGTATCTACTCAACAAATTTATTCATTTCTAGTCAACATTTATTCTTCGTATTAAGAATATTTCAAGAAATACAGAGAAATTTAAAACTAAAGACATCGGTGATTTAAATGATCTGAAAAACTAAATGAGTAACAAATGAACAATTTTTAATTCTATTTTAAGACAAGAAAATTTAAAGAATTAATTAAAAGATGATTACAAAAAATATATTTGTTACGATAGTTATCAGTAGGTAGGAATAATTTTTTAATGAATTTTAGTGAAAATTTCATCTCGATATCTTTTATGGTTCAAAAGTTATAGTAAAATGCCAGATTGAGACTAGTCTCCCCCTTGCGCCCTTCCGCAACACTGTTCCCCCACCCTTGCGCCTCTGGTCGACGCAAGCCCGAGACACGTGTCGGCTCTTCGCGCAGCGGTCAAAATGTCCCGAGTGGATTTCGACTGATTTCGCTATTGCCAAATATACCGTTTTTTCTACATAGGAAAACTGCAATCCCCGTATCCAGGAGTGGGAGAAAACCCACTAGGGAACTAGCGTTCTAGAATGTTCCATAAAGTACTTGAACCTCTCCACACCCCACCCCCTACACCCCGGGAGATGCCTATGCTTCCGCAACGCTGTTCCCCCACCATTGCGCCTCGGGTCGACGCAAGCCCGAGACACGCATCGGCTCTTCGCGCAGCGGTCAAAATGTTCTGTCGCGAGTGGATTTCGGCTGATTTCGCTATTGCCAAATATACCGTTTTTTCTACATAGGAAAACTGCAATCCCCGTATCCAGGAGTGGGAGAAAACTCACCAGGGAACTAGCGTTCTAGAATGTTCCATAAAGTACTTGAACCCCTCCACACCACCCCCCCTACACCCCGGGAGATGCCTATCCCTAATGCCCCGGCTAAGATGCCTAAAGCCTGCGACCGTGGCTTGCTGTGGATCTATTTAACGGTTCATTTTACAGGATTTTTTTAAACGCAGTTCTCTTTATAAGACCTTAACCCTTGAGAAAGTGGAAGCCGAAAATTTTTAAGACCTTTAAAAAAGCACATATATGGAATATCCTGCAAAATAATCTACAATTAAAAAGAAATAAGTTCCGCAAGTTAAAAAAAACACATTTTTCGCTAATAAAGTAGATAGGATTAATTTTTTAATGATTTTTAGTGGAAATTTCATCCCGATATCTCGTATGGTTGTAGAATTATAGTAAAATGTTACGATCCAGCAGCCCACTGTATTCTCCGGCCGTCCGAGATTGTATATCGCGGTACAGCGTTCACTCCAAATCATTTTAATTTTGTGAATTTTCAAATGTCCATCTTTTCAAAAAAAGGTCCGTAAAGGGGACACTTGGAGCTATATCCCCATTTTTTCAATTCTTTGAAAAGTGGCCCACTATGAAAACACGGCATTTGTTTAAAACAATTGCAAAATAAATGGTGAAAAAAACATTTTTTTCAAATAACAACATTTTTAGTGGATACTCTCTCTCTTATGTTTTCACTATAAGCTCCTAAAAACTCATTTCTATCGGTTTGTCAGTTCTAGTTTTACAATTTAATGGAAATTATTTAATTAAAAATAAATTTTTAAGAAATATCACGTTTTTAAAACGCATTAAAAAGTATAAAATAATTTTTCCTAGCCCCATACAGGTAGACCTGAAAATTTCTGATTGTGAATTTTGAATAGCTATGAAAATACTTGTAAGATTTAAAACGAAAAACGTGGGGCGCATGCAATAGATAATTGATGCATAAATAGTTCACCTAAATCTCTAACAATTTTATTGCACTGCAAATGATATGAACTGTTGTGTTCTCTTTCATGTAGGGCATCCTTTCCATTGTAAAAACCGAAGAACCGGCATTTATTTCGATTTCGGTGGAATATCGGTTATACCGAAATAGGAATTTTAACCAGAACACCTAGCCGAGCTACAGAAGACTTCTGTAACCCGGTTAACCCGGATATACCTTATTCATAAAAAAAAATTGGGCACTTAATCTTCAGTAGGTTTTCCAGGACATCGTTATGAAGGAAAGGAATTTTTTCGTTGATAAATCGTATCGAAAAAAGTTTGATCTTTGAACGCTTATTGTAACGAGAGTTTTTAATTAATTAACCTTTAATTAATATTATCGTTTTCGAATGTAATGAACATTTAAGAAACATTGTAACATTCGTTAGAAATCAATATGAGGACTTTGATTTTTTAGCTGATGAAGCTAGCGCGTCGATCTGGCCCACTGTGCGGCGTGACGCGTTAAATATTCTCAATTCTCGGAAAATAATTTTCTGCTTTGCAAGTACTGCACTACATTTTGCATCGTGGCTTTCAATGTTTCTGGTCCCAGTTCTTATAAATTTATTTTGAGAGCGTTTGTGCCTCATCCGTTGCCACTATGTTAGCTAAGAATTTATAAAACTTTACAATTGACAATTGCAAAATGAAAGAAAAGTAAGGAGGAAAAAAAGGAGAAGGAACCGCGTTTCGTCCTGAGCCTGCTAGGAGGACTCGTCAGTAAGGCTATTCTAGCAGGCTCTGCCTTAGACACGTGGTTATATGGTCTGGATCAGGACGACGATTGATAGAGGACGTTGTGTACTGGGGTCTCCTTGTATAGGAGACCCCAGTACACAAGGTTTAGAGAAGAGCAGCGAAGAGCCGGAAGGGGGCAGGATATCATAGCACTGATATCGAGCGATGCGAAGATCGGAATTCTGTAACACTCGAGCAGCAGGATCCGAATGCTGTACGAATCGAGCGAGGCGAATTGCGAATAGGATGGAGCGAATAGTGCAAGATTTGTAGACCACTACGCATCGAGCGAGGCGAATTGCGAATTGCGAAATGGAATGAACGAATAGTGCAAGATTCGTAGAGCACTACGCATCGAGCCAGGCGACGAGCGAAAGACATCCAATCCATCCCCTTTCCGCTGTGTGCGAAATGTCCTCGATTGTTGTGCTCCAAGATGGTAGTAGCCGCTCCCCTCTGGTTGATTGGTTCCTTGGGACGCCAACTGGATCGTGTGTGAGCGAAGGAAGGCAGAGGGGAGGCGGAAGGGAGCGTTTCGTCCTGAGCCTGCTAGAGGACTCATCAGTAAGGCTTTCTAGCAGACCCTGCCTTAGACGCCGGGATAAACAAAACTTCTTCAAAAACGGCTTATATACAAACAGGTGACGGATTGAATAGCAGCGAGAAAGGTCCCGGTCGTAGACATCTATTAGCGAAAACGCAAGCTTCAACAGATATCTACAATATATGTACTTACGTGTACAGTGAACAATGAGCCACGAAAGTATTCGGACGCCCTTTTATTAAAGGATAGATAGATAGATTGAATAACTTTTTTATAATTGTACCAAACGATCTGATCTTTTATAATCAATTAGACGCATTGGTTTACGAAATTATATGCAAAAAAGACTTTCCAAAAATTATAATTGATTATAAAAAATCAGGTCGTTTGGTACAATTATAAAAATGTTATCTTGTTTTAAAGGGCATTCGAGTACTTTCGTGGCTCACTGTGTATGCGGGACCAGCACAGCCATCCCTAGAGATTGCGAAGCCAAGAACAAACTCGGCCCGGTCCGGGTCTAATTTAACTCATTGTCATCAATAAACTGCGGATCTTTATGCAAAACAAAAATTGTCTAAATCGATTGTAAGAAAGTGCAGTTAAATGAAAATGTATTTTCTACTTTAATCATCTGTAGTGTCTTTTCGCTTTTGTATTGGACCTATTCATTTTTGTCACAAATGCATAAAGTCTAGTCGTTATTACCAATTAACCGCTTGCCCTACAATTTATTTTACGGTTTCAGTAATTAGAATTGTAGGTAATAACATATCGTATATGCAGTAACGACGCCATCTGTTATATATAGATTGTATTACTATGTACTATGTATTACTGGGATGATGTAATCCGAAAGTCAGTCGTTCTTGATCATTAGCTCTGTAAACACTAAACACGTATACTATACTTATAATAAAGGTGCCGGACGCGGGCATACAGAATTTAAGGTTATTTTTCCAACAGGAACTTTCTTTGTAGTTCGTAATTTCCTAAAAATGGGGAAAATTTATATCTATTATATGCCTACATCTTCTTCTAGCTATACATTAACAAAACCAGAATAGAATTTCGTCTCGGTTTAAAGGAGATTAATAACACACATATTTATTAGAGTCTGTTCAAAATCTTCATCACGAGTCTGACACGACATTGTAAGGCAAGGGGTTAATTACATAAGCAGTTGCTGCCCTAGGAATGATAAACAAATTAACCCTCTGCATTCCTTTGTCGAGTGTGACTCGACATCAGAAGAAGAAAAATGTTTGGTTCTTCTTTATTTATTTAGTTGTCCTATTTTTTAGTTGAAAACAGGTATAAGTTCCACAAATATAAGTTTGAGAGCTATATTTAATATAATTGGTGAACAAAATTGTTTAAAACAAGTAATTGTCCTCTGAAGTAAATTTCAAATAATACACTTAAAATAGTATGCAGTTGTTGGTAACAAAATTGAAAAATAATTCGGAGTGCAATGGGTGAATATGTCTACAAGAAGTATCTGCGAAGGTATGTTTTAAAAAATTGATAATTACAGTATGGTCCTAACGCATCAATTAAAACAATATATATGGAGATTAGAGATTTGTTCATAGACATAATTATTCAAATCTTATATTTATGTGTTAATATATTAATTCGTGTGCAGATTTAACGCATGGAATAATTCTATTGAAAAAATAAAGCATTTAACCGGTACTACTGTGTACAGTGTCTAAGCATGAGTCAGTAGAATGAGCTGGTTCTCGCGGTCCGTTATACGGGTATTAATAAAATTTAATAAGACTTTCATTTTCTTCGCGGTCTTACACAGTATGCTTACTTGATTAAACGATCGCGTGTTGTATTCCTGTTTCCCTGGAATTTTTTCACGTCAGTACACGTTAAATCGAACGAAAAGTTCATGCCGGTTTTCCTTATTAGATATTGCTAAATTATTTGTATGGAGAGTGGTATGTCTGTTCGATAATGAAATTTTTATTGGTATCTATTTCTCTGTTTATTATCCCAGATGAAGTCGTGACAGCAAAATAAACATTACCGAAAGTACGTGGAGGAACTGTCTAGTCTATTTTATGTAGTGGCACAAATTTTTAATTCAATATTTATCATTATTAGACTGCGGATCTTTATGCAAAATAAAAAAGGTTTGCATTTATTGCAGGACACAGGAGCCAAATAAAAATTGCATTCTTCTTTTAATTATCCAATTAAGCTGAAACTAATACATTGATGCCCATAAATATGTTTAATTCATTTTTGTCATAAATGCATAAAATCTGCAGTCTAATCATTATCAATGCAAGACTTTATATTATTATAAATGTTAAAAACAAACGTATCTCTATAAAAGGAATTATTTTCTTATACATATACTAGACCCAGACTACGGATCTCTATGCAAATTATGATTTTCATGTGTCATTTTATGGAAAGAAGAATTAGGATATAATTTTATTTCTGTCATAAGAATATTCTTGTATAAATACAACTCCAGTATTTCCTCATTTAGTATTTCATACAGAGTCTTCCAAGAAAAGTTATTTTAACCCTTAGCACTCGAGTGGCGCCTCTGAGGCGTCACTAAAAATTGCTGTACTATTATTTAAAATATTGTTTACACTATTAGATATGTCGATATCTAATTATTAAACATTTAAGTATTGTGTGAGGTATTATATCAATTACATATTTACCAATTTTAAAAAATCATCAAGATTGGAAATATTCTAGGTTAGAAGAAACGTTTGATTTTCGAGTGCAAAGGGTTAAATTATATGAAAACGCTGTTTTTTATAATTAACAATTTTTTATACAATTTTACTAACCACCTATAGAAGAGTGACAGCTCAAATCTTCACAAATAAAACATATTTAAAATGATATCTTTTAATGGAAGACCCTTTCTTTTAAACATTTCTTTTCATAAATGTATACAGATCCGCACACACAATCTCATTTTCAAACTATGACACACCGAGTTAAAAGTTGATCGTAAACGAATAAAATGATTGAAAATCGACGACAGTAAAAGAACACCGTCGACGTCACGAGAAAGCAATGTTATAGCCGATCGAGTCCCAAGAAAATATGGACTGAAGCTCGTCGAATGTCCTATCTTTGTGCTCTCTCTTTTCTCGCAAGTAAGTTTGGTCGGTGTGATTCACGTCCGGCTTTTTCTTCCTTTCGTGATTCCATTGAATGACGAATAATCGAGGGATTAGGCACTAAAGCGACTCACTTAAATTAGCCAGCGATTTGTCAGATACTTAATTAATCCTCCACCAATCCGCGTAGCCCATTACACGTCCATCCATATTCATGGTCGTGACCATACAACGAACACGAATCGGAATGTCTCTAAATATGTGTTTACCCACGAATTTCTTTGACGTCAAACATTAAATGTGTGCCATCGAATTGCCTCGGTATTTCAATTTTGCTGTTTCACTTATTTTACAATTCTCCGTGCAAAATTAGCTAAATTGGAAAATCCAACTTCTTCCAAGGGATTGCAACATTCCCACATTATTAGTTCCGATGAGAAGAACTAAGGAAAAATGATTAAAAAAGATTTTGAATAGAATCTACGAAATATAAAAATAAATATTTTCCACAACGAGCACACTTGTTTTGTTCATCAATGCTATCGAATGAATATTATTACAAGAATATTAAATAATTATTACAGTTATAATGGCACAGTTATATAGTATTCTGAATATACAAGTGATTAATGATCTAAATTAAGATCAAAACGTTGAAGTTAATGTGACAATTTGCAAAATTGCTTTTAAATAACAATTGATCGAACCATTGCGCCGATAGCATTAATACATTTTTTATATACAGTGACTCGGATTAATATTCGGACGCTCTAAAAACGACGATAACTTTTTTAATATCGTACTATACGATTTGAACTTTTTTGGGAAGCTAGAGCAATCAGTTTACTACAGGATGTGAAATGAAATTTTTTCAAAAATTGCAATCGATCGGAATTGTAGAAAAAATACTAAAAGTTTTATTTTACAACTTTTTTATGTGGTCCTATATTGAAAATTTAAAACATACGTTGTGTCCGTATATTAATCCGAGTCACTGTACGCAAATGCAATCTATGAATATGTTACTTATTTCCAATATTTGTGTAAATAGTTTGCGGTTGAAAGATTTGTTTGTGTTTCGATCGGATGCTTTTCGACTGTTCACGTCAGAAGTAAGACGCAAGCGAGACAATAATAGATTCATGTAAACATACGAGTATTCGTGAAATTAAAGAGCGACTCTCCTTCACTTGTTATGTTTACACATGTACAATTAAAAGAAGCAACACCTACAGTCAAAGCTATCGAAAGAATGCTACGATTTATTTTACGGTTTCAGTGACTAGACATTTTTTGTACTTCGTAATTTCCTACAAAAGGAGAAAACGTGTATCTATTGTATGCTTATATGTTCCCCAATAGTTGTACATTAACAAAACCAAAATAGGATTTTATTTCAATTTAAAAGAAATTAATAGCATACAAATTTATTAGATTTTCTTCAGAATATTCATCAATAAGTCTGACACGATATTGTAGACGTAGGACAAGGGGTTAAGACTTGCCTCCCACTCCGCCCTTCCCCTTCCCCACTGCCCGGTCACGTGACGCGTTTCGTCTCTGTCGTGCATGCGTCACAATGTCACGTGACTAATCCTGTACTGGCAGAGAGAGAGGGTAACTCTTTCCCCTCAATTAGAGCCAATTCCCCTCATCTGGCGACCCTGTTAACCCCTTGCCTTACGATTTAATTTACGATTTAATTTAGGTAATTCTTAATTACCTAAACAAGGAGAACCTTTATATCTATTGTACGCCTACATGTTCCCCAATAGCTGTACATTAACAAAACCAAACTAGAATTTTATTTCGATTTTAAAAGAAATTAATAGCATACATATTTATTAGACTCTGTTCAGAATCTTCATCACGAGTCTGACACAATATTGTAAGGCAAGGGGTTAACACTAAACCTACCATCACCGGTCAGAATGACCGGTTCCAGATATTTTATTTTACAATTATTGAAATAATAAAAATGATTATATAAAAAATAATTATATAGATACTTTTAGTAGAGAACGTGTTAGAATAGGAGTCGCGCAAAGTCTAAATAAAATCAGTCTTATTATTTTTATAAGGGAACATGTACCAGTTACTTTTAAGGCTCGCTAGGTTTAGTGTTAATGCATGAGACAGAATGCTTCTAATATTCTTGAACAACCGGGAAAATCCGGCAAAATCTCCGGTTTATCCGCAATTAGTCAATCGATTATCGATTGGACAGCTTCTCCCTGCGTCTCGATACGTCAATTACGTTGACGCAGGTCTTTACTCGGCCGAGGAAAAAATGCATACAGGTAAAAAGGGTCGTTTTATAATTCACGTTTTTCCTCGGCGACGTTAAAGCGAAACGGGACGACACGCGGAACGAAATGATTTATTTTCACGTAAATCAACGCCGGCGTCGGTCGTCTAAACGGTGTCGGTGTGCCCGTCCGGGGATCAGAGAGGCATTCCAGACGCGTCGCATTAGCAAAGATCGATTACGGGTCGGTAATTTGTTGTTCTCGCTTCGCTGGAATAAATTTCTACGGACTAGTTTTCCGCGCCGGTCCGCGTTTCCTATAAGGCGCGCACCACCGCGAAACTCGGTTGCGCAATCGATCGGGAACGCGGTGGAAAACCGCGATCGAATCCGCGAACAGGTTTGCCTCTCTGCCTCTTTTTTTCGCCCATTTCTATTTCCCCTTCGCACACACACGCGCGATCGCCGATTCGTCGCCGGCTCGCCGATTCGCTAATGAAAAGCGGTTTCGTCGGATGCGCGTATCCGACAAATCCCGCAACCCGAGACTGGAAACTGCGAAACCCGTGAGAGGCGAACTCTCCTTGGACCACCTATCGTGAGCTGCGAGGCCAGGCCGAGCTGGGTACACTTCGGAGAAAAAGTATTCGAAATAGTCACTGAATTATATACTTTTGTTTAATACTAAACCTACCACCACCGATCAAAATGACCGGTTCCAGATTTTTTATTCTGCAATTATTGAAATGATAAAAATGATTTTATAGGGAATGGTTGTATAGATATCGTTAGAAGATCATGTATTAGGGAAGAGTTGCCGAAATCGTACTATCTAAGGGATTTTTGATATATCTAATAAAGAATACACATTTTTACGAAAATTGTTGTTCGCAATTATACTTTGATCTTTGGAGAAACCTTCTAAATAAACATTCCACGTACAAAATAAAATTAAAAGAGTGATTTGTGTAATTTTAGAAGACATTGTAAAAGTACGATTTAGAACACCTATATCCTAAATTATACTGCTGTATTTCCAAAATCGTACTTATCTTATTTGGTAATAAATTTTGTTTTTGAAACTATAATTTTTAATAATTTATTTTTTGTATTATAGTGAAACACACACGTATAAAAACAAATGGAGATAATAATGTTTATAAAAAATATGAAATATACCAAATTGAAACAATAAATTCTTAGAAAACATTAAAAGTAAAAAGTATTACAAACATTTTGAACAATAGTATATTACATAGTATATTTTTTCGTTGAAATGATTTTATGGTACACTAATTTGAAGGTATATACATCGTATTCTAATATATAAAACACAATAAAAATAATAATAATAAAGTGAAAAAATCTACGGGAAATGATATATAGCATGTTAAAAAAAAATTTTTTCCGCGCGTAGTAACGGAGAAACCACATTTTCTTGAAATTCTACAAGTTTAACGAATTTTCTCGACGTTACAAAACGTTCGTACCATAATCTCCCTATTTTTTCCATATTCTACAAAGTTTCAGCTTCAATTTAAAAAAAATTTCATCGCTCTATCTTATTTCTATCGAAAGTTCTTTGATTTTGAAACAAATTTCGTCCGAATTGCCCACTGTGCGGCGCGCTGTTAACGGGTCGGCCGTGCTTCGAGCTGTACTGGTTTAATCGCGATTTAACAAGAGCACCGTTTCTGCGATTCCTGCAATTTCCCGCGCGGAATTCGTTCTGCCGCTGGAAAAGCCCGCCAGCTCGGCCTACGCGGAATCGTGCCGCGTTAATTATGGGTGTATTAAAATTGTTACTCCCCCCCTGGCCGTATAATTGACTCATTAATAGATGGAGGTAATTGAAATGGGACGTGTAACTGTGGAACGGAAATAGAAATACAATGGGAAAAGGTTGGTGCCGCTGTCTGACGTTTGCCGGGATGCATTATATGCCCCGGTGATAAAAACCAATGCTTAGGGCGGACTAATAAGCTCGCCGCGAGACTCGCCGCGATCATTTTAATCAGGATATTCATGCTCACACCGAAAATAAGTCACGAGAATATCACTGCTTCCTGTAGACGAGCATGGGGCTCTTAATGAATTATGGAAACACCCGAGGAACGTATGAATTGTTCAACTTAAATATTAGTTTCCAGATTAATGTAATGTACGTAAGAAAATATAAGAAAATTATCCATTTTTTGCATTCTCATGACTGACAAAAGGGGCGAGCTGAACAAGATAATATAATCATGTGTTGTCCAAGAAAGTTCATGCCCAATTTGTTAATAGTTTTCTGAACAAGAATTCATATTTTACACGAGAGTCATCCCTTAAAACAATTTGCCAGCAAATTCAATTCAGGCGAGCTTCACTTATCAAAAATAATTGAAATGTGAAGCGGAAAAGTTGAGTCTATTTAATTCGTTGGAAACGATGTGTGGAAGTTCTAAATAAATCGTACATGTAAAAATATAATTATTAAATTCGATGCAGAAGAATTTGCCTCACGCTAGCAACCAATTGTTTGTCCATAGAAACAGTAAGTTTCTACGTCATGCACTGTCCCATAGAAACAATAAAAATGGAATTTAATACCGGGGCATCACGGCCTGCAAATAGCCTGCAGTGCAAGGGGTTAACATTTGATGGCGTCATAGAAATCAGCGAGCATCGTATCTGATCGCCTAAACATAAATTCTATGTTTTTCTAATGCAATTTGAATTTTCTTTATTCGACAAATACTTTCGGAACAATTAGTTGAACAGTGCAGTAGGGTTAAGGAGCGTATAGCACGCCACTGCGTCACCGGGCTTTACCCATAAAACGCGGCGAGCGATTCCATGGCAAAAGAAGCGGTATATTCGAACGCTACTTCGGGTTCCCATAGGCACGCAGAACGCTATGTCTTTACTTAACCCTTTGACCACGCGATCAACAGCATTTTTCCGAGTCAACGATGCATAGGAAGTCGGTGTTCTTGCTGGCGGCCTCTGAAGCAGCGCCGATTCAGCATCCGACGTTCAACATTCGCGAGGTTCTCGGCATTTTCATGCCGACGTCGTCACGGTGCACGTGCTCCGCCGCCGGAAAAACAAATTAATTGCCATAGGTCCGCGAGCGAGCCGGAGACCGTCTCGCGAGACTGAACTGGTCGCAACGACCCACCCCGCAAAACAACCACAGCCGCATCTCGCGAGATGTGATTTAGAGACTGTGTAAAAATCAAAATGTCTAACACGGTCGCCGCCAAAGCTACACCCATATAAATGCTCTGCAAAACTGAGTCCTACTTCACTCTTCTGTGGGGCAGTCCGCTGATAACATAAGAATAATCGGGTTTTCAAAAATGATATACACTACTGTGCAAACGAAATAAGCATCCGGCCATATTTAATGGAAAAGCGTAAAAAATTGTATAAGAACACAGTAAGTTTTGAAAAAGGATTCGAAATTTTGAAAGGCTTTTTAATTAAATAGTTCTGGGAATATGTGTTACTGCGGATTATCTAATACTTTAAACGCAATAAATCACTAACGCAATAAGTCACTATTAGACTGCGGATTTTATGCATTTATGACGAAAATGAGTAAGGGTAATTTAAAATAGCAAATATATTAGTGAAATTTAAACATACTGTTATATTATCTTCAACCCACCAAACATAATTGAGAAGAAAATAAATTTCTATTTCATTCCGGTTTTTTGCAATTCGGGTAAGTAATTTTTATTTTGCATAAAGATCCACAGTCTGGTCATTATATCTTATAATTATACTGGGCGCTTCTTTCTTTTGCACAGTAGTGTATTCAATGGACAGCTTCAATTTGTTTTTTAATCAATGGAAACAAAAGCATAAAAAATCGACAAATAAAGGGGTAAAGAACAAGTACATTTTTTGGTAAATTTTTCTTCATTAATTTAACATACAGAAGTAGACTGCGCATTTTTATGCAAGATAAAAATTGTCTGCATCAATTGGAAAATACAGAAGCCACACAGACATTTATTTCTCTTCTTAACAATTTTAAAAACGTTTATAAATTCTTTAAATTTCGTTACTGTTTGGGAGATGTGCTTTTTTTTATAAAATCTGTAGTGTAATTATTAGTGTTTTATTCAGCATGATTTGTGAAAACATTTAATTCGATTTTAAGATTTTAACCAAACAATCGCTTCTACATCCTTTGATCGCCAGCAATAACGTCTCCTCGGGGCGTGTCGGCGTAATTGGGCTCGCACACCCCCTCCGGACAGTTTCAATTATTTTTTATCTGCCGCGGGAGCAAGGGAATTGACATTAAAGATCGAGGTCTCTCAACCGAACGACAACGCCGCGGTGCATATTTCAAGGTTTAATGCAGTTCGAAGGAAAGTAACTGTAATTGGAAAAGAATTTGCGCTGAAATGAAGGGTTCCTAAACGAAATCCAGAACGTCCGACGCCGCCGCCGCCGTCCGGCGTGCAGTATATTCACCTGACTTTTAGCGAAATTAGCTCGGAGATATTTCTCGTGCTGTAGTCCGCCAGGATAACGAGAACATTTATTCGAAATCGAAAAAAAAAACTGTAACCTGGGTGATCCTGCTGGGTATTTAGGTCTGCGGATCTGCATCGAGGAATATGAATACCATGTAATTAAAATTTGAATTGTTAGTGTCTTGAGAATTATTATTCTGATACAGAAGTTGACTAATTTTTCGCCATTATATTTATAGTGCGAGACTGTCCTTGCATTTATAATCTTTCACGCAACACAATTACAGGGAACAATATAAATATGCTTTTCGTAGTAATCCAATTAAATTTATCAGATTTATCAAATTAAATATTATCAAGTTAATTGATTAAAATATAGATCGTAAAGTGATACAATTTTTTATAGATTGGAAATAACTTTTGTTCAGCCTAACATTGCCCAACATTTTATACTCTCTACACTCTATCTTATCTATATGATAATATTTTCCACATGCAATATTTCAAAATATTTTCTACATCACACATTTCCTACATTGAAACTATTTCCACATACTTTTAAGATCTGCTTTATTAATTAATAAGACAAGTGCTTGGCTTGCTCGATCCAATACATAGTGATAGAAGTAGCAATTGTATATTATTATGATTAACGGCAAATTTTTATGTGCAAAGCAGAAAATAAATAGACGTTTATTTCCACCTTTAACAATAGTGACACACAGAAAATAATAGAACTGTAATCTTTCATATAAAAAATAATTCTGCAGTATAGTTATACATAGTTGGTTTACAATAAAACTACCGAACACTAAGCACGATTGGTGTATATTGCTTTATAATAATCCCAAGGTTTTTACTGCAATCTGTTTTTGAAAGTAACGAAGACTCCCAGGAAAATGTTTCTGTAAATTTAATAATTGTAAAAGAAGAACTTAAAACTATAAATTAAAAAAAATTGAGTATGAGATGGACGAATATTGACGCGATAATGCAACATTAACCCTTTGCACTCCGAATTATTTTTCAATTTTATTGCCAACAATTCCCTACTATTTCAAGTGTTTTATTTGAAATTTGCTTCAAAGGACAGTTCCTTGACTGCTACTTATTTTAAACAATTTATTTATAAAGAAATTAGCTGAGTGAAATATAAACCAGTGAAAGGTGAGAAAAATTCAAGAATATCGTAGTGTTGTTTTCAATACAACAAAATCATTAAGGGATGAAATCAATTTTTATTTTATTCCTGCTTCCCACAATCAATGCAGAACATTTTTATTTTGCATAAAGATCCGCAGTCTACCAATTATATTAAATATTACTTGAACTTCGTTGTAATTTATATTTCTGGAACTTGTATTTGTTTTTAACTAAAAAATAAGACAATTAAATAAATAAAGGAAGAACCCCAAATACATATATAAAAACCCGTTTCCTTTACATTTTCCTTTCTCTGATGTCGAGTCACACGCGGCAAAGGAGTTCGAAGGGTTAATATTATTAACAACAGAATTTTTCTTTGTGTTTGGGTTTAGCGATCGATTGATATTCCGGTTCGCAACCGTTGTTTCGTCGATCGTCTGCGTCAGATTTCGATCCTGACACTATCGGGCTGTCGTTGGATCGAATGGAGCGTGTTGCCGCCGGCTCGAAATGATCGTCCCCGTCCTTTGGGGAATCAGATCAGGTTTTACTTCAGTCGTCTGATCGGTTTTTACACGATGAGCAACGGATTGTCCACCGGTGTCTTTGCCTGGCACCCAACGCACGGATGCGACTTTATGCTCGCCACACAACCGTTGATCACGGTCGGGTCACGTATGAATTTTTTCGCGGGAACCGGTAAGGCGGGTTCACCTCGATTTCGCGGACGTTTCGGTGAAAGTCTCGTTGCTCACTTTTTCGCGGACGTAGCTTGGTCGTTAACAAGACGACACCGGGATTCCTTTGATTCCGTCGCTGATCATCGAGCGGCTCGGTGTTAGGGTTGAAGGATCGCATTAAGCCGGAGAGGATCATCGACACATATTTACAAGTGGACCGTGAAAGTCTTTGAAAACGAAAGTCAACGATGGAAATTGCTTCTACCGCTATTTTCTGGTTATGCTAGGTACTTCGCCTCGGCCTGTGCTGTGATCGGTCGTGAATCTTCGAATCACGCGATGCTTAGAACTGTATACAAACTGAACTACTCGAGCTGAACAATTATAGTTTAATAAAAATTGAACATCCGAAAAATTGAGATATTTTCATGTTTGTGCAAGTGTGTTGATACAGAGTGAATAGTTTTGGCGGAGTCATTTCTGACTCACACGGATGTTTCACTAATACAGTTTTATTCCGATATAAGGCGATGGCTCGGGACCGGGTTTCGTCGTATTTCGGATGAGGGTACCTATGCGTCACCTAGGAGTCACGAATAATATACCATACGGAGGGTTGAGGGTAAGACTGGTAAGACTGTAATAATCAGAATAATTTGTTTTATGAATCCAACACAAAACAAAAGAAGTAAAATTGGAAATTCATGTAAATCGCAACGTTTCTCATTATCAACTGAATCGGAAGTTATACAATATTAACGTGTGGCCTTTCATGCTAAGTATCAAATGGATTATTTTACAAAAGTAGAAGTTAATAAAATATTTAATTTGTCTATCAACAGCTACCATTACAAGAAAAAAAGGAAATTTGTATTATATTTTTCACAGTTATTACTTCTTTATATTTTATTCGATCATATACACTTCACAGAATGACAATAATTTACAGGTTTCTTCTTTGCGAAAGCCGTCAATAAGTTTAATAAACTTTTTAGCACTGGAACTACCGGACCCTCAAATTTTGTCATTAAAAAAATTATCTTATTAATTTGCATAGAATAATACGAAGTTGAAACAATCTGAATAAATGTAGCACTGTGAGAAACTCGACATTTTATTTATTAACTAATATACTTTGATAATGTATTTGTTGAGTAAAAATGTACATTAAATCTGTAAACGAAGCTTGTTCAGCTGTTGGAATTTGCTAGAATTGCATAAATATCCACGATCCAATGATCAACTTTGTTTATTCATTAAAAATTGAGTATAATCCTACAGAAATAATATTTAATGATTGAATAATATTGATCGAGTTGATACATAATACAAAGCTTCGTTGCCAAATTCTGCTGCATTATCTATCGTTTGATCAATCTTCGTCGCGTCACGACGCTGCTTTGACCTCACTTCCTAAAGTTTCTTCATTGTTGCACTCCGTGCAAAGAACATACCTGCACGGCGAAGGCATTACGTCAATTCTTGCACATTTTAACTAGGCAAAAATTCACTTAATTAATTGCACTATCATGTCATAATATCCGTCTGCCGGCTGATCACCTGTTCCTTTTTCTGCCTCGCCACCGCTCATCGTGGATACGTATCTCTCATTAAACGACTTTAATTAAGTGGAAAGTGTTTTTAACTTTAGCAGCTTCGAAAGTAGTCTTGTCGAAGGCCGCCGATATCGAAAAATAAGTATGTGACGAATTTTTCGTAGTGTCTGTGACTGTTAATTATTGCTTGGAGTGGTTTATGTAAATTGAATTGAAAATCTTGTGAAAAACGAACAGTAGATTCGTTAATCTATATGACGAGTTATAATATGTTTATTTAAAAAAAAATTCATTCATTCTTGCATGGTAGAAAAAAGTTGAAATTTAAAAAACAAATGAATGTATTAAAAAGTTAATTTCTGGGAAAGTCTGATTCGTTTTAGATCATTCTCTACTTATAGTAAAAGGTTTTCATTAACCCTTTGCACTCCGAATTATTTTTCAGTTTTGTTGCTAACGATTCCCTACTATTTTAAGTGTTTCATTTGAATTGTACTTCAGAGGACAGTTCCTTGACTAATTACATCAAATATAGCTCTCAAACTTTGTTGTAATTTATATTTTCGGAACTAATATTTCTTTTCAATTAAAAAATAAGACAATCAAATAAATAATGGAAGGACCAAATACATATAAAAACCCGTTTTATTTACATTTTTCTTTCTCTGATGTCGTGTCACACTCGACAAAGGAGTGCAAAGGGTTAAGAGGTGTTTTCGGCTCGTAGTTAGTAGAATCATTAAAAAAATTGTAAATTGTAAAAAATTGGTTAAAATAACACTTACTGATGGAAGACCCTGTATGCATAAAATGGCGAATACATACGCACTAAATACAGATGGCCTACAAGTTGTTTGACTGAATAGAATTGCAGATGGGTTAACGGATTATCGATAGAACCGCGGCAGTGACTTATTATTTGCGAGAAATCATTAACTTTTAACAGTATCCTTGCTCGAATCGCATTCTAAGTATCCGCTGCCATACATCTTCCTTGATAGAAGCCTGCGATTTCAGTGAATAGAGACAGCTCGCGGTACGTAATTGTGTTTAAATATATACCTTTGCGCTCGGAATAAGGAAGAATTCAAATCCGAGCGAAAACGCGTAAGGCTAATTGTGATTTGTGGCTTCGGATTGTTGCAAACGGACGCGCGGACAGTTTCTTGGATATGGCGGACGAATAAAGATGTCTCGCGCCACAGTTGCGCACGGCACGCCGCGAAATTAGCTGGTATTTCGTGATTCCGCTTTTGTTCTGTTCGTTAATCGACCTCCGATCATTTTGCCCGTTATGTAACTACGATCTATGCACACGTGCTAGCCGACAAATGCTCGAGTGAGTAATAATTAGACTGCGGATTTGATGCACTTATGACAAAAATCGGTGGATGTAATTTAAAACAGTAGAAACATTAAGACAATTTAACAACGCCCATATGTTATTCTCGATTTATTAAAATTCTTGAAAATAGAAAGAAAGTTTTATTGTATATGGCTTCTGTGTTTTGCAGTTGATGAAGACAATTTTTATTTTGCATGAAGGTCCGCAGTCTAGTAATAATAATTTTATTTCATTCGCACTATTTAACTTTCAAGAATCTTTTTGGAAGCTTCTCAGAGTAGACAGAAGAGAATTTTATAAACAATAATTAGTTAAACTTGGCCATTTCATGTCGTGAATACTTGTCATGCTGAATTATGAATAGCTTATTCAACAAAATGATGGGAAGTTATCAATTAAAAATATTTTTATATCTTCTGTTTTCATATAAAAATAGTTATAATACTTATATGCATATGTATAGTGATAACTTACAGGAATATTAGTTTGAATGATAAACAAGTTCCACTGCAGTTCATAATAACCTAATATACAACAATTAAAAAATGGTACCAACAACAATCCATATTATTTCGAGGAAACAATCATCATATCATTCGAATATTAATCTTTTGCTTTATCGGAAAGTTTTGGGTCGGATTTAATAAATATGAGTAGAATGATAGTTAGCATAAATTGAATGGAAACGCTAAGTGGCTACGAATATTTAGCCTCTACTATGAGAGGACACCTGCTATGAAAACATATCCGTCCCCCTGCTGGGAAATTATTGTAGTCATCAAAGGAATCATGAGGCGAAGAGTTAAACAAGTTGTCCCTCTGTTTCCCATACCACAAGAATTAAAAGCTTTTTCATATTTTATAATTTTTTACAAAACTACCACAATTTAGGTAATTTTTCGAGAATCGGGTATTTATTGTTCAAATACTTCTTGTATCCACAAGTATTATATATCTGCAAGGAATTAATTTTGTAGTTCCAATCAAGCACCTCACGCTTTGAAACAGAGTCGTCAAATTAAGTCTTCCCACTCTACCCTCCTCTGATAGGACGCTATTCCCCCACGCTACCGCCACGGCTCAGTCACGTGACCCTTTTTTCCGGTACTGGCGGAGAAGGGGTAACTTTTTTCCCCCTCGATTCGAGTCAATTCCCTTGATCTGTATTCGTTCGTAAATCTCGTAATTATCGATATTTTGAATACTAATTGTTTCATCGATCACATCGACACGAATATAGGGTATATCTAAAGTGACTGTACGTCCCGTTTTTAGGTAGTCTGTCCCGTTGTCCCCAAGCACAGCTTCGGGACGCCGAGATGTCCCGTTTTTAGAAAGAGAGTAACCAATTACAATAACCAGTAACAATTTCAAAAAACGACGCGAAGAATCTGAAAATCACCGCCTAGTAGCGCAGCGATATTTTCGCTAAAAAAAGGTCATTCAAATTACTTTTATGTATGGAAAGGGCGCACTAAATTTCTTTTGCACACGGGCGACTCGTACCCACACGGCGGTCCTGGTCACTTTAGGTATGTATATCCTAAGAAAAGCGTGCCGCGACAATTGCCCCCAGTGCCGTACACTGGATCAGGGAGCATTAAGTATTCAAGCGAGGCGACGAGATCCTATGAAATTGCCTGTCCTTTAGCGAGCGCAAAGTCTCCGTTTACGAAGCTATCAGCGGAAGGAAGGCGTCGAGGGTCCTCGCGCGTAAATCGAATCGAATGGAACCGAGGATCGAGCACGAACGGAACACGGATCGAAACGGAAGTCTCCGGGGATCTGTCGACGATATATAAACGATCGCAAGATTTCCAGGGTCTGGGTGGTTTTTGCCAGCCGTAAGTACTGCAAGTTTGTCGACGGACGTGTCCATCTGTCCATACGAATCTACAATTCAATGACTGCCGGAGAAGGAACGCGTCCGTGGTTTGTCACGAGTCACGAAGGACAGTTAGACGGTGTACAAAGAGTCTTCTGCAGCCGCCGCCGCCACTTCCTCCTCTTCTTTCTGGCTTTTCCTTTTCGCCACCGTTCCTCTTCCTTCTTCCTTTCCTTCCTTCCTTCCTTCCTCGCTTCCTCGCTTCCTCGCCATCTCATCCACGCTGCCTGCTTGCGTAACCCAAATATTATTCCATTGGTCCGACTGGATCGCTGCCCGTGGAATTTCAACCTTCGACAAACGCTCGTCCATCTGGTCGGCCGATTTGCAATTCCGAACGAGCCATTCCACCGGTATCAATTTTTTTCCCTTCGCCCACCGCCTTTAGGGAAGTCATCCCGGGACCACGAGCTTGTCAGTTTATTAACTGATCCTCCGATGTGAAAATAACCGTTGATTGCATATCGCACGAGCAAAACCACTTCGAGAATAATATCGCTGTTTTTCATTAAGCAACAACAGCAACTTTCTGCTGGTCTCCTTTATGGTATTGCTAATATTGTGAATTTATCTCTTTTCTTTTATTTCTGGAACCTCTCATTTATTTATGTACTCATAACGTGACTCACGGTAATATTCGGCCATTTTTAAAAGGACGATAACCTCTTTGATATTGAACCATACGATTTGGAGTTTTTCGAGAAGTTAGAACGAAACGCTAGATAAAAGATCGATCTAGGCCGCTATCGCTCTCAAAAGTCCTATTTTTTTGTTTACGTAGTGTAATTTGCATTATTTGGAAGCATGCAACTGCGTATGTAGCAATTTTCATAGCTACATGCTGCCGAATAATGCAAATTATACCTCGTAAACGAAAAAATAGGACTTTTGAGTGCGACAGCGCCCTAGATCGATCTTTTATCTAGCGTTTTGGACTATTGAAAAACCCTATTTTTGTATTATCGACAATGAGAACGAGAATCCCGCACCCTTGCAATCCTGGAAAAAGGAGTCTACTCCCTTAAACCGAATTGTTTATGATCCAAGGCTTGCCTGTATTTGCTAAGCCATCTGACAGCCGATCGCGTTCGGATGCCAAGAAATCGATTCGCGTCTCGGCGCGTAAGATCTCTGTGTCGCGAGGGAGTCGAGAACAATGCGAATTGCCGCGAGATCTCTTCTATAGTCGAGGGAAGGCTCCCGGAAGTGTGGCGAGATCGAATCGATAGCAAATAACCAGTTGCAAAGGAGAGGACAAAGGCGAATCGTTCAGCGACAACAGAGAAAAAAGTAGATCCAACGGGTTTCAGGAAGCTGAGGAAACAGCCTTCGGCTGCCCGAGAACATGATCTAGGACGATCCACGTTTTACCTCGATCAATGCTAGACCATGTCAATGCCGAATATGGACAATCTCTAGGTATCGGCCTCGAATAAATAACAGTACGTCCATAATTGCAACATCGAGCGCATTACTCTTCGCATCTAGTGATTTATTTATATTTAGGTCCTTCCGTGGTCAATACTTTATTATTAGGTTGGCAACTAAATTCGCGACTTTTTGTTTCGTAATTCTTTTATTGTATCATTATAACCCCATTCAGTGACCATTCCTTTTGAACTGTATATCATTGGAAAGCTCTGAATTTTTCGATGAATTTGATATAAAATATTAAAAAATATAAATGACTTTGTTTGAGAAAATGTGGAGATCGCGAAGTTGCCAACCTAATAATTACAATCACATGAACGTATCGGACATACTGCAAATGAAATATGAAAAAATCTGCATTTATAACATTTGTATTAATTTTCCAAAAAATCAGATGTATACGTTAACTGTTAAAAGATTATTATATCTTTTTATTTTCATCAGTTTTTCTGCTTTCCGTAAGCACTTGCTTTTCAGGCACTTCAGTATAAATAATGTATTACCATAAAATTAATTATTATATTTTTTATTCATATAATTCAGTATAGTAAAGCAGCTCATGAACCTAGCTTGTACACTTAAAGAAGAAGGGGAATGTAGATAAATATAGAAAGTTAAGAAAAAAGCATTGCAGAGGATTAAGTGACAAATAAAATAAATGAGTATTCCAGAGACGTGTATAAAGAAACATTCTCCGTTGCGGTGTAGTAAAATTGTGGACAAAGTCTGTTGCTATTTTGAATCGATCGAGACAAAGCGCGACGAGCCAAATTGCTGACAATTCACGATTAATTCGTGAAACCAGTGAAACGACAAATTTTTGGCTGGGCTCGATTCACCGCTCGCCAAATTCTTCTCGTGTTTCCACTGTTGTTCGCTCGAGAAATTCACTGACGACACAATATCAGCCAGGACGTCGTTGGCAAAATAATGACGATTGTGCTGTCAACGATTCTGTCTATGAAAAATGTCTGTTATGCGGCTGCGTATTTAATTAAATTTCCTGCAATTCGAATGAAAATCCATTTCGGCGTCCATTCATTCTTTGATAGTGTTTTCAAAGGGATTGATACCCCACTGCGAATATTTGGTAAGTTCAATCAAATTCTGTTGTAATTCTTCATTCGTTTGATGGCATCATAATAAAGATCAGTGGAATGAATTTTTTAACATGTTGTCTCCCATACATATACATATAAAGCGATAAATAAAACAAAGTATTTGGCATAGTCTTCCGCCGTCTCGTTGAAATTGTATACACTGCTGTGCAAAAGAAAGAAGCATCCAGTATAATTATAAGGTATAATGACAAATAATATTGTATTGTACATACATTGATTGATTTATTGCATTGAACACTAGGTTTACGGGACCCGCCAAAATGACAGGTTCTAATATTTTTAATTTGCAATGATTAAGATTGTAAAGATGCTTCCCTGAGGAATTATTTACCAAATTTATTTCTTTGGGTATATGTATATGTAGGGTAAACTGTACAATTGCTGGCACTGCAGTATTTATTGGCACTTTTGAGTTAAACGGCAAATATTAGGAATTCCTGGTATAGAAAATCATTTTTTATTGCTTCTTATTCATATTTGAAAGCAATTGTAAGTTTTCATAACAGAGTTCCACATATGACTGTTCGCAACGCTGGTACATCCAGTAAGAGTGCAAATAGTGTTTTATTAAAATTTTCGTTACGAGTAAGTATACTTTATCGCTTTATAACTTAACTTCGGACTGTACTACAGATGTAATAAGTGCGTATATGTTTAATTATAAAACAAATAGGCTGTTTAACGTTTACTTCTTACTGTGCCTTCTGACTGTACTCTTTGTCTTACGATTGTTATTCGCGGAATATATTTTATAATAAAAGATTTATGACTCGTAAAACTGTTTGATTTTGCTGAAAAATCTCTATTAGCTTATAATAATAGCAAGTTAAGCTCGTTTAAACATTTCAAAAAAAGATAAAAAGATTTTTACTATGATTTTGGCCAAAAATTTGGATAGACACTTGTGATATTTATAAATGCTTGTTATGTTTATAAAATAATGTGGAATAGTTTATTTTATTTATAGAGCTTCGTAAACCTAGTGTTAAAGTATTAAATAATCCGCAATAACACATTTTCTCAAAACTATTCGATTAAACAGCGGAATCCTTTTCCAAAACTGTGTTCTTATTTGATTTTTTACGCTTTTCTGCTAAATATGGCCGGGTGAGTCTTTCTTTAGCACATTAGTGTACATAAGATGTTTAAAAAATGTGTTGCACGTAGATACAAAAAAAAGTAGTTTCTCAAAGAAATTTTAGTATTTTTTAACTTTTGTTCCTTCTAACAATTTATATATGTATGAAACATTTGTTTTGCTATGTCTGCAGTATAATCATGAGGTACATAAGCGATAATTATATGTATTGTCCAGAAATGATAAAACAAAATGGTAGACAAATCATCTGACGCAACCGTGGATCGGTGTCCGCGTCATGTTTTTGATGCATCGCAATTAATTAGAAATTGTTTCTGAGATATCTTAAATCTGATCTGGATGTAGGGGCGACCGACGTTGTGTCGGAATCTCTTTGATACCTAAGCTGTCGTGCAGGACCTGTTCTGCTGGACAAGTCGTTGCCCACCGGTCCAAATATTCTTCTGCGTAGCGCGTGTCATTGCGTCGTACCTTGTAGATCGCCGGCGGTCACCGACGTCAGTTCAAACTATTACCCAGCACCCCTCGTCTCGGCAGAGTCATTCCACTTCCAGCAGCTCAATATCTCCAATTCTCGCAAATGTCATCGCAACGGGGACCAACGAGCAAAAACGTTCCGGGTCCTGGAGAATCCACGAGCGGCGTTCATATACATCGGCCCGCATAGAGGCCCGCTTCTAATTTCCAGCGTTGAACCGGCCACCACGCGAAAAAACCGCTCGCGGCGCTTATAACGAGACCGTCGGCGAACGATCTTCCCGCAAAACCGAGTAACGAGGCAAGAAGGGACGAAGTCGATTAATTGCAGCGAGAAAGAGTCCTCGCGGGAACGGCTTGCTACACTCCTGAACAAAATGGTAGTACGTGTGTATCTCCTGTTTCTCGAAGATCACACACCCGCAAATATCAAGCGTCTGTCATCGTAATTATTCATATTCGTATGCCCACAATGTTAGTGTTAACACTAAACCTACCACGAGGGATCAAATGATCCATTTTATTAGATTTTTTATTTGACAATTATTGAAATCGTAAAGGTGTTTCCATGGGAATTTATTGAATATTTTTTTTGGAAACTGAACGATGACAATGTACCCTGTTCATTTGTTTGAACATGAATTTCATTGTGGATGAGCCATCCACATTCAATTAATCGAAAGTAGAAACAGATCCTAGTCTCCCAGTGCACCTGTCATTATACATGAATCGACGAACATCCAAAGTCTAAATTCTTAACTGTTGATAGCATGATAACATACAACCTAATGAACGATATTGAGTACGATACAACGTCGTGGTTTGGCCTTCGAAATTTCCGTTTTCCTTCTGCTCGCTAAGAAGGTGAGATTGAGCCTCGCCAGCGAGGTGAGCTCCATGACCAGCACACGCGTGCTACTATTTTGTCGTGGAGTGTATTTACGAGTACCTCGGTGCCCACAGTCGTTTCGCAACCCCGTGGCCAGGGACGAGCGTCCGAGGCGATTAAACGCGCCCAATTCCTCATCGATATCGAAAGAACGGAGCTCGGGGTATGCGCGGTAAGTGGCGAATTAATAAACGCCGTGAGCCTCGGCGAGCCGCAGCAAGCCTCGAACTCGGACTAGCACTTGGACTTCTGCGGTAGCACACGATAAGCCTCCATTACTGAAATACCGACTGTTTAACCCTGCGGAACTCGTGGTCCCAGCAATTCCTTCGCACCCCCTCCGCCCCCCTTGATCACCCCTTCCTCGTAGAACCACACGGCCCAGGCATATCCTTCTTTCTCATAGTCTTCTCCCGTACTCGCGCCGTGTCCTTCTAGCCGATGCTTTATCTATTCCTCCTGCAGGGAGACACACAGCCTCTCTGACTACCCACTGGTAGCGTAAAGCTACATGGCATCCGATTAATTAATGGCCCGCGGAAAAGTCGGGAAAGTTATTAACCCTTCGGTATCTCTCCTTGCTACTAGATTGCGGCGCAACCGACGCGCCGCGCCGCTCCGAGCCGCTCCGAGCCGCCACGCTCATGATTTCTTTCCTCTGCCTTTTCCGTGATTTATTCTCGCCTGACGCTGCCCGAGCCAGCTACTCCACCAGGACCCCAGGAATTCGCTGGTGTTTTGGCGTAAAAATACTACTTGCCGCGAGCTCCAGCTTCTTCTTCGACGGTAGGCTCGTTTCGGGAACTCTCTGTCTACCGATCGTGGCGAGCTTTTTTGTTACACGATCGAACTATTAGAAGAGAGGCTAGCTGCGTCAGATACCTATTTTATTTTTTAATCTGGAAATTCTCGGAATAGCTACACGTGGAATAATCGAACTTCGAAATTTAAAGAATTTCGTATGTGAGTTTTACAGAGCTTTCGGGTTCATTACGTTTTTAAAATGAAGGCAAAGTAGTCTAGTAGTAGCCTAGCAGTGTTGCTTCGTAACTAGACTGCGGATTTTTATACGGAATAAAAATTTTCTAAGTCGATCCTAAGAGGTGTTAAAATTATTAAAGGAAGAAATACATTCTTATCGAGCTTATAAATGGAAAATAATGTAACATTTTTAGATTGTTGTAATATGCTTACAGTTTTCTTTTTCACTCATTCACAGTGAGAAGTAACTGTGAGAAGATTGAACTTACTTAGACTCTGTACAATTTATATTTATCTAATATGCTTGAATATTCATTCATGGCTTTGATGATCACTTTTCTGCACCCTTGTGTATTAGCTCGTCCAATTTTATCGAGCTGCGAATGTCTCAACATGTGTAACAAACAGTCATTTCAGCTTGACAAAACAAGAGGCAGGGGTGACATTTTTCGTCAAATTGCGAAGATCTGCCATAGAGACGTTCAAACTGTTTCAGCGTGACTATTTCTTTTACCTTCTTCTTGTCTGCAAAAGTGAAATCGGAGTCCAAAGGGCGACGCGTTGACGTTGTATTAGGTTGTCCCAAAAGTTTCTTTCGGAATGTGTTCCTTTACTGTTGCTGAATAAATACAAACAATGCGATAATCTTTATGTTAATGGTTTAGTACTTCCTAACATGCATTTGCATTGTGTGCATGGATCGAAAACTAACTTTTGGGATAACCTAATATTTATTTAGCAATATTAAAGGAACACATTCCGAAAGGAACTTCTGGGACAATCTAATAGAATGTAGAAGAAGTTGAAAAGCAACAGACGCTTGACGAAACTGATTTTGTACAACTAGTTAAAGGATCGTAGAACTGTTATCAACTTATAACAAGATTAAATTTATTTGAACGTTGTGCGGTTCATATTATAATATCTGCTCTATAAAATATATATTTATTTCATTATTTACCACATCTTTATAATTTCATTAATTGTGAAATAAAAAATCTGGAACCTTAACGCAGGAAGGAACTAATATTTGCTGCTCGATGAAAATTGCCAGACTGATATATGAGGGTATAAAAAGAGTGACCAGCAGAGCCATCAATCTTGATCTGATACCTTCGCAAGGAAAGTGGCAGAGTTTTGATCACACCTCGTATTAAAGCTGTTCGCATCAGTTCGACGGTTAACCCTTGATTGACCATTGCATTCGAAAAGCCGCCCCTGGTTACGCCATTGGCTCTCCCTCTGGCGAGTGCATCGGCATGCATGTGGCTGGCTGCAACGTGTAGGCTGTCCGGCAGGTATGATTTGTCGCATCGCCGGCCAGCTGCTGCCCTCGTGTTCTCTCCGACTTTCCGAAGAAACCCATTTAGCCCGACAAAAATATTTCTATCGGCCTCGTGTGCGACGCGCGATGCGCAACCGCGACCACGTTCTTCCGCCCCAGCCGGCGAACAACTGATAATATGCGTTTTATGCGTGTCCGGTTTTTGCCGATCGCTGATCTACGAGCGTATTCAATGGATCGATAGAGCCATGCGGTACGACAAATTCAATCACATTCTCGTTAATGCCGGATTACACGTATCAATTACAGAGAAGCTTGCTACGGTATCAAACAGATATTGGAATATCATGATGGTCATGGAATCTGTTTGACACTGAATCATGTTGACGCAGTACGGTTGATGATCTTCATTCGTTCATTCAACTTCTTGCTAATTATTTGCTAATTTTTACGTCATGACTTTGTCTATACAGTAAAGTCGCGTTTACAAACGACTGTGTTCTGCACGGAGAAATATCGTGTAGGGGCACTATTTTTTTATGACTGAGCCTACCGCGCCGAAAGTACAAAGGAAGCCGAACGTAGCGTAACGTTCTTCCTTGCGCCCGAAACTTTCATCGTCAATTAAACCACTAAATACAGTTGAAATTACATCGTGTTTAGTGTCATTTCAATCAGAAAAATGCCACAAATAATCTGGTGGAAGTCCCATAAAAAATAATGAGAAATAAAGAGGTCTTGTAATTGGATTGGTAGTGGTTCACACGGATATATCCGAGCCGAGATCAGATTACGCGGCATGTTTACATTTCTCTTCGTAAAGGAGTAGACTCGTTTTTCCAGGATTGCAAAGGTGAAGGATGCGCATTCTCATTTCACATTAATACAAAATTGGGGGTTTTCAGTAGTCAAAAACGCTAGATAAAAGACCATTTGACATTGTTTGCGGAATCGTTTTCCGCAAAGAATACTCGCATAACTATTATATCATTTTTATTAGAAAAAAGTATTATATTTTTTCTTTTCTTCGAGGTAAACTTTCTTTTCTTCAGTGTCCGGCGTTAGAGAACTCCTATAGCATTAGCATCGACTTATTTTTTGTAATAGAAGTGCATACTAACCCATCCAATTTATTTTTGAAATTGTTGAAATGTTATCACGCGGATAAATAGCGAAATTACTTTCGGCTTCTACTTCCTCGTATAATTAGAAATAGATTTAGGCACATGTGATGAAATTATGGGGTACAATGTTATTGAAATTTGTATAAATTAGGATTTTATTTAGAATATTATTTTCTAAGCTCTGCAATTTTCTCGAGGGATTCAATCGAATCCATTCTTAGGAAATAATACATCAAACCGAACGTCGTTCTAAAGAACTCGTCAAAAGATCGATAAAACTGCCTACATTAAGAACGTCAACAATGCGCCTAACGAAGTACACGGATAAAGACTGGTGCAATAAACAATCGAATTGGCTGACAGCATTATTACCAACTTCTTATTCCTAATTGGCGAAAGTCCGAACAAGTGGAGGGTGGACGCCCATAACTTCGCAATGTACAAGCGAAAGCGAAGTAAAGTCAAGACAGTTTCCAATTCATGGCATTTCCCCATGACGGAGCGTTCGATATAAATCAATCACGTGCAACAAGAATTTGAAAACCATACCCGGGCAAGTCCCTGTGGCTTTCAACGAATCGCGAGTTACGATTAATGAATCCTATTCGGAATAAATAAATGTATGTTAAACTTTAGATATCAATCGACACAACATTTATCACGGTTTCTAGATTTTTTGTACATTTTAGGTAGAAGTTCCTGTAACATGTGGTCATACATTTTTTATTGAAATCAAAATTGTTGAATGATTTTTTCATGAAACTTCTACCAATATATTCGCGACACTTTTGTGATTGAAATGATACCAAACATGACACAATTCGGATCATACTTACTCCTTTAATTCACGATAGAGCAGAGCTTCTATTATCCGAACTACTCTGTGGAACGATTTACCACTGAAAAGTAGTAAAAAGAACGAAAATCTTGAAAAATTGCAATTTTTACCACTTTTGATCGTTTATAACTCGTAAACCAATTAACCAATTTCAATGAAATTTTCAGAGCGTGTATAATTTATACGAGTTGACCAAACATATCTTTTAAATTTTCGTTATTGGCCCAGCTAAGAAAGTTGTAAAAATCAGTTTTTGCTATTGTTTTTCACAATTCCGACAAAATGCATTTTTCCAACATATTTTTTAGACGTCATTTACTTCTAGCCTTACAAAGAGATTGAAGTCGTTTGGTCCATTCATAAAAAAGTTATTCTGATTTAAAGTGTGTGTGATCAGTTTTGCTCCTGACTGTAAAGTGGATTGTACTTCTGAACACGAATCGATAGCAATCTAATTGGAAATGGCACTTGGCATTTATCAATTCATTAGCGACTAGGAATTAGACCGGAGTTCTAATCGGCTAGTATCTAGTGCATTACGAATCGTTCCACGCAACGAAGTTTCCCGCGAAACCACCGAGAATAACGTTCCCCGTAATCGTTCGTTCCATCGATGATGCTCTCGTCCAAGCAAGCTCGGAGAAAGAGCCGTCGCGTCGTTTCGTTTCGCGGTGACAGCTCATCTTCCGAAAGTGATTTATGCCGACATGACTACTTACCGGTTAACTTATGGTGTTTACCAATTCAATTAGAGGTACAACCGCCGCTCTCTTACGACGAGATACATTTGTTTCAACATTAATTTACCGAAACGCCCCGCTGTCATAACAAAACTATAATAAACCGTTGGCCAGTTGGCGCGGCGCCAGGGACCCCCGCTTTTTGGGAAGGGGTTCATAAAATCAGTCGGAACGTTTTGCTCCCGGGCCTCATTGTTTTCGTTGGTTCCGGCCACTCTCCTTCGAATCCTGATCCCATAAATTTCACCACGATAATGCAGTTCAGCTCTCGTTCATTTCCACGCAAACCGGATCGGTTTCACGTTGCGCCACTTTTAATGGAGACGTGCCGGCTTCCCTGGCTGGAGTGAAGAAACGGAGTTCAGATTAGATTGACATTCGACTATACATACATAGACGCAGCGGCTAATATAATTAAGCGCTCTTTGAAACAGAATCACTTTTTTCATGTTGAATCAGTTGAGCTGGCTTGAGAAGCTAGATGAATTAATTTACTAAATAAATAAACGGAGTTTTGAGAAAAGCACAATTCGTCAAAATTACTAAGAAAATGGTAAAGCTTTTATACAACTTTTCTATCTGGTCACTTAAAATTTTAAAAATCCGTTTTATATTCTCAGTTCTGTATCTGGCTGACTTTAGTTGTGTTAGTTGTTCACTTTTTATATGACTGCTCTTTCTCGTAATTGATGTAAACAATTTGTATTTTGCATTAAGACCCTTAGTCTAATGACAAGTTACCTCAAAAATGGCAAAAGGTGGACTTTCAAGAATTAATAATGGTATTAATTCATTAGAAATTGTACTTTGAATCTCTGTTTTAGCTATAATAACCTTAACAAAAAGATACAGTATCACTAGTGGTGTTAATTAACTAATTTAGGAACTCTTATATAAATTCAGCTACTCTCTCCTATACTCTCGTCCCAATTTCGAAAAATTGATTTTTATTTTGCCGCAGACTTGTAGCCTCTTAACACATTTCTCAATCCGGTCTCGTTTAATCTGTCGTAACTCAATTCGAACGGAACTAAATTAGCGTGCGACGGTCCGTCAGATTTAGAGCGAAGCGCCGCTGTTATTTTTCCAGAGAGCACCGTGGCCCGACCGGGCAAACTTCGTACCACTTTTCGAGCTGGGAATGCCATGAAAAACGAACCGTACAAAAGCACGCGGCGATTTCGACTCGGCGCTAAAGCACAATGCCTCCGAATTCCCCGCGCCGCGACGCCAAGGACCGTTCACTGTCTCTATATTTACGTACGCGAAAGTCACTGGCACGTTCGCTTCACTGATTCACCATTCAGCTACAAGTTAAATTCAATCTAAATGTCTCATTGTCACATTTTGGCAAACTGGTTTAAGCTGTTCAACGAGACGCACCTTTGTATTCTCCATAAAAAATGTATTAGGATCTTAGGTCGAAAATCAATTAGTTTAAATAATGCACCATATCGCCGCATATGTGATACAACTTAAAAAATGTAGCAGAAACATTTCTTCACACTTTCGATTGATGTATTGTAATGTTCGATCGTGATGAGAGAAAACGTCACCTCGGAAAATACATATAACTGGACAGCGGATCTCTTTGCATTTGTAGTAAAATTGAGTAGATGAAATTGAAAATTGTTGAACAATTTTAAAAATTGAAGATGTTAATATATGACTTCTCCTCAATTAAAATCATTAAAGGAAGAAATAACATTCTTTTTAACACTTGCAATCGACGCAGACAATTTTTATTTTGCAGGAAGATCCGCTGTCTACATATAACTGTCATAAATCTACAAAACATGTTTTTTTAAATTTTCAATACAGGCCCACATGAAAAAGTCGTAAACAACAACTTCTAGTAGGACTTTCTTTCACATTGTTTCATTGGTTTCACATTGTCTATTCCTTAGTTATTGAAATTACAACGATGCTTCCATCAGAAATTATTGAATGAACTTGATTCAAGCACGTGTTATTATAAAAATTGTGAGAAATTTAAATAAGTTCAGAATTGCAATTTACATAAAACAATGTACACAGCGAGTCACGAAAGTATTGGAACGCTTTGGAATGAAAAGTTTCACGCTTGAAAAATATAAATCATGTTACGAATTATAAAATACTTTTATTCCTATAGTGACATACAAGTATCATGATTGTACATCGTGTTAAATTTAAAGTGTCTTTGATAACATAAACAATATTTATAAAACATTTCTTAGTAACATCGGCTAAATGAACGCCACAGAGCATTCGAATACTTTCGTGACTCACTGTACTTCCAACACATTTTGTACCCGCCACGGTGATTGTTAATTTGGATCCACTGTATGTATTATTGGCAATGTGTAGATTTTATATCAGCGGCTCGAACGATTCAATTTCCGATTTGATCGGACTTGCAGGCGACGCGACGCGACGCAACGGATCGAGCGGTTTTCTTCATCGGGCTAAATGACGCGTTTTTCCCGCGGCCTCGTTCCCCCGGTCAATTCGTTAAGAAGAAACCGGGGGCCGGCCGGGCCGGTGTGTAACGGGGCACAACAGAGGCCGCAACGATGGAAAACGTATCTCCGGCGTCGATCCTTATTTTTCTTACCCGGCCGCGTAGCCGGCGCAGAAAGTATAAGTTATAGCGACGAGAGTGAACTCCCTTGTAAAATATATACAGCGGCCGGCGGACATTAAGAGAGTCATTTGTAAGCGGTTGTAACCGCGCGCCGAGTGCTTTACGATACCGAGCCGTATTTTCTGCCGGCTCGAGTGGTCCACACGGCTGTCCGCGGGTAACGCAAGCTCATAATGAGACTAGCTTTTATAGAGTTACTCGTTTTTCTTGGGTTTCCCGGTGCACGCGACCCGAAAGTCACGTCGATCCGATCGGGAGCGGAAAGCCGGCCGATGAGCAACAAGAACCCGTCCCCGCCGCGCAAATACAGAAGTGTATCGGTTTCCAGACGTTGCGTTACGTTTCCTTCAGGCTCCCGGAGGATCTATGACCGCGGGAGAAAGTTCCACCTTCGAGCTTTCGCGGAAATGCCGGTATATTCTTTTCCCGCCTCCACCTTTTTGCCAACACCCCTTCCACGGATCCGATTTTCCTGGATCAGTCATCGTCGAAGGAGAACGCGCATCTACACAAGAACTACGGAATATCGTTCTATTGGGTTGGTGGGAAAGTAATTGCAGGTTCCGTTAACTTAAAACTTCTAATAATCTCATTGCATTCGTGCACGGTTAACTTAGTTTAGTCTCTATTCGATAATCAGCTTCCCTGAAAACAAATTGCTTAAAAATATGTATCCATTAACAAATGTACATGCGTGCATTATAATATATAATTATATATACAGGATGTCTAGGGTAACTGTAGCCAACGAAATGTTTGGAACAAGTCGGCTACAAAATGCAGTGGAAAAATATATTTATGTATATATTTTTTAGTACACAATATTATTGCTTATGTCAAGATGATTTCTATTTGTAACCGTATATTACAAACTGCAATTATTTTAGAAGAATCTGATCGGACTATACGTCGGAGGTATAATCTCAGAACAGGTTAGGTATGTGTAGTCTAAACCAATTTGAGATATTCGATGAATTCGATGAATATTTAAACATATTGGTAACAAAAGATGATACTTACATTAATCAAAATTGCTGTATAAAAATAGGAAGATATTAATGATGAATTGTTTGCTTTATAATGACCCTGACAAATGGCCAGGTTTATTATTAACCAGCAGACATCAGATAAAATAGCCACTAGTAACATTTTATAAAGAATTACTTTTTATACACTAACATTATTTTATTAAAATAAAATGCATCACGTCATTAACCCTCGGACAACGGACGATTTTTATAAATTATGATAATAATTTTTAAAAATCTACTTTTGATGATATTTCGTGTAGACACATTAGTCTTTCCGATATCCTCAATGAAACAGCTATTCAGTTAGTTTAATTGCCTTTAATTCACTTAATTGATTTTAAATAGAAATTAAGTACTTAAATGACTTGGATGTTCCCGGTCAAATTAGACTCCGGCACAATATACGGAGGGTTAATTCTAACGTGCGTACCGAAAGTGCAGATTCCTGTGAACAATAGAAAGGCAGTTAAACTTAACCTTTCCAGCGCCAATAATTCATTTACCTTCAATACAGAAGTCTTTCACAGTGAAAGCGTAAAACCGCGAAGTGTGGAAGAGATGAATGTCCTAGTAGATACGTTCAATTGAACAGTTTGCACGTAGCGATATTTAGCATACATCTTTTATCTCACTCGCATCCAGCAAGATCACTTTCATCGGTCTCCCCGCGAACTGTCGTCTCCGTCATATATAATTCTTTTCTACATGACAGCCAGTAGTTTGGATACAAGTCATTAACTCTAGCCACGGTGAGCGCAATATGTTAATGTCACCGATGACAACTAGTCGTTTAATCACTTAACGCCTCTTTTGAATGCCAGGAATCGCGGTCCCCAAACTTCGAGTGATTCATCGGCTGCAACGGCATCTCTTCTAATCTCGAATCCCGAAATTCCTTATAAATCGTCGTCAGTCGGCTGTTTCGCAATTCACTTTTGCATCGGTTAATGAGAAAGTATGCGGCCGAGATTGTGATGATTTGTGCGTTGCGTAACGACGCGTCAACGTTTCACCGGCGGAACACTTTTTTTTGGATTTCGTCCATGTTCATGGTTTTCTCTTATTATTCGTCTTCTTAAATGCAAATTGGTACAATTATAATTATTAGCAAAAAGTTTCAGAGACTGAAAAACATGATAAAACGGGACAAGAATAGAAATAAGAAATGCTTGTATTAATTATAAGGATACTATACTCTCTACGTTATTAAATAACAAAAAACAATTCACGATAATTATATATACGAAGAAGTAGGCGATGAGCAATTTTTGAAAAAATTTTTCACTGTACATGTATACGTGTGGATCAACGATGTTGCATAATACGCAACAAAACGTAAATTCCATCAACTGATAAGGCGAACACCGAACAGTCGATTTTATTGAACTATAAAAAGAGACGAAATAAGGAAAAAATTACTAAAAGAAAGGTAGAGGTTAGGACAACAAAGCGGAATGAAAAAGGATGGATAAAAACTGAGAAAGGTGACGCCCAGCTACAACGGAAGAGGACTCTGTGTTAGAGGACCGACCTCGGACACGAGGGAAGCCCACCGCGTAAAGATCCATGGATAACAGGATATAAATGAGTCTTCGAGAGGTCCGAGGGCAAATATAGACGAGCAAGTTATCGAACGACACTGGCCTCAAATGGGGCCGAATGGCACCGGTATGGAAATGCGATTGGCTTTTAAACGTCGAACCGCGCTCAGCTATGTTAATTCCGTACGTGTTACTCGAGGTGTAGCTTCTGTTTATCTTCGAATCTACCCAATGTACCCTAACGAACGTTGCGGACCACCTACGTCCATGCCAGACACCTAGCTGTTGCTGTTTCAGGGAAATTCTGCTGTTTTTGACGGTGTGGAATGGCTACCGACTGTATCATTGTTTATTATCTTTTATGATCATATTATTATACCGTAGAGACGGTGCGATTTGAGAACACGTCGACCGCCCAGCATCTTCAGCATCCTATTGAAATGATCACTTTAAAATGTTTAAATGAGGCGTTTAGTATAAAAACCAGCTCAATCCGTGAATTTTCAAAAGTTTTTTTTTGTAATTTGATAGTTCTTGGTCGATACTATCACGCTACAAAGCGATTGGGAATGAATCCAACTCAATCCGGTCGGTAACCGGTGTCAAAAACCGGTTTTATTTCAAACCCAGCTCAATCCATGCTTCCAATGAAGTAGTGTACCACCAGTAGTATACTAATAATTTTTTTTAGAGGTTTTTCCTGTAGTTTTTGTCAATTTATTTAGGTATTTTCTTTATTATGACTGAATATCCAGAAAAACAATAAAATTTTTTATAATTTAATTATCAACATTATTATGATAAACTGATTAATCAACTCACACTTTTGATTTTACAGGCTAATACATAAGCGGCATAAATTTGATTGAAGAAAAATTAGTTTAATAAATGACGTCTAAAAATATGTTGAGAAAATGCATTTGGTCGGAATTGTGAAAAACAATAGTAAAAATTGGTTTCTTCAACTTCTTTAGCTGGACCAATAACGAAAATTTAAAAGATGTGTTTGGTTAACTCGTATAAATTATATACGTTCTGAAAATTTCATTGAAATTGGTTAACTGGTTTACGAGTTATAAACGATCAAAAGTGGTAAAAATTGCAATTTTTCAAGATTTTCGGTCTTTTTATCACGATGATTATTAGTTAAAAACAAATATAAGTTCCACAAATATAAGTTACAACAAAGTTTGAGTAGAGCTATATCTAACATAATTAGTAAACAAAATTGTTTAAAATAAGTAGCAGTCAAGGAACTGTCCTTTGAAGTAAATTTCAAATAAAACACTTCAAATAGTAGGGAGTTGTTGACGCCAAAATTGAAATATAATTAGGAGTGCAGAGGGTTAATAACTCCTTAACAAAGCCGTGGAAAATATTTTCTTCTCTTACTAGGAAGTACAATATTGTTGGGACACCCTGTATAGACCACTGATATTGCTACCAACGATTAAGATGGTATGTGTATTTCATTTTTCTGACACGAATAATTTGACCACTTTTGTCACACGTCAACTATACTTGCAGTACCAGTTATCTCCGACTACATGTGATTTATAAACTTCTTATTTAAAGTCGTAGTAGTAAATCATGCAAGTTCGATCGTAATTTATGCAAGCGATTGCGAGCATGTCGAACTTGTCACTTCTCGTCGGTCTATTTTAATATGACAACAACAGCGTCCATCATAGTCGTCATGTGTAAAAGTTTACATTATGCAACACAGTTGCCCAATTCTTTACTGCGATATAATTTTAACGCACCGTTGTTGCAACAGTTAGGTCGCTCTTTTTTGAAGATTATTAATACTCCGAAACTGGACTCTCATTTAGCTAACATTTTCATGTTTAACGAAAATAAACATCCAAACCTAGAGCCCTACGAAAACTAACATTTTCATATTTAAGCATTAATACTTTAACGAAAAATAAAAATTAATCTTCTTACAATTAAAACTAACAATCTTTGCAAACTTTGGTCATAGAGTATTGAAGTCGCTCAACGAATAAATAAAGGATTATCAACACTCCAAAACTAGACTCTTACACAAATTAACATTTTCAAAAAATGAACGAAAATAAAAATTTATCTTCTTCGTTGAAAGACTGATATTCTCTTATTTATGTTTTATTTTTCTTCAGAGCTCGTTTGAAAACTAACGATCTTTGCAAACTTTGTACATAGATTATTGAAGTCGCTCAACGAATAATAAAGGATTATCAACACTCCAAAATTGGACTCTTACAAATTAATATTTTCAAAAAATCAACAAAAATAAAAATTTATCTTCTTCGTTGAAAGACTAATATTCTCTTATTTATTATTTTTTTAAGAGCTCGTTTACTGACAATAGTCTCCCACTTTGCACGTTTTATTCGTAGAACACTAAAGTCGTTTAACGAATAATAAAATGGGATTCGCTTCAGAGATTCGTACACTCTCTCCGGCAGTGTATGAATTTTTCCACTGTATTCTCGAGCTTGTTTCGCTTCCTGAAATTAGCGTTCCCGCTGCTACATTCATACAGCAGTAAAATGGAACGTATTATACACAGTTAGGTCCCTCCTGGCGGGGTACATTTGAATTGCAAAGAATTAAATTCTCCATGGAATATGAACGGCGCGTCGAATAAAAACATCCCCTGCTTTGGCAATTACATGTACGAGCCGAGCTAGACCGAGTAAAACGTTAGTCGCGTGACTGGTCACCGTACGTTTAAACATGAGTTGTGGAGAAGGAAATCTCGTCAGCAACTACAGAGAAATGACACACGTGTGAATGTTCTCAGACATTTCTCTGCAATGTTGTCGCCTGTATCTTCATTTATCGTTTCGTACTCGACGTTTCAATGGGACAGTGCGCTAAGCTTTGCGACTTTTTCAAACTTCAACGTGCGTGGTCTGCACGACGCGATGGCCAATCCAATCAAAAGATATCAGCTAAATGGAAATGTAGACGCGACTGGACTCGACTGACCGTAGAGATGGTATCCATTATAGCGACATTCTACAATGCGCCGTGTAAACACGCAACATCGTAATCGGAATCTTTTCTCTTGGTACGCGAGTTGAAACATAGGAGCTGACACGGCGATTACTCGATTCATTATGCGGTGCTTGCGATTAAATATGGAACGCATTGTCCAGGAAAGCGAATTTACAAATTAATAATTGCTCGGTTGTTCGCTGTGGATTTAATACGTGCATTTATATTTCTATTAGGTGCTAGATTTTTCTCCTTAATAAGTACGGGAGGTTGGGGTAAGACGTGTACTATGTTATTTATTACTAGACTGCGGATCTTTATGCAAAATAAAAAATGTTTGCATTGATTGCAAGACACAGGAGCCAAATAAAAATTTCTTTCTTATTTTAATTATCTTATTAACGTGAAACTTATACACTGGTGGCATTAAATCTTTTTAATATGTCAACTGTTTTAAATTGTACATACAGTAAACGCCCCTTTACTGTCCGAGTTCGTGGGCACGATCACTGTTCGGTGCCTACCCACTCCACTGCCTGCCAACGCTTCGATCACGCGATCCGTGTTTCATTGAACGGTAAGTAATATGAAGAAAATTGGAAACGCCATAAATAACCATTGGAAAGTATTAAAAATGATACAAATATTGACTAGTAATTAAAAACTAAGAGATATTTCATGAAAAAATATATCTCTTAACTCTAGGTTTACGGAGGTCTAGAAATAACTATTTCACATTATTTTATAAACATAACAAGAATGTGTCTATCCAAAGTTTCGGCAATTTTTCCAATAGTATATACCCCAAGAAATAAATTCGGTAAATAATTTCTCAGGGAAGCATCTTTACAATCTTAATAATCGCAAATTAAGAATATTAGAACCCGTCACGAGAAGAAGATGATTATAAAATGATGAAACTCATTTGTGCTGTTAAAATGACCCTTCAACGCTTCCGACGAATCGAAGGTCGCTACTTGTCAGGCGAGGATCTCTTTGAATTGATGCGATGATCGCGCACGATCCCTTAATTGTGATCTCGAAACGTCAGGTGACTCGAGGGCACGCGTGTGCTTCCGCTGCGGCACGCACCGAGGTGTCTCTATTAACTCTGGAAACTAGAGAACCGTGCAAAATATCTGGCTCAAGGGAAGCGCTCTATATTAGCTCATTTTATGCAGACGCCGCGGCTTCTATCAAATTAAGTTCATACAGGCTTCTCGCCTTCCGCCCGCGCCCGCTATTTAGAATCTTAGCTAGCGAGTTCCCCTTCGATCGATCGACTCATTGCCAGCACCGTTTAATCAACGCGGAGTAACGCTCCTTTAATATACCTCGCAGGATTTTCATGAAAATTATCATCTAAACAAGTAACGACACGTGGAAAATTTTATACGTCTGTGGTCACGTTTGTGGAAACTGTTCCTTTCTAACTGGATCAAGCGTGGACAACTAACAATAGGGACATTACCCAAGTGTCACACGCCGATTTGAATTAAATTTATACAGGATATTATACAGGATTAATACAGGATTTATACAGGATCGTTGAAAAATATTTGACACGTATCATTTTTTAGCTGCTGACATTCATGGTAAGGGGGTGAAAATATCCCTCAAAGTTGGTGGTGGAAACGCTATTTTTGCTAATCTCGAGAACCAGAGAGTCTAGGACCTAGGACAATGATTTTTTCTCTTAAAATTTCTGTTTTCAATCAAAGAATGTATTCACTTAAAAAGATTTCTTATTAATTGTTCATCGATATTTATGTAATTTTGTGTAAGTAATCTATGGACCAAAATAGGGGATGTTTTTGGAATTTTTGTTCTTACGATTAAAACAATGCATTGAACGTGAATGACGCCTATTAAGGCAGGAAACGATTAATAAATTATACAAATTTCATATAAACTCATTCACATAAAATTCACATAAATCAATTCACATAAAAAATGAAGGAGGCTCTACAAAATATTGATATATTAAACAAAACGTAAATTCTTTTTGTACATTCCATTTTTGAAATGTTTTATCATATCATTTTAAATAAATCTTGAAAATTTACATTTACATTTCAGTTGTACGAACTGAGCCAAATAAACAGAAACAGTGAAAAGTAAAAATAAAAATTGAAAGATTAATATGGTGTCCTATCTTTTCTTCCCCAACTGTACAGAGGAATCCTAAAGATGCAAAGTAGTTCGCGGGCGCATTAACGTCTCCGCTTGAAATACCCGAGAATTATCACCGTCGTCACCATTCGACGGCAGGCCTGGTGAAATCAAAGCAAGAGAGGCCACGTGTTGTGATCCGGCATCAAAAGCGTGCCGCGAAAAAGCAAGATTTCTGAGCACGGCGTTGTCACCATCTGTTTTTCATTCGGCAGTCGAGGCAGCTATACAGGAATCCTCCTCGTTTTCGGCTTTCATTCGGGGGATCGGTGTCGGTGAACGAAGATCCCGAAAGGCTCGATAGGAATGTCCTCTCATTAATAAGAGCGCGAACGCGACAAGACGCGTCGTCCGTCGTGTTATCGGCCGGCCAAACAGATGCGTTCGTCGTGCTCCTCGGCCTGCCAAAACTGGTCAGAACTCGAAACTTCCGCGGAATGCGCGGACCCGGCATACTTTCATCAATTTCGTGCGTCTCCCGATGATGCCGCGTGCGGCTATTTTCTTCCCTTCTTCTCATTCATTCGATCCCGGTTATGAGTGCAGCGAGCTGCAATGAATCGTGTTACAATCGGACCCCGTGATTATAGGGCTCTTGCGAAGATATATTAGGTTGGGTAAAAAGTTTCTTCGTACTTTAATGCAGAAACGAATCAAGCTTCTTCCATATTTTAAACGAAGTTTATTAAATCAAATATGTGCCGTTTTGACCGACCACCTTTTGCCATTTTTTGAGGTAGAACCATAATCCCGTCACCAGAATTTCCGTGATTTCTGGGCGAAAAACTGCGACACGTGATTTTTACAGACCTCTTTTGAAGTCAGCTTCGCACCATTAAGAGAGTTCTGTAGAGACCGAAACAAATGCTAGTCTGTTGGTGCAATATCAGGATTATATGGTGGATACATCAAAACTTCCCAGCCAAGCTCTCTTAATTTTTGACGGGTCCCCAAAGATGTGTGGGGTCTGGCATTATCGTCATGGAAGACGACGCCTTTCCTGTTTATTAATTCTGGTCGCTTTCTATCGATTGCTTGATTTAATCTTTCCAGTTGTTGACTGTAGAGGTTAGAATCAATCGTTTGACCGGATGGCAGCAGCTCCTAGTGAATGATTTCTTTATGATCCCACCAAACTCACAGCATCACCTTTCTTGGTGTCAATCCTGGCTTTGCCATGGTTTGCGGAGCTTCGCCTCGCTTCGACCACGATCTTTTTCGTACATTATTGTCGTACGTGATCCATTTTTCATCAAAATCGAATTCATTCGTATACGACATAATGGTCTTCAAGGTCACACAAGGTCGAAAATGAATACTGATAAATTGTAGTATCATGATGATTTTTATATCATCATCAACTTATTAAAATTATTGAAGGAGGAAACAAATTTTCATTTGAGATCCTGAAATTTTAAGATCCGCAGTCTAATTATGATATACCTGGTACATCATTTACATAATTTTAGTTTGGGTGGAGTAGCACGAGGAAGAAAGGCCGAGGCAAATCATGGACCTCAGGGGGGCAAAGTTCATGATAAGGCCGCGGTGAACGTGCGGGCAGCTAATTTTTAAACAAAGCCTTAATTTCGCAACTTCATAATATCGCCGTGTACCGGTTATTACTCGGCCCGGGATAATAAATGATTATTACGTTGGAGAAAGAGGCGGGGGCGGAGCCGAAACAGGGTCGAGGAAGAATCCTTTGATGTCTTCTCGCTCGACCTGCTTCAAGTGGAGCGACAAATTCTTCGATATTCAAGCGATGAAAAGCTTCTCCTTGGGGGGTTAAGCTGCAAACTTAAAGATTGCGGTGAAACGATTACGCTTTTCATCCGAGCGAAGAACGCTTCGCGGGGATCCTTGTAACCTTTACGTGAAACTTTCCTGTGAACTACGTGAGCTCAACAACATTTTTCCGAGTCCTCGCAAGGGAACTAACGGCAACTAATTAACATTCTATCTATATATACCCAATAATTTAATTATTTAACTGTTCAGGGATGATTCTCGATTCTCGAGTCTCCTTCATTATTCGTGACGTCACAGATATTACTGTAGGCTCTTTAATGTTTTACGTTTATGACAAAAAAGAATCCATAAAATTTAAAAAAGGAGATAGGTTAAAGAATTTTACAGAGCGTCCCAAAAATGTTGTATTTCCTTGAAAAGAGTGATACCTAAGGCCATTTGAAATAACCTTTCCCTTTACGAAAATGTTCTCTGCGGCTTCGTTTAGGAGTTATTAACCCCTTGCCGTATCATTTTCTTTTCAGTTACAGTTATTAGAACATCTTTATCCCGAAAAATATCGTAGAAGAGGAAAGAAAATTTATTTTTTTATTGCAAACTTTCGGGACCCCGACTCGACCCGACTCGATTACCTTTTCGGGTACCCGAAGTTTATAAACTTTCGGGATCCCGACCCGATCCAGAACAAATTTCTCGACCCGACCCGAACCCGAAATTTCGAGTACTCGCACACTCCTAGTTATTAGACCTTACCTTGCGAAGGTTAACAAAACCACGTAGAATATTTTCGCACATGGAAAAGTTACTTGCAATGAGTAACGTCGTAAGTTGCATCATCACTAAAGTGTATCGTGCTTATTAATCAGACCTCGTTTGATACTAAAAAAGTAGGTAACTCAAGAACGGATGCTTGATAATTGATATAAACTCTTCAGTAGTTAGAATTTCTCAAGTTCTAAGTTTGTCTTTTTAGTTTAACTGTTATTGCAATATGACACAACATGTAGATTCAAGTATGTAAACATAGTAGACGCAATGATCGTGTATATGCACAATATGTATATGTGTACGCTAAGTAATACATCAATGAATACTAATTGGAAGTCTCTTGATCAGAGGATTATCAAACGATCGACAAAATGTTTGCACACAGCTACAGCGTGACAATTATTTCACACCGATAAGACTTTAACGGAGTTGGGACGTAGCTCGAAGAGCGTGTAGCACGCACAGTCTCAGCACCTTTTATTCCACACACAGGTCAGACTGATAAGAATTCTCTATCAATGTTAAATACCGTGTAACTGAATCATTACGTAATCATAGCATTTCGAAAGATAAGTATAGTAGAAACGAAAAGAGGCCAGAGGTAGCACTATGGTCGTGTATCAGGTGCAAACAAAAGCATTTAAAATCAGAGTAAACTTAAAATCTTGTAAACATTACGATATAACAGATTAAGGTAAACATATATTGGCAAAATAACAATTAATAATGTTATATATAATAATAATAGTATAATTATAATATATAATAATAAATTATGTTGTGTATAAAATAATCAAGATACCTTTAGTGGATTGGAAATTATTGTAAACCGTTGTCGAAGGTTTTACTACAGACATATATTGATGAACGTAAATAATTATATTGCATAACAAGCGTAACAATGTCTGTTTCTTTATTGTATGTCGTTGGTACGTTTATATTTATACTGCTCACATTTCTACCGTGTTATACGAAGTCAAATACATTTATTATGTCACACACCAATTACTTTCTGACAGAAAGAGCTGCGATTCGCGTGTTTAAATATATTCGTAGAGTGTATCAACAACGCGATTATTTTATCAGTATCCAGAAGTCTCATAGCTTAAGCACTTATTTCATTATTGTCAACCCTTAGCATTCCAATGGCGACTCCGAGGCGCGACTAAAAATTGCTGTAGCATTATTCAAAATATTGTTTAGATTATTAAATATATCGGCATCTAATCAATTACTAAACACTTAGGTATTGTATGAGGTATTTATACCAATTTCATATACATAGAATTTCAAAAATCATAGGGAATGGAAATATTCTAAATCGAAAGAAATGTTTAATTTTCCAATTAAAATAGCTTGGAGTGCAAAGGGTTAAAAGCTGAACAGCGAACTCTGCTATGTACATCGTTGATGTCCGACAAATAGCTGCGCAACGCATGGTCTTTTTAATAGAAAGAACTGCGATTTGCCTGCTTAAATTTTAGATATAATGTGTATCAAGAAAGCAATTATCCAGTAGTCCCTTAGCTTAAGCACTTATTTCATCAATTTTAAGAGCTAAAAACCCGAACTCTGCCTCTGCTATGTAGATTATTGAACGGAACGAACGTCCGACAAAAGGCTGCGCAACGCACAGTTTTATTTTAATAGAAAGAACTGCGAGTGTCCTGTTTAAATTTTAAATATATCATTAAAAGCTGAAAAGCGAACTGCGGCATGGATGATTACGCGGAAGAGACGTCCGAGAAAAGGCATCGCAAGCGGCCGGTTTAAAGATGCGCATGCGACATCGGGTCTTATTAAAGAAGAGTTTAAATTAAAGATTCTACGTGAACCCTCTCCGAGTTCCGATCTCCCGGCAAAGGCGCAAAGGGCTGGCCGTTCACGGAAAAGGTCGAAAGAAACGAAAGAAGACGTCACCAGCCGGCGAACGAAAGAACGAGGGAGATCGAATCGAAGGGATCGAGATAATTCCGTTTCAGTACATCACGGACCGTGGAACGGTGAATCGGAAACGGAGAATACACATCGGCGATCGCGATTGTCGGGCGTGCACGGCCACCGCTTACTTATTTCTTCGGAAATATGCCGAGAAGCGTTCTCCTCCTGGCTTGATGAGTGCGCAAAGAGGATAACGAAGGTCGTAAACCTTTCCAGTGGCTCCGCATGCGATTTCCGATTCGCTTCCACGATCGACTAAACGACGCGGCGACGTCTTATTTGCGCTTTCGCGTCTTTCTTCGCCTCTCCTTCGTCTCTTCTTCCTTTTACCACTCTCCCTCTCTCTCTCTCTCTCTCTCTCTCTCTCTCTCTCTGCAATTTCTTTTCTTTCCGCCGACACGGGACATTTGTCCCCGGTCACACAATGGCTCGCCGTGATTTCCGCGATAGCCGACAGCTTTACGGTCATCCCGAACCAGAGAAAACGTATGTTAATCACGTTGGCGGGTTTGATTTCTCTCGCGCGCGATCCGAACAGCTTGAGAAAATGGGGAGTGCGAGCTGCCATGCCATGCCGCCTCGTTATGGGTGCACGAGCAAGCATTTTTATGGCGGTATCCCGCGGCATTCGGTGAACCGGCGGAGAATCATGCGAGGTTCACTATGTATTAGCTACTTGAAGAAGTCTCTGCCGTTCTTTTGGTGAATAGGCCTTTGTTTGAATAGGAAAATAGAGAATATTTTATCCAAAGTATTTTCCATCATTAGCTATAACCTTCTCCCTCTTCTCATGTAATAAGTGGATTCCACGATAGTCAGCCATTTTTTGATATCCTCGCAAGAACTGTACTGCTAGGAAAGGCCATTATTTTTTATTTACGAAGAATTGTCACTCTTCGATACGTGGTTAGTAAAATTGTAATTTAAGATGACACTTCTTAATAGAAGACCCTATACGTGTAATAAATGCAGCGATTAGTATCGTACGGAGATTATGATTAGACTGCGGATCTTTATGCATTTATGAAGAATTTGGTTGGACGAAATATAAAACAGTAAAAGATTAGAAATATTCAAGAATGTTGTAATGTTGCTTTTAATGTAACAAAGTGGTTAAGGGATAAAATCAATTTCTATGTTATTCCTGCTTCTCACAATCAATGCAAAACATTTTTATTTTGCATAAAGATCCGTAGTCTAATTATGATACTAAGATTACCCACTGAAATTCTGAAGAATTTTACAATCAATGCGAAAACGATGCCGACATTTATAAAAATGCTCATATTTTTTAGACAAAGTGGTATTATCTGTTGCCTAACGAGTCCCCTTATTTCCTCCTATTATCATATTTTTACAACAGGTTTCTCCACGAATGCCGTTCGTAGAAGCTTTAATTATTTACACGCTTAATTATCAGCGATTTGTCTCGCGGTTTCTTCTTTTTCGATTGCATCAAGACGGTCAGCAATCTTGTGCAACGTTTGCGAAATCGCCTGGATGGTAATTTTCTGATCGATGACTGTCATTTGCTATTTACGACTTCTGATGAAGCTTCTGGTAGAACAATTACTCACATAAATGTTTTAACTGTATAACAGTAATCAGTGTCCGCGGTCACTTAAATGTAATTTCCTTCCGTGCGTTACAATTCAAGATCGCTCATTAAGTGCTCGTTAAAGAAAATGCATCTAAAATATAGTATAATTTTTACAACGATTAAAAAGCTCTAACACTAACTAGTTAATTACAAAACAAAAAATATCCACAATTATTCAAGTTTTTTTATATAATATCTTGCAAGGTAATTGAGAGGATGACGAACAACCATAACTCCAAATTTATAAATTCCGGCGCAGTCTACGAGTTCTTTTGTTATAATGCTGTAGAACAGACTGTTAAAAAATGCTATACAAAAATCGTCAGAAATGCTAAATATTGAAACCTCTGTAAAAATATTTAAAAAATTTTTTTCAATCTTAAAATCTACGATAGATTCAATCACGAAAATAATTTTTCAACGTTTTCAGAAACGCTCCAATTAGCGCCATTTTTTAGAGAAAACATGTCTTCAGTTCTCCACCTGTCGCGTCATGCAAAATTATCTTACGCCAATATGAATGATGGCTAATAAAAGAAGATCTTAGAATCTCAATCTTTAAAATGAGACCGGATTTATTTTTGTAGTATATTTTTTAACGAAATCATTACAATGTATATCGACAATTTCTCGACAATAGAAAATTGAGTATACAATTTTTGGATTCACTGTATCTTTCGTAAATATTCTTTTCCTAAAATTAGCGACGGTTTATAAGAACGCTTGTTCGCTCAATGGCGGAATGCAGAATGCACGAATGATATATGAAACGAAAAAAATATGATGAAGTGTCGGATATCCTGTAAGGAAGCGTCTGGTTACGGTTGATCTCGGGAAAAAATTGCTCAATTCCATCCCGTAGTGGATGATTTTTACTCGCGACGCGAAGCACGCTTCCGGTCTGGTTTAGATTCACACCGGGGCGGCTCTCCATTCATTTCTAACAGTTTTACGTGTCCGCCGGAGGAAATAATTTCATCAAAAAGTTGCGTCGAGCGCGGAAGAAAGCCGCCATGCTTCTGCGCTCGGCGCAGGCGCGCTTATGCCGGCGTAATTGCCAGGCATAATTGCAGTCCCCTTTTGTTTCTTCAATTACGTGGGCTTAGGCGGGCAACGAGAGAAACACGAGGGGCCAGAAAGAATGGTGGCCAGGAATTTTTATGAAATGGCCTCTGTCTTCAGCCGCCGTCATCGTTCGTTTACCCCTGGATGTCAAAGGTTTCTAATGTTACCAGGAGCCTCTGACGTGCTCCTTTATGTTTTATTATTTTTGCTCGCTGTGTTTTATACGGACAAATGTCCAAAATTCGTTGCACATTATTTCAGGAATAATTTCTTTCTCGCTAACTTTATTCTTTACACTTTTTAACTCCATTTAGAATAGTTGTTGCAATAGATGGGATGGTTCAGCTAAATGCAGTGGCGTGCAAAATTATAGAAACACTTATCGCATGCAAAATAAAAATTATCTGTATTAACACGTTGACTGTCACGGTACTTTTCAGGATTCCGGTGTAAGAAGTCAATTTAATTGAAAATCATATAAAAACTACGAGATAACTCGTAGTTGGCGTCCTAAGCAATAACGAAAACAACGAGTTATCTCGTAGTTGGCAGTCAATGTGTTAATTGCAAGATGTAGGAGGACATCTATTTCTTTTCGTAATCATTTTATAGAGTTGAAATGATTACGACAGCATTTCTAAATTCTTTAAATGTCTTCAGTATTTTGCATTTGACCTATTGATTTTCGTTATAAATACGTATAATCCCCAGTCTGTTTATCAGCGATGTTTAGACCCCATTCAACAGCGCGTTTTCGATCGCGCGAGTTTTGTTTTGGATTGTTGGTCCGCACGGACAGATGTGAACGAACATGAAGACGCTAATGTAAATAAGCTCCGCGCCGGTGTCTAAAAAATTGCCATAACACTTCGTGACAAAGAAGCAGACGTCGATCATGCTTGGCTCATTATAAAGCCGCTACTTTCAGCGTGTGCTGTTAAATTTTTTAAAAACATTTTTTTAAATGATCGCAGAATGATTGTTGTATCACATTTTACACTTGTTATAACAAAAATCAGCGAACTATCTGAATGCACCTCTGACACTGTTAGCAAAATGTTTTAGCAATTTGTTCGTTACTATTGATGAATTTGTAAATGCACAAGCGCGTATCACAAAACGATAACGTTATCTGTCACTATTGTACACGTTGTAATAAAGACTTTTTGCTAGCATTATAATTACTTCAGAGAAATTTTAATTTCGTGAAGCACCTTTACTTCTGCAGTTTGTTACATTTTTAATACCACTTAACTACACGTGTTTTAAATGTATTAACGTTGAACGGTGAGTATTTAATATGAACAAAATTGGGAACCCCAAAAATTGGAAAGTATTAAAAATGATACAAATATTGACTAGTAATTAAAAACTAAAAGATATTTCATGAAAAAATATATCTCTTAACTCTAGGTTTACGGAGGTCTAGAAATAACTATTTCACATTATTTTATAAACATAACAAGAATGTGTCTATCCAAAGTTTCGGCAATTTTTCCAATAGTATATACCCCAAGAAATAAATTCGGTAAATAATTCCTCAGGGAAGCATCTTTACAATCTTAATAATCGCAAATTTAGAATATTAGAACCCGCTATTTTGACGAGTCCCGTAAACCTAGTGTTAATATACATTTATATCTTGTATAAAAATATTAACGAATATAAATAACCTGAGAAACATTACTTTCGTATTTCCTTACTCGAAACTAGATAAACAGGAAAATTTGTATAAAACAGAATTATTTAATCATATTGTATTATTCCTGTAAATATTAAGCGTCATACAATATAGCAATTTCACTCTTTTCGTTTAGAAATATCGTATCTTTCGCAATGCATCAACGTCAACGCAGGATTTATCGAGTCTTGCATACCCCTTGCAAATTATTATCACCTTCATAAAATCTCCGTTGAATGGAACACTTATTGCGTAGGTGCGATGACGAATTACAACTTCCTAATCGCTGTTAAAATCTGCATATTTCATACTTTCAGACGAACGAATATTTGCGAGAGTGGCCGCACTCTCCGAGCATTCGTGTGCCGCGGTACGTTTGTGTGCTCTTCTTGTTGTTGGCTTAGAATAACCGTAAGAAAGAAAAGCACACCAAAAATAGAAAAATAAAATTCTTCAAACGTTACTTTGAAATTGTCACATGAAAATTCCATATCTCCACGTATGCTTCGCGTATAGTGACGTACAGTGGCGGTGGAAAAACATTTTTTTCATTGTTTATTTCAATTGCAAAAAAATAAGAAATATACGGAAGTTGTATAATAAGATGTTGTGGATGCGTTGACACGAAAATTGTGAAAAAAAAATATTTCGCTGCGGACAGGATTCGAACCTGTGCGGGTACAACCCAATGGATTTCAAGTCCATCTCCTTAACCGCTCGGACACCGCAGCTTGGAACAGTACTTGTTTAAAATTGGTACCTAACCGTAGGTAGGAAGCAAAGTGTTCAACAATGATGTTTTCCATTTTGTAAATTTAATTAATAAGGTATATGAAACATAAACGACGCTAATTATCACTACAAAAAATTTCTAAAATTTCTGAATATTTTAAATAATTTAAAATAAAGTAGTAAATTATTTCCTTTCAAATATATTTTTCAAATTTTATACAGACTTTGTTCCTATTAATTAATTCATAAATTTGATCATTCAAGTATGTGATTGAAAATTTTTAACTTCTCATGAGAACTATTTTAAAATTTAATTGTTAAATGATAATTATATTATTAAAGTTTTATGAAATAATGATTACAATGGAAATAGTAAATTCTTTCATTCCAAATATTTTTCCAATTTTATACAGACTTTGTTCCTATTAATTAATTCATAAATTGATCATTCAAGTATGTGATTGAAAATTTTTTAACTTCCTATGAAAACTATTTTAAAATTTAATTGTTAAATGATAATTATATTATTAAAGTTTTATGAAATGATAATACATATAGTGGAGGTAGTAAATTCTTTCATTTCAAATATTTTTCCAATTTTATACAGACTATGCTTCTAGTAATTGAAAAATGTCTAACTTCTGATGGAAACTATTTTAATTAATTGTTACAACGAAGTTTCTTTTTGTTTTGGCTGAAGAATCGTGAAACTGCACGGTGTGACCCTGGATAACTCGCCAATTATGAGAGATTTCGCTATCGAAGTTCAGACACGGAGCGCCAACTATGCCAAGCACATGTGCATATAAAATACTTTAGGGAAAATTTATTATTCCGAGTTTCCCGATTTCTCGGCTCGGTTGCATTTTTCAATACTCAAGGTGCAAAACCAGTATGGTGCGCGAAAGTCACTCGGCTCGTTTATGAGACGGGAGAAGGGCCACGGTTTTTGTACGAGCGAGACTTCCCGAGTCGCCATTTAAGTGTGCGCGTAATCGTCAATGTATGAACGCGACCAGTTGTAATTACATTAATTTCCTCCCATAATTACGAATCTTGCTCGCCGCGGCGGTCTCCCATCGGCAGCAAGGAATCCGCGAAGAAAGTTGCCACCTCGATTGGAATTAAAATCTGTCCGCGTTGAACGCCTGCTGCATAATGCAAAATCACGAAGAAACCGTTCGATGTTTTGCAACGAAATTGTTGCTCGGTAAACTAGGAAACGATCTACTATACCAACACAAATGTTTCTAGCTGAAATTAGTAATAACGATTTATTTTGTAGATAATATACATATGTCAAACGACCTTTATGATTTTTATTAAAGAAATACAAAATTGGAAACTAACGTCGAATTTATGACAATAATGGGTAGATCAAATTCAAGACAGTAAAAATATTGTAAAATTATCTTAAAAAGATATAAATGTTTATGTGGCTCTAGTATCTTATAATTAATATGAAGATAATTTTTATTACATTTTATTACTTGCATATTTTATTTTTATGAAATATCACTAAATTATTAAGAGGAGAAATACGTTGTTATTCTGGGTACATTTTTAACCCTCTGTCGCTACGGCGGAGTCTGGGTCTATTTTGACCCAGATGATCAAAATCGTCATTTCATTACTCAGTTTCTGGCGATTGAATTAAGTGGACACTTGTTACGTTAGGAACATCGGAAAACTATCGTGTCTGCAAGGAATAACCCAAAAAATATGTTTAAAAAAATTGATGAATAAAGCAGTGAATAGTTCTAATCATTACCAATCATGTAGTTGTAAGAATAGTCATCCAAAGGCGACATACATTTTGAAATGTATGCAGTACGAAAATGAACAAAATCGTTTTAACTTGAATACCGAAATAATTTTAGTACCAAAGATTAATGATTGATAAAAGAGAAACGAAATTGTAAATTCAGGAAGAGATTGGAATTGTAAATTGAATTATTATTATTACTATTTATTTATTGCTTTAAACCAAGTAAGGTTTAAGTAGCATAAAATGAAATTGTATGTAAATTCATAGTGGTTAATCGATCCAGAAATCATCGCATACACGGTCAAAGGTTGTTATTCATTGAATGCTGATAAGTATCGAAAATTTCTCACGCTAGAGCGAATAAAGTTCGATGGTAGGTTCGATCCGTCGGATTCGAAAGGATGCTACGTTTTCATTAGTCACGAAACGCGTGGGACAGAGAGACACCGGTCGCGGCCAGTGTCTCAAGGGTTGACTCAACAACTGTCGATTCGTCACTGTCAGCTTGTGCAGTGTCACGAGCTGCTCGAGATGAGACGAGCGATTATGGGAATGAAAAATGATCCGCGAAAACCTTTGATATTTCGCCCGCTATTCCCCGGGGAATATACGAAACGGCGTCGGGTTCCTGGATGCCGCGAGAAACAAAACGAGTTTCCCATTACTCCTTGCGAGATAAAGGATCGTATCTCTTTCACCTTTCGATCTGTGAATCGCAAAATTAATGCACGGAAATGTCGCGTGGAAAACTATTAGGTCCGTGCAAAAATGATCCCAGTTTCTTTTCTTGAAGTTTACAACTGGACTGCGGATTTGATGCATTTATGACAAAAATGAGTGGACGTAATTTAAAACAGTCAAAACATTCAGACGATTTAAGGACATCCATATGTTATTTTCAATTTATTACAATTGTTAAAGATTAGAAGAAATTTTTATATGATTCCTGCAAAGAAAATTTTTATTTTGCATAAAGATCCGCAGTCTATTTATAACTACTTCTACATATACATATTTTGCTTTATTTTACAGTTTGAGCTATAATATATTTCTTTTAATAATAATACTTTGTCTTAATGTCGAGATTTAGGAGACCTAAATGGCGCTATGCAAATTTTTATTAGGATCTCTATAAATGAAGAAATGAGTGTTTAACAGTTTCTGTGAATGCTTGTTGATCGGTTTTAGAATCACGTATGTACATTAACCATTGATATAGATCAATGATCGTTATTAAATAACCGTGGGATGGCTCAATTATCGTTAATGGTGTCCGGCCGTTTCCCTTGATCACCGGCGGAAAGAAGGAGAGGAGCAAGCTTAATTAATCTGCAGCTCATTCGTTAAAACCCGGAAATGCGACCCTGTTCCCTGTAATTGTCTTAGTTCGATCGTTTCCTCGGCTAATTGAAATTCTTACCCAAGTAGTAGTGGTGTCATAGTGAAAGAAACTTGTTGGACTCTATTAACCGATGCTTAATTAACACGTTGTCCCTCATGTGATTTTGTGACTCGAACCAGTGGCGATAGTGTGAATCACGCAATATTATACCAATTCGTTTATTTGTTCACGACCACGATAGATATTTAATATTGTACAGTAGTTCCGAAGTGGTTTAATCGAGTGTGACTCGACATCAAAGAAAGAAAAATGTAAAGGAAACGGGTTTTTATATGTATGTATCTGGTTCTTCCTTTATTTATTTAATTTCTTATATTTTAGTTAAAAACAAATATAAATTACAACAAAGTTTGAGAGCTATATTTAATGTAATCAGTAAAAAAAATTGTTTAAAATAAGTAGCAGTCAAGGAACTGTTCTCTGAAGTAAATTTCAAATAAAACAGTTAAAATAGTAAGGAATTGTTGGCAATAAAATTGAAAAATAATTCGGAGTGCAAAGGGTCAAATAATAGATTGACCTCTCAATCGATTAAAATAAGAATATAATAAGAAGCAATTAATACACATCCAATGTTGGGACTAAAATTTATTCGTATTGTATTCCTCACAGTGAAAAATTAAAAATAAATTAAGAAACTGTATCGAGAATTACTTGTTTAACCCTCGGATGGCTGGACTTGGGTCCATCTTGACCCATAGTTAACGTTCCATCTAAATACTATTGCGATGCTGAAGAATACAGTCCAAATGAAAGTTCATCAGTTCAATAAAAAGATCAACGTCGACGTTAACGAAACATGTTCAAAAGCGCGTATAAATAATTAATGTGTATTAATGTAATCGTGACTGTCATGAAACCGTCAAAATCTACTTGTTTCTTCTTATAGGGCCCACGTTGTATATGGTGTTACCATAATTTTCTGAAGATTAAATTGTAACAAGTAAACACAGCAATATTTGACTGTGAATCGCACCTAGTAATCCGAGTATGCATAATAAATTTCGAAATACGTTTTCGAGTCAGTATGGCCATAATACAACTATGAAGCTTGTGCTCAAACACGTTTAACTCGATTTCTTCATCAGCGCAGATAGACAATATAATTCTTTGAGCAGAGAGCAGCGATTCCGGCAGAATCAAATGAAAATTCCCTGGAAATTGAAACACAGAAGAGAAGACAGAGAGCTTCAATGTCTTCGCACAGGCTTCTTTGGTCCACGTTCCTTCCGTTTCCATCTCGCGGCGAGCAATTCGCGCCGCAGTGTCCGGAGGAGGATGCAGAAACTTCAATCTCAATAATTCTGCTTCGCGTGGTAGCGGGCATTCCCGGCGTTTCTCTCGCGGAAGTTTCCGTGCTTCCTTATCGCGGCCTTTGCCAGGTATTTCTTTGAACATTAATACAAAAAAAGAAGGAAAAATGAAAGAAAGAAAAGCGTAAAACAAGCAACAGGGAGAGACAAAAAAGAACACCGAAAGACTAGGAAACTCCAATCTCAACGGAATCCCTCTTCGCTGAGCCGTGTCCAATATAGACGTTCTCCGGCGCACAGAAGAGGCGACCGCGCCTCCGCGGAGCGGATTTTCGAGTGATGGTCGCGCCGCAAGGTGGAATGCACCTGCTACGCGCGAACGATCTTGGTTCAAAGGTTAAGTAGAAAATGTCGTACGTAGGCATGCGAAGGGGTGAGTCAGAATAGGGTAGGCGGAGGGGAGAAGATAAAGAGAGAGAGAGAGAGATGGGGATTGGAGGCGGAGGCCGCCGCCGTGGCTACCGCGGCAGAAGCTAAGCGCATATTAAGGAGGCTCGTAAAATTATAAGCATTCTTAAGAATCTGGTAATACGTCGCGGCTTTTCAATGCCGCTGCCACGTTCTCGAGTGACGCGCGCGCATGGCCGCGTGTGGGTGTAATTTATATTAACGATACGTCAGGCCGACGACGCGGCCGCTTTGAAGATCCGTAATGCCCCGCTGTCGCGGGAAAACGTGGTGAGAATACTCTCATCATTCGAAAGGACTCGCGGAACAGAACCAGCCGTCGCGGCTTGTCGAAGCCGGACGCTCTAGACATACACGACTCCGCAACGATATCGCGAATGCAACTATTCACCTCGCTCGCGCACCGTGTCATTAGAATTGAATTGAATAAGCTTTTCCTCCCGGGGCCAGTTTGCAGTACTGCAGAGCGCCCGACGGCCAGATGCCTCTCACTTCGCCTTTTTTCTTAGCCCTCGTTTCTTTCTCCATCTCTGTCTTTGTGCACACCGTGCGTCAAACGCAAGATTTTCGAGATCCTGGTGAACCTGAAGTTTCTGGCACGATCGCGATCGACACGTGGATCGATCTCTCGGGGATGTGGAAACTGCAAGCCGTTCGGGAGTTGATGGAATTTAGTTGAAGTCGAAGAGGCTGTTGTAATAAAGTAGCAGCAAGTATACTTAAATCAATTAAAAACATTCTCCTTCTCATTTTTGTCCTAAAATAAACCGATGAATCACGGTTCTGTCTCGAGAAAGGGCACGAATGTTTGGTTCGAGAGTAGGACATTGCCATCCCCTCTTCTTGTTTTGGAAAAATCTATTTCCATCATAGGTGGTTTCGCTATGTTAATCGTTGGATGATAGGACTTGGCTCCATTTGGACCCAGAATTGCAAACCACCCATCTAAATTCTAATAAGATCAATGCGATTCTGATAAGATTCTAATAAGATCAATGCTGATATCAAAGAGAAAGGTGTAACAGTATACAAGAAGTATTTGAATTATGTAAACCCATTCTCAGTGGGTTTTGAGTTCACTTGGACCCAAAATTCCAAACACAGCCATTACATACTCGTACTGAATCCAATAAAAAGATCAATATTGACGCCAAAGGAGAAGGTAGAAAAATATGGGATAGTATTTAATACAATTCAATGTTTTGTTTCCCAATTGATCGATGGTATTTAAGCGGTATAGATGCATAAAGTTCCGCAGGGACTCATTTGTCGCCGGGCATCTTTTCTTTTCCCGAGACGTTGGAAGGCAGACAAGGAAGTTCCGTCTCCGCTGTTATCTCGCGGGTTGTTGGAAAATCTTTCAGCGAACGGATCGCGATTCATGTCCGGGGAAATTAATTGCCTCTCGTCAGAGCCGCATTGACGAAGTGCAAGCGGCACGAACGGTTCCCAGAACCGCGGAAGCCACGCGACCGACGGTACCTCGAGTAAACTGGTTTATTGTTATTTACGATCACCGACCGGACGCCATTAATCGCCGCAGGCGACTATTGTAGCAGCTGCCTCGTTGTGTTTCGTGCGCCCGGGAAAGAGACGGGACAACCTGCGAGGCGAGGCGAATCAACCATTTTCCGGGCGAATTTGTTAACCAGAATTTATGCGTTCATTGTGATCGCCTAGTTAAGTCTCGCTGGCTATTGTTTCCGGTCGGTCGTTCGATGGAGAACGAGATTTAAATGCTTCTCGATACATGTTCCAATTTCATTGCTGATTTAGTCGTTAACGAATGCTGAAAACTCGGCCGCCAGCGTTTCGTCCTTTCACTTACGGCTACCCAAGAATCATTTCAATTGTACGTATTCTTGTTCATCGATTTATAATGCTTTCCTTCGGTATTGTCAACTTAATTATTATTGCAAATCAGTGGCGCACGCAGGGGGCCTTCCCCCCCAGAAAACGGTTGGAACAGCTCCATGCAAAAATGCCATTGATGCGATTTCGAAATGTGACAAAATGATGTATCCTACTATTTATAATTTATTAAAAATATTAGCAACGCTTCCGGTGACGACGTGCGTCAGTGAAAGATCATTTTCTACCTTAGGAATTTTGAAAACATATTTAAGATCCACAATGACAGAATCACGAATGGGTTGGCTTTGTTATACATACACAGAGGCATTGATATAACTATAACTGAAGTAATTAAAGAGCTGTGTAAAAAGAAAAGAAATCTAGATTTTATTCTGTAAATAAATTTCTATAATCATCTTAATCGATTTTATTTAATAGCATTAAAAATCTTTCTGTGGCCTAATACAAGAAGTTTCAATGTTAGTATTTATGAAGTACATATGTACATTGCCAATTCTTGCGCCAGGTCACAAATCCTGAGTACGCCACTGTTGCAAATCATGATCTCATGGTGAATTGTATTAAATGTTTGAGAAAGACTATAATACATATTTATATGAGTGTTATTTGTTAAACTATTCATTATTCTATTATCGTCTTTCTCAAACATTTAACACAATTCACTATGAGATCATGATTTATTAAATTTAATAGATCTAATTTGAAATCTTCGTCACACGGGTCTCACTCGATAATGACAAAGGCTTAATACATTCTGATTTTAATAATATGTTTAATATATTAAGTATTCAAAATTTAAATTATATTGGAGGGATTTGTCCAGCGCGATCTAATTCTGGATTCCCCGAAGTATAGTAACGGCTTTTAACAGTACGAAGATTTGCGTGTCAAGATCAAACGGTAGGTTAAAATCAGAAGAACACGTTAATCAAGTTTAACATCAAATACGAGGAAGGAGCATAGAAACAGCGCTATCCTCGATGGTAATTCATCACGTTGGATGACCCGTTGGATTACAGCGAACTGCACCAGAATCGCACCGCAAGCAGCTGTCCTTTTCATTCAACTATCCAGCTTTGAGCTAGATTTACGACGTCAAATTTCTGCTACTAATATCAGAAGCAGTTCGCTCTGCTCTGCGAGTTGCAAGCTAATTGTATGTTAACCCTATTCAAGCAACTTTGCGTTGACACTTCGGTTATAATGTGATTATAGCGATTGGGGGTTCAATTTACTAAATTCAATCATGGTTGAATTGTATGTGCAGATGTCATTCAGAAAGTTCGTAGCCTAACAATGAAATGACATGAAATAATAATGAGTCAAAATACATTTATTCTTCAGTATATTCTCCCTTAAGCTCAATACATTTTATCCAGCGATTTTCTAATTCATTTACCCCATCTCTGAAGTGATTTTCCTCGAGACCTCATCTACGGCTGCTATGACTTAAGTGAGAATGCTATAACCCATAAAACATGCAAGAAGCGGTTCCAAAGGTTCCGTAGTGGAAATTTTGATCTCAGTGATGGAAAATGCAGTGGAATGCCGAAAAAAGTGCAGGACGAGGAATTAGAGCAAATTATTGAATGAAAATCCTTGTCAACCATAACAGAAACATGCTGAGGAATATGTTGTAACTCAACAAGCAATTTCCGTTCGTTTGAAGAAGCTTGGAAACATAACGTGTATTCCTTTTTCTTTTTTATAAATAAAGATCAAAAGTATGCTCAAAAGGCACCGAGCATATTTGTACACCTAATAATATTAACTGTTTTTAAAATTGTTTCAAAACAGTTGCACGATTCACGTTTTAAATAGACTTTACTACGTGTAAAACAAAGTTTGATCATCGTAGAGCCTCTGGCGCAGCTGCTCCTATGGGAGGAGGGCGCTTGTAAGAGTCAAATAAAACACTTCGATTTTATGTTTTTGCTGATTTGTTCTACGTGTTAAAATGTGAAGTGTCATCGAAGAGGTGCGCCATAAGAAGGCTGGGTGGCTAGGAAGAGTAACACGTCACACGTTCGCTATATAGCTTGGTGGCAGATCAGATGGTCGCGGAATTGTTGGGATGTGCGACAATTATCGGTACGGCATTGCCATATCTCACGCATGCCAGGCCAGATTACGTTGGCCGTGTGCATGGTGCACGCACGTTTCTATACGTCTCCGTGTGAACTCGTGTCACACAGCCCCGAGCAAAGTGTGCTGCAACGTTACATTCCTTGCCGCTGTTCCGTTTTTAGTCTAGGAACGCCATTCTTTGCGACACGCGCTAAAGGGGGCTACGCTCCGTGCCACTGCGCGTTCACCGGCCACCTCTGTTTTCTGAGGATCGCATTCCGATCGCCGATGCCTCTTGGCTTCGCTGATACGCCGGGGATTGATCCTCGATCCCGATACCTTCTCGATAAACCAACGTCCGCCCTTCTGTTTTTTGCCATTTTCGGGAAAGCATTTAGGCCCCCTTGGATTTCGGATCACCTTGCGACGCTGAGGATCGAGTGGACCGGTAATTTCAGTAGCGTCACTTTACGTTAGATAGACTCTAGGAGACTCTATAGAATTTCTTAAACAAACATGTTTTGGTGTATCATTTGTGTTGTTCGATACACAATTTCAATTGTTTTGAATTTTTAGTATTGAAGAAAAGTTGAATATTATTCTACGATAAACAGCATATACAAGTTAGGAGCATAACTGATCATCCACACTTTAAATCAGAATATCTTTTTTATGAATGGACCAAACACTTCAATTTCTCTATAAGGCTAGAAGAATTAGTTTAGTGAATGATGTCTAAAAATATGTTGAAAAAATACATTTGGTCGGAATCGTGAACAACAATAGTAAAAATTAATTTTTACAACTTTCTGGTCAACTGCAATTGCAATTTTTTATAACTCGTAAACCAATTAAAAAATTTCAATGAAATTTTCAGAGCGTATATAATTTATACGAGTTGACCAAACACACCTTTCCAATTTTCGTTATTGGCCTAGCTAAAAACGTTACTATTGTTTCTCACAATTCGAACCAAATGCATTTCTTCAACATATTTTTTAGACGTCATTTACTAAACTAATTCTTCTAGCCTTACGGCAAAATTGAAGTTGTTTGGTCCATTCATAAGAAAGTTATTCTGATTTAGAGTATGTGTGATGAGTTATTCTCGTAACTGTACATTTACAGTTATGGGATGCGAATGTATGCTAATGTGAAAATGCAGGTTGTATAGAAAATTTTATTGTAGTAGAAAGTGTGACAAAACGTAGTTCAAAATGAAGATTTAGTCAAAGCGGCTTTGGGTCAGTTTAGTGATCCTCTCTGACAGATTGGTGGTATTGTATGATAATGAGGGTGGTCAGATAGCTACCTTCAAACGATCACTTTACAGCATCATTGCTGACGTTGCTGATAAGTATTCACTAATAATGATACAATATAAACAAATATTTAAAACTGTATTTAATAAAATGATTTTATTGAATAATTAATGTGAAGGTTGCAAAGGTTTACTTTGCACAATCATTTATCAAACTAAATGAGAAATGTTAGGAGAATAATGGGTTTATGAGAATTAATAAAAAAGGACAATTATGAGAATTGTTTGTGGGATAACTTTTCGTACTTTTCGTTCTCATTTTAGTCATACGGAAAAAACATTGAAAAGGAATATTAAAAATATCCAACGTAGTTGTAGTAAAAAACTATTTATCTGGCGTAAATTAACTGGTAATATTAAAAATATAAAGAAACAGTTAGAGTATATATTTTTTCGCATTGAAAGTGGTAGCATTTTTAATCATAAGAAATGCAAGAAAATTTTTCCTTATTTTGTAGGACTGTGAAAGGGTTGCATGGCTAACGGCTGGAGCAATTACCCTACATCCACCATAATAGATTCCAGCGTGCGGACAAGCGCGACGCTGTCGAACTTCCACGCGTTGCCTTGAGATCGTTGACAAAAAGTCCGACCGGTGAAATGACTCCACTGTATTGAGCCTGGAAGTGGCCGGATCCGCTCGGAGCGAGCAAATCGAGGTTCGATTCCGCGGATTCTGTGGCGCAGGTAAAAGCAGCACGCTCGCTCGTGACTTCCAATCGCCGCGGCGCGTTTCTTAGGCCGGCGCTCGATCGTTGAGGTTTCCAGAACTCAATGTAATAAGAGTCCTCGCTGCATTCAGACGAACTCGCGCGTCCTCAATATACTTGCATCGGGACTAATGCGATACCGCGTGCTGCGACAAAAAAAAAAGACGTCGGGATCACCGACGGCAGCTTCTCGCAACGCGCGAGAAGGATAAAGAGATCTATATGTCGGTGGAAAAGTCGAGTTGTGAAGTCATCCGATGGCGGCCAACGGGTAACCCGTTCAATATTAATCGAATCACGGCCACCGTGCAAAGGATTGCGTTCTCGCTGGCTATACACTCGGGCCGTGTAACGATTGACAGGCACTTAAGTGTCGCACGGGCCCCGGAGAATTATTTTCGAAAGGGGACCGCGATTGCCGAGACGATCTTTCTTTCGATGCGCCACGATCGCTCGCAATCAATTGACCTGTTTCCATAGAATACGTGAGATTACCTTTCGACCTTATTTCTACTGCCACTGATGCACACCTTATATTTGTAGATGAGAGTTCGGGTACTTTAACCGGGTCCCATCAACTAAGATCTATGATGAAGATTCTGAAAAGATAATATATAAATATGTTATTAATTTCCTTTAAACCGGAATAATATTTTAGTTTTGTTAATGTACAGCCATTGGAGAACATATATGCATACAATAGACATACGTTTTCTTCTGTGTTTAGGAAATTACACACTACAAAACAGTTCTAATCACTGAAATTGTAAACTAATCTTGTGATTTCAACCCTTGAATTCAATATCAGGTGCAAATGTATCATTCCAACTAGGAGTTCTCAAATACGCAGAAATCCCTTTGGAAAATATAAAAATGGACTATAAAATATAAAAATTAATAGAATGGAGATGAAAGAAACAATCGTATATTCAACATAACAATGTGCAAAGATTTATTTATTCCAGCATTCATTTTCCTTTAAATATTTTATTATCGAACGGTAGACTAAAATTTCATTTATGAGGAAAGTTTCCATATATCGAATGGAATTAACGAATGGACATTACTCGGCTATTCTTCCGCGTGGTTACACTGTACAGTTCGTTTTTGCCGATTGCAAATTGTCCGTGAACAACGGTCGCGAAACTGAAGGAATCGCGGTAAAACGACGTGGCGAGCGAAACTCTTGGAAAACGACGCGCAGAGAGCATTCGTCGGATTCCTGGAGCAGTTCTGCCACTATTTAATGCAATGAAACGTCGAACAAGAATTCATATGTCGCGCACCAGTCATAAGGAAATGAAAGGTTTCGCGTGTCACCGTGTAATCGTTGTCTAACCAACGAATAAGGAAACAATTAGACGGCTTGCGAAACTCGTGCAGACACATAAAGATCGGCTCGGTAACCGTCGATACTTCGAACTTGTAGGTACTATTATTTGATTGATATTTATTACACTATCGTAGAATTGAGTTGTTACAGCCTGCTCGAATTCAGCACGCCGCAAAATTACATCAATTTGACCGATTGCAAAAACTAATTGATGTATCTATAAACAATCCCATCTTTTCTGTCATTAATCCTTTGCACTCCAAATTTTTATTCGATTTTGTTCGACAACTCCTTGTATTTAAACGTTTCATTTAAAACGTAATTGAAGAGACAGTTGAAGAGATCTTGATTGGTAGTAATTTTAAACAATCTTTTTACTAATTATATTGAAAATAGCTGAGTACACGCATATTGCTTGTCTGAGTGAGTAGAAAAATTATTATTGGGTTGGAAAGAAAGTTCGTAGCGTTCTCAAATTAAGAATCGATGATAAAATTAAGGTATTTATTCATATGTTTATTCAACAACACGAAAAGTTACCTCGAAAATGGCAAAAAGTAATAGAACAGAATGGAAAATATGTTACTGAATAAATCTATAAATAAATATCTGAATTTTAGCTGTCAATTTTAATTTACAAACGCTACGAACTTACGTTCCAACCCAATATTATAGAATGTAATGACTAGCACTAATATTATGCACATTTAAATTACCTCTTTGAAAATGTGCTGAGTCACTTAAAATTCATAAACTACATATTTTTTAAGAAACTGTTTCACATACCTATACAATAGATATGTGTATTGCTTTATGACAGGGTTGTTTTTGTTCAGTACGATTTTTATATCTGCTTAAGCTGGTAGTTCTAGTGCGAAAGACAACGACACTAAACAAGAAATAATATCGTAAGAAGCCTGTAAAGATTATCTACCTCCACGGTTTTCACTTTGGTTGAATTCCAATGTAGCAAAGTGAAATTCAGTGGTACTATGTCTTATTCTTCATGGTATTCTTCATGGTGCTGGATGGAGGCGGAGTTTCTTTTATTTGACCATTTTAGCGACTTAGGCCCAGGCGCCGAGATTAGTCAAGCCAATAGAATCTACTGCGAAGCGTGAAAATGGAATGGTTTCGCTGTCAGTCCCTTCTGGAACCCTGCTAAATTGCCAAGACGAATCGAGAATCCGGCATCGGTGTCTTAAGATCCTATTTGCAGGTTTGAAAAATTCGTGAATTGTAATATAGGTTACAATTTACTCTTTGTAATCTTTACCTCCACCATTTTGTTGCATATTCCAACAATTTAAATATTGAAACTATGTTCTTCGTGAGAAGACCATAATTTTACCATAATCAAAGTTAATACGGATAGTTCACACGTACTAATATGAATCACTCAATGAAATAGAAGACTTATTCTTTGAATTAACTCTGTAGGTGTCTGGCACAAGTATAAATATTGGTTCAAAAAATATGACACAATATCTAAGGTTCGAAAAGTGATTTTTTTATTTGACGAGAACTGACATTGTGAGGTTATTGGAGCAGAAATAAAAATAAGACTTGAAATTGATATTGCATAGGTACTGATGGGATCTGAATCACTTTTATCGAATCGCTTCGATTCAATATTTACGACAAAAAATTCGAATCACTTGCAACATAATTCGAAGCTTAGAACTCTTGACACTCTTGGACGTCTTGAAAGTCTTCGTTGTCTTGAAAATCTTGACAGCCTTAAAACTTTGGAAGGTTTGTAAGGATTGAAACTCTTGAAATGTTACATCTATCATGAAACAATGATTACGTCATGTCAGCATTGGGATGAATAATAGTATGAACGTACCAATATAAAAAGTATAACATTTATTAAGATTATCAAGACTTCTAAAATTTTCAAGAATTTCTGATTTCGAATAAATATCGAATTGATTCGAAACTCTGTGGTGATTGATTTGCTCAAAAACTTGCAAGACAGAGTATTGTATGCCCATCGCTATGCACGGGAGTTACAAAATCACTTTAGAATTATTTAATTCTGAAAATGGGGATGCTAACCTCTAGGACGCTGATAGTAAACTGGAATGACGATTAGCTTCATAGAGTGTGCTTGAATGAATATTGTAACCATTATTCAATCTCAAGCCAGCATTCTCCACAAAAATAAGTCATTATTCACAGGTTGCGCAATGAAACACTTGCCGAAGAAGAGGGACGAATCGAACCTGCGCTACACAATTCGCATCCGATAAAAAGAGACGACTGTTTCCAGCGAGCCTGTTTTCACAATAAAATTCCTCGTGGCCCCTTCCCCTTTATTCTAACGCAATCGGTGCGTTGCGCAGCGTCACAGCTTCATCGTTCGGATTACGGGGCGCATAGAGGTTTCGCCGACAGTCGTCGGTCGGCCGGCTGAAACGGAAGAACAAGTTCCCGATAAAGTGCATTAAGTTATGCATCTCGGTTATGGCTGGCAGCACGTTACGCCGTGGGATTGTAAAGAGCGGCTTTTTATTGGACAACTATTGGCCGGCGCGAACTTTCAATGAGCCGAGAGACGGGTACATAGTAATAAGTTGGTAAATGGTCCGGCGGCCGGTGGCTGCAGGCCAGCGAGAGCATAACCTTTAGTACTGGCGCTGCGGTAGGTAGCCGAAGTTATTGGTCACCGTATCGGATCGGGTCTGATAACAGGATACTAAAGGCCTCGTCTCACCGGTATCTCCAGAGGGTTCCAACGGCTTTTAACGCGCCTATTCCGCCCCCCTCCCCCCTCCCGCATCCCATTGGCCTGGATAGCCTAGCTTCTGTACGGAATTTCGCCTTGGCCCCCGTGATGCCACGCCACTGCCCGATCATCTCGCGTCCCCGGATACGTTTTCATTTATATTGCGATGCGGTAATATTACTCAGCCGTATCTCGCCAGTATGGTACTTACGGGGAGGGACATTAAACGGATACCGGCACAATTCTTTTTTGCCAAGCGGAACGACCGCTTATCGAAGGGGGCACCGTCTGGGTTTGTCGATGTCCACGTTTTAAGCACCCGCTCGCTGTGTGTTCGTTCGGGGAACAGCACGACAGATACCCCGGGTTGGGCGTTCACCGTTCGTTGATGGAAGAAATATTGATAGGATTTTATGCTGGACGCTTCTCGGGATTGTTTGGGTACCCACCCGGGTACCGGAGAATGGGCTAATGACGGACATTTAACCCATGATCATGAGAAAATGAAAATTATTCAATTATTCAGTTATTTGTACAATAGAACAAAAATTAGTCTCAAATTCATGCATGCAGGTTTTATAAAATTACGTCTTTGATATTACCATTTCCCATACCTTCGGGCCAGAGTTGCCAGATTCAGACTTGTGTCCCCACTCTACCTTCCCCTTCTCCGCCGCGGTCACGTGACGCGTTTCGTCCGTGTCATGCAAGTGTCTAACTGTCAGTCATTCATTATTCATTTTAAAAGGCCATCAACAGAAGCATTGAACATCACAAATTTTTAGAGCCATTTCCCCAAAAGTTACATAAAACTATACCAAAGCAATCAATTATTAAACAAAACGCTAGCTGCAAAGGCTCTTTCTCAATTTTGATGAAATATCCTAATTGAAAATATGCAATGAACAATAACACTGTAGGCAACATTATCTATCGCATTAGCAATAAATATTCCCACTGTGCCTCTAATAATTAGATCATTAGACTGCGGATCTTTATGCACTTACGAAAAAATTTAAGAACATTGTAATATTGTTTTTAACGTAACAAAGTCGTTAGGAGATAAAATTAATTTTTGTTTCACTTCAGCTTCCCTCGATCAATGCAGAACATTTTTATTTTGCTAAAACCGAAACGCTTACAAATACTTCAAGTGTTTCATGCATTTCGTAAAACTTTATCATCCGACCATATAGAATAAAATCATCTAAACTTTGAACAAGCTGAAAATCTGAAATGAACGACAAAGTCGCTTCTTATCAATCACAGGGGAAGTCGAACAAGTTAGTATCTCTGTGAACGAGTCTCGTCCATTCCGCAGAATCGGAGAGCACGATCGGCCGAGTTCGCCAATCAACAGAATCTAATAAGAACTGCGAAGTATTCTCCGTCTGTTTAATCGCATCGCGGTGAATAACCGCCTCGGTTAATTGAGACAGGTGGATCGGTCGGCGCGTGGCGCGAAACTTCAAAGAGCGGACCGTTCCCCGCGGCGCTCGCGCTTGTTCGCAAGGCGATCCTCGTCGTTCGGTTTCCGTCGCGGGACACGTCGATTAATTAGACCCCGATCCGAGCGTTAGGTGAGAATATGATAAAAATGACGGGTTATTAAAGTCTCGCGGGGTTTTGCCCGACGACGATACCCCGACGCCTGCTGGAATCTCGCTCTATTTATCGGCTTTACGATTATGTTGCCGTGAAATTCATAGCGCCGGTTTACACGCACAATTTACGCGCCCAACGCGGGGAAAATAAGAGAGCAAGGGCGCCGCGGAATGCCGCACCGCATGGACGCGTTGAAGTCCGACGAGATCCGGCGTTGATGTTGATGCGCGGATTCGCGCAGTTCAACTTCGGCGCCACGTGTTCCGCGGGGCAAGCCGCGCTAGTTTTCGCCGCCATTATCGTTCCGGCTGGCATTAACGTCGACGAGAAATGACCGAATAACAGTCGTCGCTGACAGATCAAAATACTCGGCCGATGCCGCTCGACAAGCCTGCGGTGAAGTGTTAATGTGCGAAGCCGTCGCCGCGCCGGATTCCGTGAACTTCGCGTCCACGCTCGCTACCATTTTGGAAATGACAGTGCACCAAAATTCTGTAAAAACATTATGATTTATGTGGAAATATTCATGCAGACCACGGGGCAAGAACGAATTATGCTGCAAAATGTAAGAAAGGGGTTTTTAATCATTCCGACACTTCGTGGTGTCTATAAATTAAATATTTTCCCATATACATTACCTTTATATTAATTAGTTTACATAAAAAAAATTGTAACCTAGACTTAAAGATTGTTATGGAAATTATTTGCTAATATATTAACACTATAATTTAAACGGTTCATTGTTAAGGGTTAACTTTACAGCTAATAGTGCTTGCCAATGCACCTTCGAAGAATGTATAAAGCATATAAAGATTGGAGTTTGAACGATTCTTGCTCGAGGAGGAAGATTTGAGCGCGTTAACGTGCATTTCAACCTTGTCACTCAACAATTCTTCCTCTAGTCTTCCTCCGAGCGCAGACAAGTAACTAGAATCGTTCAAAGTCTAGGTCTTCTCCGTTTGTATTTTTTATATTCTTTGGACTTCAGGAGACACATAAGCGCAGGGGAGGTGTAGAGGACATTTGAAGGTCAACCGTGTTTTTCAAACACGATCATATATTTTCGGGCTGATCGACAAACTTGTAATTGTTTGCAAGGAAAAGTACAGCGAGTGATCAAATTATTCGAGGCACAGTGTAAAATATATATTTACTTGCAATGTGATAGATGACGTTGCCTACAGTATATATTGCCTACAGTGCATATTTTATAAAAGAATGAAAAGTATAGTAGCTAGAGTTTCATTGCAGTTTCAATGCAATTTGTGCAAATGGCTCTAATAATTTCATTCACTGTACCGAGCTACTGACAGCTAAAATATATGACCGAAACTAAATCACGAGAAATTATGATAATTCGATAGACATTCGGAGATAACGTTCCAGTCGAGCGTTTCGTTCGGCTAACACGTCAAGCGTGGTTGGATCACCTGGGAATAGCTGTCAAACTTGGTAAAATTTGTCGATCGCAGCAACAACACCGTGGCGGCTCCCGAAAACCATGTAAAACCAGACAAGCCCCATCGATCCGGACCGAAACGAATGACTGGACGTTGGGTCGGCTGATTCCCACATCAATTCCGAATCCGAGCGGTTGAGGAGCCGCGTCGATCTGTTCGACAAAGGCGAATAGCGAACTAGGGAGGGAGAACGGAAACAAGTGGCGATACGAAAAAGAATGGTCGACGACCGAAAAAGGGATGAAAAGGAGCATCGACTACGAAAAAGGAACGCGACGAACAGGCGATGAAGGGGGAGGCAGAGCCAGTAACAAGCTACCATGGGGTATCTTGCAATTTGTTTGCCGGACACGGCCATTCGTCGACACGATTCTCCTATCTTCCACGAAGATGAGAGGAGTCCGACTCTCTCTCTACTCTCAGCCCGTAGATCTCGACCGCGGCACTGGATTACGACTATTGATAAGGCGTCGCTGAACGAGCTCCCTTTAGTTAAGTTTAGTTCATTAGCAAACCAGCCAGGTGGACGATGGAGCGATCCCTCGTCCGACCGACAAATTACAACGAGATCGGCCCCCGCCCCCTTCGATACCAGCCACTTTGGGAACACGAGAAAGTGCCGAGCCTGGGGATCAAGCTGCCGTATGAGCGAATCCAGATTCTGTGCTTCAATCTCTGCCTCGATACCGGATCGATTACGTTAGAATTCCGCGTTAGACCTCTAGCGGCGTGTATACGCGTAGACATGGTATTTTTCTTATGGGTAATTTTAATTATTTTAACACATACATTATAATGCAACATTATAATATGTACGCTACTGCAGTGCTTATAATATCTGTGTTCCTTGTCGATTTCAATAGCAATTAATTAACCACTTGCCCTACAATTTTCTCCGCGTTCACAATAATTAGAATATTTTTGTTTGTAACTGTTAATAGAAACACAAAATTTATATGTCTGTATTTACATTCACTCGAATCCTTAAATATTCACTACCAAGAGATTTTATTTCGATCTGACAGAAAGAGATGACATTCGTGTTTAATAGTTTTATTTATATTCTGTTTATAATCTACGTTTATTTTCTATCGGACATTTTCTTAAATATTAACTGTTGAGATGAGAACTAAATGAACATGGCTACTCCTATAGTTATAAATAATTTATATTATCTGAAATTTAATTTAAAATGGTTAGACAGCTACTGCATATGTTAGTTCATGATGGAAAGTTCAAAATAATCCTCCGAAACCCATGACGTTCCCGAGATGTCATTTGAATTGCGGAACATGTGGACCACCTTAATTCTATTAGGTTGTTGCATATGAAATGTCCGCTATTAGGATAATCATTTTAGGGAACAAAGCTGATCTTCAAGGTTGTATCTTCAGTGTTTACCGAGATTATCAAATTTTTCTTTTAAATCAATTTTGTTCTAATGAAACTTATTAGCACCCTATGTAGATCTACAATCAACTATTGTAGCAACTATTCAGCAACCACTGGACCAAGCCCAGACCGATCGCGCCCTAATAGATTAATCTTCTCTAAAACGGTTATTACTCCATTTGAAAGAACCGAGCCGAAACTCAAGCGGTAACGATCGCTTTCGCCAACTCTTGCCAGATTCCCGGGCTAAACGATCCAAATCGTCGACACGATTAATCCTCCGGTCGCGTGTAAAAACAAGCCGCAAAGGGGTCCGACCGCTTTCGGCGCAGAGATCACCGCGGCTACCGAGCAAGAACATCGATGACCGATCACGTCGAATGCTGGAAGTCTACGAACGAGACCTGGCCCGATTTGTTTCGCACATAAATTCAAATCAATGTCGCGGATCATCGAGGTATTAAGTATTTTACCGTCGACGAGGGGGTTGAGGCGGGCGCGATACAAAGATTCAGAGATCTATAAGACAAAAGGGGAAACAAATAAAGACGCGGTCTTAGGTACGCGAAGTGACTCGACTCTGGTGGTGGATGCGAACGAGGGCTGGTGCGGAGGAGGGGAAGGGATAGCAGTAGGGGGAGAGAAGGGGGGGATAAAAGGAGGGGACCATAGGGGAACGGGAGGAACAGGCGCTCGTGCTTTGGAATGCTTTGAAAGACCGCGAGCAGCTCTTGGCTAGAGCTCCTCGTTGGCTGCGAGATGTCGAGGACGTGGACCGTTTCGAAGGAAGTCAACGCGCCTCGAGCGAAAGAGAAAAAGCAAAGGAGGAAGAGCGGCCCCGTCGTGAACAGGCTTGCTTCGATTAATTACCACATTGTCGTCCGGCGAACGCTAGATGCCTCGCCGTGGTAATCTATGGAAGATTTACCGAGCGGTACCGGCTTTTAATACGTCGATACGCTTTCGTTTTCTCCCGAGACCGTTTCATCCCTTCCGCGGACAACGGTGCAAATTACTGTCTCGCTTAATTGTACCGGTGTAAGCTGATGCGAACTGGAGTAAGCGTGCGCCGTAAGCGAAAGAAACGTTTTATGCGGTCTGCTCGGAGTTTTTTGGGATTCTCTGGGCACATGTGACGTCTTAAAGCTTTTTCGTATATAGGATATTCGTGGTTTCCGCGATAGTCTTTTTATTTATATCCTCTGCAGTGTTTGTGTCCAGTTACGAGCTGTTTATTTTGATAAGTGGAGGTCACACAAAATCAAAATAACTTATATTAGTAAACACTTATATTAGTAACAAATGTGACTACAAGAATGATAATTTTGACGTGGCAGACAAGATTGGAAGCATTACTCAATGATGCTCCATGTCAGACGCTCAAATGGTCAGGAACCATCACGGCTCATCGTTATTGAGATCAATTAGTCAATCTACATAAGTCGAGCATTGGAAGAAAGACGTCCAGAATATGACAAAAAGACATTACAATGCTAAACCACAAAACCAGTGAAACATTGGAACTGGTTAGATGTGCTACCACAGATTACCATTGATTCCAATCAATTCAGTTCTCACGAAGATGAGAAGAAGGACTTTTTCATTTATGAAAGAAACCACAGGAACTTATACAAGTACCTAATAAAATATACTCTTTCCGTTCTCCATTTCGAATCGACGCAGACTCCGATCGATTTCCGGAATTCGTCCGGAATTCGCCGTTGAAAAAACGAAGTAATCGGTGGCCGGCGAAGTCTGGCGGCAGAAAACGCAGGAAACCGGGAGCAAGTTTCTTGCTGACGGCGATACCCAAGTTCATGATCAATTGCACGTTCCCCGAATGCCGGCGGTCATCATTCGGCGTCGTTTGCTCCGCGAACGCCCGGTTCTCGCTCTTTGTGGATCACGTCGGTGATCTACTACCCCGTGGAATGCCGGAGCCCCGGTTTATTATAGTAGATAATGATAACATCTCGAAGGCGTAGCCGCGCGTGTATATTCGCGTTGCACAGCCGCGCGAGAGAGTGGCTTTCCTTACGTCCCACACGTCCTCCGCCGGTCGCCATCAGTCACTGCATACATCACCGTCAGCTTATTTTCGTGCGTTGCTACCCACTGCTGATGTATGGACGTAATTGGTTAGGCGGGGTACGCGGTCGGCTCGATATGCGCCAAAAGGCTGCTTGTCAACGGCGACCGACCAGAAGAGAATCCGCGGAGACGACAAACTGATTGCGGGGGATGCGGGTGATGCGAAACAGGGGCGGACTCTGCTCACTGCGTGGCTCACCGTCGTTTATTCACTAGAACAGTGTTTCCCAAAGTTTCGACATCTGTGTATCCCTTCTACAGGGTGTCTCAAAATTCCTTCAATCTCCGGAAATGGGAGGTTCCTGTGAGATCATTTGAAGGCAACATTTTCTTTTGCAAAAATGGCAATTTCTTTGTTGAGTTATTAACGAAAAACATGGACCACGCGACCTAGACGCGTGTTGGCACAGTCGGCCAGTTGACAGTTGTCTAGCTCTGATTGGTCCGTGTTTTTCGTTAATAACTCGCAATTAACAAATTCGCGGGCGCCATTTTTGCAGAGGAAAATGCCGCTTCAAATGATATCAGGAACCTCCCGTTTCCGGATGGTGAAGGAATTTTGAGACACCCTGTATAACTGTCGTAAGATTAAATATCCCCGTTAAGAACAATCGGTATTCAGTAGCAAGCGTGTACATCGTTTGTACACAACAGTAGGCCCTCCTGCACCAGGATTGTTGCACTAGAATCAGTGCATACTCCCTCCAAACTCTTCCTGTACCTTCAGGGGTACGCGTACCACACTTTGGGAAACACTGCCCTAGAATTTTGCTTTTCCGAGCGATTGAGCCCTCTTTGCTGTTAATCACGCGCGAGATCAGCCGTCATAGCCGATGCGAATCTCCGGATGTTGCAGGATTAGCATGAGGAAATAGTGAAATCATGGTTTTGACCTGTCCTGGATAAATTTATTAACGCATTCCGTTTCACGTGTATCGCGAATGCGTTAACTTACCAATCGGGAGAGTATATTTACTTAAATTCATTCAAAACATGTTCCTTGTCGTTAGTATTTGTACGTAATAAATTTATATTTTTCACTAATACATTTAATGTAGTGAAAATAATATATTAATGCTCTTAAAATTGTTTAATCTTCACACTGTTTCAAATTGCACTTAGCTTTGTTGCAGTTATAGATGGATTTTATGCATTTTCAGCAAAAATTAATTGGCAAAATTCAAAACATTGTGAAAACATTACAAGATTTAAGAATTCAGAATTGTTAAGGAAAGAATTAAATTTTTATTTGTTTCCTGTTTCTTCCTGTTTCTATTTATATGTTTAAGATTAAAAAATATATTAGCATCACACAAAAGAGATAAGAATTATAAGATAACAACCTAATTACTGGTCGATCAATGTCACGATATAATATATTCTAACAATAATTTATTGAAAATATTTTAATCTATACTTCTAGGTTACTTTTTCATTCCAAAATATTGTTTAATCCATTAGTTTGAAGTAATATTTATTATTTTATTCGTTTACGTAAAATGTCAATATTTTTAGATTGTACCATCTCGTGTCACAAGCGAATGCGCGTAAAAAAGTGAAACTATTAAAGCGTGTCATTCTGATTTCCATCTACACCGCGGAATTGCAAACTTCTATTTCCATCAACGTTTCATTTCCTTGCCGCCATCTTCAAAATAAGCGAAATCAAGGCGTACGGATTAATTCCGCTTTCCTGGACCAGCGTATATTAGTAACAAGATAAATCGAGAAGACGAATACGGGACCCGACCGATAATTCATTATACCTAGAACCCTATCTAACGCCTTGGACCGAGTACCGCCGGTACATCGATCCTCGAGATTGTCCCGAACACGATCGTAATGATCCAAGAAACCGCACGCTGGTGTGCGCGAGGTGCATGCTTGTCCGACGCGATGATAAAGGACGCGCGATTGCAGTCGCGTATACACGGTCGGTAGCCATTATTGTTTCACGAACTATCGCAAATAAATCTGCTGGACAGTCGAGTGAACATGAATTATAGTCTGGACTACAGTAGATCCCAGAATCACCGTGACTGATCGTCCGAAGTTAGGCCCTTTATTTCGGGATCCCAGATTTACGCTGCTTCATCGACCACAGTTTTTAATTTTCATTGGTGTTCAAAAAATTGTTACTTACCCTGTATATTAAATCGGATCACGGTTGACATTAACATGAATGTTCACACGTCGTTCGATTACACTATGAAACGTGTATAAATAATTGTTAAACGAGTGTCACCCCTATGCCAGACAAAAAATGATCTGTTCTTTATTTTAACTCTTACTGTCCCAGACATGTCGTCCAAAAATGAATTACGTTCATGTCATCAGTAGACAGCGGATGTTTATGCAAAATAAAAACTTTACACCTGAATTGCAACAAACTGGAGTGAAGTGGAAGTTTACTTTCTTTCTTAATATGTTCAATAGGTTGTACTTTTTTAGGTTTTACTTTTTTAAATTACACCTACCTTTTTTTGTCATAAATGCATAAAATCCACTGTCTCGTCATCGGTTATAATCTTGTTCCATATAAAAATAAGCGAATACATATAACCTGTCGGAACGTTCAATGAAAGGTATTTTCGTCCGGTAAGGGTTAAAATATAATAAAATCTTTAAATATTTCTCTTATTAAAGTCGATGGACGTCAAGCAACGTCCGTCCAACATCGATCATCTCCTTTAACAATAAATAAATTTCATAACATCCTACAACTGTGACACATCTTTACCAAGAATGAAAATCGCCTATCCAACTTGAACTATTTTCGCAAAGTTAGCACTGCTGTAGGTGATTTATCCGCAGGATTCGCTTTCATGAACGATTCCACTTTTCCCGGCGTCATCCGTTTTCCTTCACAAAGAATTTCGTTAAAAAAACTGTTGATTACTTTCCGCGAATCGAGGTTTACGCGGACGCTAGCCAGACGCGTAATATTCAATGGGCGAAAGTTGCGGCTCGCTAAGTGGTAGTTAGTGAGGCCAGACGCATAGGAGCTCCTATCCTCCGCATAAACTAGACAGTTTATACGATGAATTAGACTTTCAGACTCGCTAATGAACGATCGTAATCGGCCGAGAAGATGTATGCGCGTGACGCGTACACAGCTCGTCATTCGACGGGACGATACACGCAATTGCAGTTGCGTACGCGTCGCGTCGGCGGTGGCCATTATTATTGTGCGAGTTCCCGCTATGCTAGCGAGACCAGCGGACAGATGGGCGTGCATCAAGTTAAGTATAAGTTTAACCCTGGCAAATCGACTGCGGGTACGCGCATGGTCCATTTCTCGGCTGCGACGTTCTATGCCAGGACCTCTATTCTCTTTTATATTCGGCGCTATACGATGCGCCTGCTCTTCTCGTTGCAACAGTGCATGGAATTTTTGGCGAGCTGGTTTTGCCAGGAAATTGTACCACTATGTAGTGTAGAAATGTCGACGACGTGTGCGACTATTAACGTTTACTGTCTTTATTAACAATACAAAGCTCATCTTTAAACATCTTTAGTTTTGTTAGGTCCATTTTCTCACTATATCATCATTATTTGGGACAAGAATACGTCAATTCTTACAGAAAAGAATAAAGACATTGCGTGGAGGTTACTTTTGATCATTTTTATCTTTAATTAGTAATATATGCAAGTAATACATTTTGTATTATATTTACATTTAGTCCTTCTTGCATCCTCACCGCGAATTTATCTTTACCACCATTATTTTATAACATACTAATTTGAGCAAATAAAACCCCATAAAATCGCTCAAATCTGTCACTTAAAATTGAAAGAAGTTATCCTCCTATAAAGAGTGTCTTAAAGCTTTCAGTGTCAGCTTAGCAGCCTCAGAAATTCCATAGAATAAATTATTTAACGAAATAAAAGCTGGAAAGTTAAGATGTGTCATACTACTGAAAAATATATCGTTCATTAGTGACACTAATTATTAATATAGAAATAATAGAAAAGCAATTCCAATTTTGAGTTTATATATGAAAAATGCAAGTTGCTTGTAAAATGATGTTTTTATATTTTTCCTTAAACGAATGACGTCTTTTTGAAACCAACGTGTACGTGTACAATGTGGTACGGAACACAATTTTGTTATTGGTGTGGAATAATACTGAGTATTTATGAAACAAGCTTTATAGAAATTTCGGGAACTGTAGATGGAGACATTGTAGTATTCCTTCCAGTAAATATGTGAGCTACGACTCTCCGGAAGCGCCGCCGAAGGAAACATTTGGCCTCGATGCCACGCGGGAAATCTCGACTATCGTCATTAAAATGCCGACATTTACGCGGCTGTATTTCTCCGGGCAGCCCATCATCGCGATCAGCAGGCCGCGTGAGTAATGCAACAGGATCGCCTTGCACGATCTCAGCTAGATGGTTTTCGCTTGTGTGCACCGGCCGCCGTTTACTTTCGATCGCTCGTCAATCTGCTGACCTTCGACTCCCGGCAGGACGAAACCACGTCTCGACAGCCACCAGCCAGCTAGGTAAAATCGTGTACAGCTGTCGTCGACCGATCGCGTCCTCCGAGTTCCTCGAATAACCCGGATTATACACGCGAAATTAATTAACGTCGAACTGCGCGGCCAGCTTCGTTAAGCTTTCGCGTTGATGAACGCTCCTAACGGTTCCGCCTAGGAGGTAACGCAATCTTTTCCCCGACCCCGGCTCGGGGAATTGATCGAGGTATGATGACAACGTCCACCGAGGATCGCAATTGACATCAATTGTCCGCGATTGCCTTCTGCGAAGTCCTTGGCGACCCAGCGTCTGTAACTCGGGTGACCAAAGACATCACCAGGGGCTAAAGTGGTCGCGCGAACCATGAATTCGAAAAATTAGCCGCCAAGATTTCATTTTGCCTCGTTCCCTTGTTAGGCATGAAGCGTGACATGGATACGAGAATGATCAAGATTAAGTCTTCGCGGACGACGTATGTGCACTGTACTGACTCTGAACACTGCTCCAGGATTGATTAGATACGATACAGACTATTGTGGTGCAGTTCATAGAATTTGAAGATTGTTATGAAAAATATCAGAGTCTAAATTATTACTTGCAAATTATGGGTTAAAAGCAGCTTATACGTTACTCAACCCTCCGAGTGCAGTGCCGGAGTCATTTTTGATCGGGAACATCGAAATTGTCATTTAGGTATTCAATTTGCGGCAATTAAACTGACTGAATAGCTGTTTCATTGAGCATATCGGAAAGACTAATGTTTCTTATATTCACAGACTTTACCTTCTATAAGTTAGAAATCTAGAAATATAAGAAAAAAAAATCTGTTTGTTATAATTTTTATGTTCAATTCCAAAGTAAATATCATAATTGTAATTATCAAGCATCAAGAGGATATAAATTATTCAAAAAAATTTTGTCCAGCTAGAATTAGAAATTTTACCACTGTGTGACGGTCAGTGATTTTGCACGCCATCACAGTTATGGTCCTGAAAACAGAGGCAGGATCGGCGTCGACCGACGCGGCGCGTTGCGGCGGCGAGTATCGAGTAATCTAAATCGACACGTCGACAGGAATGTCTCAATCGAGCGTCGGGGCTCGGAGAGGCTAGCCGGTGCCATCTTTCGATCCGACGTGGCCGAATAGTTGGCTTGCTCGCGGGCACGATCGTATCGCGTAGAGCGACGCGGCCCGAAAAAATTCGAGCAGAATGCCATGACCCAGCGTGGCATTTGCATCCCTCGGATCTAATGAATAGCGAGCATTACGTCCTATTTGGTCTCTCGTTACGAGCAGCCGTGACGATGCCAGTGCGCATAGCATAGCTCTCGCGCTATTTGCAGTCTGCCCGACCCCGGGGTAGGATGCACAATGGACACCGACGCCTGGTTTCGGTATGTGCTCAATGGAGGCCTACCCCTCTTCTAAGGACGTCGCTCGTACGATTTACCTACTAAACGTCAACCCAGACGCTGCGTTTGCTCCACTCGGATTCACGGGGTGACGCTCGGATAGATGACATTTAGGGGGGCGGACCGGTCCGGAGAAGGACAAGGGGGGTGGAAAATCCCTCGAATTATCCGCGCCGCTGACAGTCGGATATCGAAGCGTTTAATCGACAGGCATTTCGTTGTCGACGGTCCTGCTGGGCCTACGATATTTTGACGTTGCCCCCGACGGACACGTCGATACCGTTGCCACGCGGGGGTTGTTGCAATTTCAAGCATCGATTGGTCCGTCCGCCGCCGGCTCTTTATTGAGTGGTTTTGAATGGCTTGATTGGGGGAAGGGATGCGCAGGTTGAGGAACTGCAGTCGATACTCTGTGCGGTTGTGCCCACGATCGTTGTCCAGGGAGATTATTATCACAATGCTTTTTCCAAACATCATTGATTAATGAATTTCTAATGATTCACATACAGAGCGTGAGATTATTATACTCACACTTGTGTTTTTAAAGCTTCAGCGGCGGAATAGATGTCCTTGATGTATAATGTTATAATATTATATAATTTTAAACACTTTTACTTAGATTGACAACGTTATTCTAGAAAAGAATATTAATTTCATCAATATTTCGTCACTCCGCCTTTTCTCGCTTCTATAAAGTGTTAAGAACAATCCTAAGTGCATACAAATTCAACACTAACGCAGGCCCGAAACTAACAATTCTGCACTTACATCCACGCCAGCATTTTTTAAAAATATTTTTTGTAAAATGTAGTTAACCCCTTGCCCTGCGATTTATTTTACCCTTACCTATTTTGCCCTTTTTCCAGAATTGCAAGGGTACGGGATTCGCGTTCCCATTTCTCGATAATACAAAAATAGGGTTTTTCAGTAGTCACAAACGCTAGATAAAAGATCGATCTAGGACGCTATCTCCCTCAAAAGTCCTATTTTTTCGTTTACGAGACGTAATTTGCATTATTCGGCAGCATGTAGCTATGAAAACAGCTACATGTGCAGCTGTATGCTTCCGAATAATGCAAATTACGCCTCGTAAACGAAAAAGTAGGACTTTAGAGGGAGATAGCGCCCTAGATCGATCTTTTATCTAGCGTTTTTAACTACTGAAAAACCCCGTGTTTGTATTATCGAGAAATGAGAACGCGAATCCCGCACCCTTGCAATCCTGGAAACGAGTCTACCGCCTTAAAACTGTCCGCAGCACATGATGACTCGCGACTGCCCATGACATGAATAAGTAAATAAATGATGGTTTGCACGAACTCTGATAATTACAAATATCCAGGTTTAACAGTGCTCGCACGTACCCAACAGAAGAAGCGTGTGAAAATTACTAAGTGAAAGGACATTGCGAAATTTATCAAGACCCGCGAAACCAACGGTTCACGTTTCGCTGAACCGTGTCTATCTTAATCATCGTATGTGCATAAACAGTGAAACATTAATAAAGCTTATCAAACGTTCATTTCTTACAAGACAATCAAGACGCAACGTAACTTTGAAAATATTTCAAGTACACGACTCTAACACTTGCATTAAATCAACCCACGGAATAAGACGCGTCGTCGTTTCAACTGCAGAAATTTAAAAAGTCGATATTTCTTTTTTATTCCCATAGCGAATAAAAATATTCTTGCCTACGCAATGGTATATCCACGCGGTAAGCTCATACGATAATCTATTGATTGTAAAGAGGCCAGGTATTTCTTTAATTTAACGCCCGTTTGCTTTTGTATAAGGAAACTTGTTTAGTAAAAATATTTAAAGAATACTTATAGAAACCATAGTGACGTACGCGAATACTTAAGAATTACCTCTGGCGCTGCGCAACCGAACTTAATTGAAAGTACCACTACATGATTTCTTCTTCATTAACCAGCGGATGTGTTAAATAACTACCCTTGATCAATCTCGAACAAACGTAGCAAAATTCAGAAATTAAGTTGTTGGATATGAATGTCAGAAATGGTACTTTTTAATAGGTTTTGTTTAAAACATGAACATTACGTCTTCTTTGAAAATTGTTTTCATAGAACAAGTTTCAATGAGACTAGATACAAGGAAGTTCTTGAAAGCAAAAGTTTTGTAACTGGGACAGATATTTTGTCCATCGATGTTAACAATGTTCTTAATTATTGTCACATATACTGAATACTATTCAATGAGTAGTGTTACAACAATATTAAATAATCATTATGGCTGTTATTTATTATAGTGTAAAGATTCTTTGCGTTTCTCTTAGAGAACGATGTTTAATATACGTTTTAAAATAACTTGATTCGAATGGAGGCAAATGAATAATAATATATCTTTAATAACGATGATATATCTTTTACTAACGTATTTGTTTATTTAAAAATAGAAGAAAATAAACAAATATGTTAGTAAAATATATTATAATTATTAAAGATATATCATTTCATTTATCGACTGTAATTGCTTGCTTAGGACAGTTTACGAATAAAGACCGGAAAAGGTTTAATATAGTACTAATCGAATTCAGTAACCTCCTCCTTTTCGAAGCCGTTCAAAAATTGAGGTATGTAATATTGTTGCAGTTGAACGTGCACCAAAGATCACTAGAGGCTGCGGGTCTTGAAATTTGCGGTGCTAGTGGTAGTGTCCCGCAAGGACAGCCCAGTAGTGCCGGTTCCGTCGGTTCAGCACCCAGTCCAGCGTCGCCAAGACCAACCCCGCAACCACGGCCACCCGCTGGCGCAACCACTACTCATCCTACCAGACCGTTAGACGATGATAGGTCGACGGACGGTGAGTTGAAACTACAATTTTTGAACTAATTATAGGATAGACGCACCATTTTCGTGGCTCTTTAACGATTTCATTCACTGATATATAAGTGACTGATCATGCAAAATAAATATTATCTGCATTGATTATGACGAAAGAGCCAAATGAAATTATCGTTCTTCTTTTAAGTATTAAGCTGAAACTAATATACAGATGCTGTTAAATCTTTTTCTAAAACTCGCCTCACCGTATGTTGCGTGTATCATTAGAAACAACTACATCATTTTTCATTTAAATACCAGATAAGCAGGAAAGTTCGTGTTGCTTCTAGGTTTCGTCATTATGGAATTGTACATGCATACACTCTTAACTAAATGTACGCTTGCAGATGCTGAAATATATAGCTTGTTTATCGGGGAATATAACAAATGACTGTTAACTGTTATTGACTGAAAAGTTATTAGATCACTGAGATTATTAATTCCTCCTTGTGTACTATGCATCATTATCTCTAATGATTAAAACGGTACACACTTTCCTGGTTACCTAATATTATTTTTATTTTTCTTCCTGGTTACCTAATTACCTAATCTTGTGCACCTGGGACCTTGTTTTTTATTTTAAAATATCTATTTATTATTACTGAAGATTATTGAATGAAAATATAGAACTAAAGAAAACCTTAACCCATTTAGACCTACCGTACCATAAACTGTTCAATAAAAGAATAACCTGACACATAACTTTTGAAAATGGAGTCTACTATACCATATAATATTAAACTGCTGGTTCCCAGCTACATGAATTTATTTTTTGAATCTTATCATACGATCTACTTTATTCTGAATCTGATCTATTTATTCTGAATAATTCCACAGAAGAGGAAAGAAAATTTATATTTGTACGTTAATGCTTAAACATTGGTTACAAAAGAACAAAGAATTTCTTATCGTCTTAAAATAAATTCGTATTTGGTAGAATTTTGTTTGAAATCTCCATGACGAGTTTGACTCGTTATTGTACAGAGTTAATTATATTTATAACAAAAATTCCATGAAATTGGTTGGTCAGAAGGGGTTAAAGCCTGGTGAAATGTTCCATTGTTAATTTTTTCGTAGCCGTAGGTGCTGGCACTGCCGCGGAGGACTCAGATGACGGCGAGAGCAGAGCGCAATACCTACATCCGAATTGTGTGGTCTACACTCACTACCGAAGGGATGCTGCGTCCGAAGTAGAGGAACACTTTCAGAGGGCACTAGCGCACGACAAACTGAAAGGTAAGTTACTCCATCAACTCATGCACTTCACTTTTCGAGGCTAAATTAGCTTTGAGAAGTTTGGAAAAGAACGTAGCTAATAGTTATCGCCCTTTCTTCGCGAATTCTTCGCGATTATTTACAAAACGATTAAAACACATTCTACTCTTGCAAATAATCCCCATCATTCTCTATGCTACCTTAAATTAAATAAATGAGCCGTTTATTTTGAAGGTGGCCTGAGTCCATTTTCGAGAAAAATCAAGTTAGCAATTTTAATATTAACATTTCTACGTTATCTTTTCATTCCGAAGCAAATCGTAACTAATATATTTAAAATCACAAAGATTTTGTAAAAAGGAAATTAGGTGGTTAATAGAATGATACAAATTTTTATTTTGAAAGTGGTCTAAATCCATTTGTCAGTTGTTGTACCACTTGAAGTTAGCTGTCGTAAAAAACATTTTGCGGTTAAGTTTGCCCAAGATTATTATAATGTTATCAAGAAGTGCCGGAAAGATAATAACTTCATTTTAAATTAAATGGAACAAGAGGATTTCATATCAACAAGATTTTTGGAGGATGCAATGTTTAAAAGGGTAAAGAATTCTAACGGAGAAACAATAAATTGGTTGAAAATATGCTGGATGCGTTTTTTGAGAAACGAAGCATATAAAATTTTCTATAAGATTTTAATGGATGAGAGTGCAGAGTTTAAAACACTGAATTTATTATCACGTCGGGGTAGACCAAGAAAATTCGAAAATATTATATTGACACTACTTTATAAAAATATAAGACAAATTACAACAGCGAAATACAAGGATATAATGGATTTACTACAATATTGTATACCACCGGAGCACCATAACTTCTTCAAATCCCTCCCGCATACACAAAATATAAATGAGGAGTAAATTGTTATGTAATTTATATAGTTAGAAGATTTCCTGAATTGCATAAATGGTGTTTTTCAAGTTTTGTAATGAAATATAAAATAAATTGAATATCGTTTTTTCAATTTGAAGCATTTTAAATTATATTATAAAAATATGGACCACAATTCCGTCTCTATTTGAAAGAGTATATCAGAGATGACAACGAGAAATTAATGCAGTGTTCAACAGTCAGTTCAAATTAAACGTGCAGATTAATGTAAGTGGTGGTAGCGATTTCCATCGGAAATCCATCAAAGTCCCGATTCATTCCAATTACGATCTCGGTGCCACGACGTCATCGGAGCACACGCGTCGAAGATTGGACAGCCATGAGCCCGGTGCCGGGACTAATGCATCAAAGGACGGTGATTTAAACGCATCCACTGGGGATGCAACGTGGAGCAAGCGGAGACCGATAATAAAGTGCACCATTAGCCCGCGACAACGCTAACAAGCCACGTAACAATTGTACCGTCGTCGTACTTGGAGACCTAAAACCCTCGCTGTCGGCCTGTAGAAGGAGACGAAGAAGAAGGAGTGGAAGTCGCGCGGGAGACGGGGCGTGCGAGGGCGAGAACACAAAAAGAGGGAGAAGAATTGGGCAAAAGGAAGATCGGGAACGAAGGATAGAATGGCGAAGACACTTAAAAATTCATCTAAATATTACCTAATCAGTGGAAAATTGTCTTTTTATAGCGAATACAGGAAATACTTTTTCTTATCGCGTTACTTCAGTACACCGGTCGAAAGTGCCATTATTTTTCGCTGACATTTCTTGTGAAAACTCGGGGCTTTTCTTAACACATTACCGACTGGTATTAATTTAATATAAATTATTGCATAATTTTGAAAAATCTATCATATTTGGGTTCTTCTGCATAAAACTTATATTATAAAGAATTCTGAAATAATTTAAAGAAAATTAAAACAGTGCAAATTCGTGGATCTCACAGACCTGCACTGAAGCGTTAATACCTTGCACTACGATTTTCTTCGTGATTATAACAATCAGATTTTCTTTGCCTCTAATAATTTCCTAAAAGAAGAACAAAATTATTCTATACCTATGTTTACTGTAACCTCTTGCCATATAATATCCAGTCAGATTCGTGATGGCGACTTCAAACAAAAAGCTACTCTTTTATTTTAAGTGGGAATAAAATTCCCCAAAGCCACGCTCTGATTAGTTCGTGTTTTTCGTTAATAACTCCTAAACAAAACCGCGGACGACATTTTTTCAAAGGAAAATGTCGCTTCAAATGATCTCAGGAACTTCCCATTTCCGGATCCTGAAGGAATTTTGAGACACCCTGTATAAAGAAGCATAGACTCGTTAACCTAATATTATAAAACACGAATGGCAACGTGTATTGCGATTCTGCACACGGAAATGGCGCAAACAGTGGGCGGTGAAGTTCGCCGGTGGAATGCGCGATTGAAGTCGAGCTACTAAAATCATACGGCTCGTAAAAAAAAGGGGTGACATCGACGGCATAGCGAAGGTACAAGAAGAAACATTCATAACCGCCAGAAAAGGACTCGGATAGTCGATGGCTGAGCGAATCATCGAGCAGAAGGGCCGCGGCTTGGCGGACGTCGTTCCCGAAAGAAAGAGCCCGCTAACGAGAAAGGCCAGAAGGGGGTTGTCAAGCACGAGCGAGTTTGGCAAGCGATCGGCGTAGCAGCCCGTCTATATCGGTATCGTTTAAGGCCGCATTTATCTCGCGGCAGTGCTCAGGATCAGTTCACTAGCCTGCTTAGAATTCAAGACAACACGACCTAATTGTTATGTGCCGTGCGCGTTCCCCGGCCCCTCCTCGTCTCTCTCGCTCGCGTGTCCTCTGCATCCCCCCGCGACCGTTTCATCGCGGCCACGGTTCCTCGGCGTAGGAAAGGTAAATTAAGAGCTTCTGCTCTCTCGCCGGGCCTGGATACGAGAGATGCTGTACGCTGACTCAGGGAGAGCAGAAGGAAACGGACGACGATCCGGGACCAGGAGAACGGGGGGAACGAACGGGGAGCGGGTACGGAACGAAGAGACACTGCCGGAGACAGTTTTAGCCGCGGTATGCCGGCTAACATACGTACAAGGAGTGAACGTCTCTGTGGGTGAACGTGTTCACCGCTAGAACAAAGACACCCTCTGCTCGAGGATCAAGGTAGAAACGATAAGAAGGGTTGGGAATTGTTTGAACCGGCGCGGCGCGGCGCTTACGGCACGTGTTTGCGGCTCGACGGAAACGTTCTCTCGGGGATCGTATTATTGCGCGACGATGTCTTATTACCTTCGAGAATGTTACCCTGAAGAATATTTTTCGGAGGGCTGCGCACCACTGAAAAATCGAATTAAAAATCGAAGGTAGCTTTCTTCTTTAGTTCACTGCCCTTGAAGTGAGCAAATGTGCGGCATACGAATTGTTGCAGTTGCAAATTTTTATAGTTATATTCTGAACACGAGGTTGAAATTATATCATGAGGAATTGAGGGAAATAATTATATCCTTATATCGATCGTATTTATTGTTAATATTAAATTACTAACGCTCTCGGCGCAAAGGTTCGATCATTTGTTACTTGATTTACAAAGCAATTTTACAAACTGCTAAAGTAATTCCGACGTTTCTTTGCGCCGAGAGCATTAGTAATTTAATATTGAGAGAAATAATCTTCGTCATTTCAATTTTAGCGGCATTTCATTTTAAGGGGATATTCCCATTCAGAATTGTCAATTTTAGACCATTCATGAGATAAGAAATTGTTAGATTATTATAGATCAAGTGTTTCAAAATGCACTGTACATGTTTGACTGTATTTCAAAGTAACAGTGTAATTTTTACGCAATTATCGTTGTTATTATTTAAATTATTGTATGATTCCTGCAACATATAACTCTTCACCATGAATATAAATTCCGTGTTCTCTACAAGTTTTTATAACACAATACTCAGAACTTCCTAGAACGCTAAGATTGTAACAATTAAACTTCAGATTTGCAGCTTATATGCCTCAAATGTACAGCATTTGCAGAAAGTGGGAATACGTAGCAGTTTCTGCGTATTCGAGCATTGACATCATTCAGGGATTAATCGCGTTTCAATTAAAAATAAACCATACCAAAAATATTTGGTACATCAAAAAAGAAGTATCCGCAAAGCCGATAGAGTTACAAAGCGCTTCGAGCGAAGCGAGCCCAGTATTTCACCGATAAAGGCGGTGCATTAAGACACCATGCATAAAATAAGAATCTGATAGAAGTAAAACAAGGTTCTCGAGAGAGAACCACCTCGACGTGACCATAGGCCGCTTATCGAGCAGGAACTGGACGCTAAATGCAGTTTCCACGGCGGATCAAAGAAGTACCGAGCACCTAGATCGACGATACGCGTACCCCTTAATCACAGCTACTCTGCTCCGAGTTATCAATTATCCGAGTAGCCGTGTAGTCAGGGCTAAAGACGTTATTAGTCTTCCCCGTTGGCTGCCGATAACATATTTCACCGGCTAATGAGTTGAAAGAAGTCCGCGACGGTGGGTCCCGCGACATAGGACAAAGAGACGGCGGAGGATGATTGGCCCGAGAATATCCGTCCGAAAGCGAAAAAGAACGTCGGAGCGATTAAGCGGGCTCGGCCGCGTTTCGTGTCGCTGTAAATCGTAATTTCGCCTGGAAATTGGTGGCAACGTTACTCTCTCTCTCGAGGGAATGAGTTCTTGCCGACGAGAGAAGATGCGACGCGACGGGAGAAATTGCATCTGGTACTCGGTACTCGTATGGGTATACGAGCCTGCACCGGGAGCGGTTGGCGTGACTTAAAACGACAGGATCGAGCCGAACGATACGGACCGACGATAAAACGTTTTGCCCCCGGAGTGCACGATAAGAACGCATCGGCGCAGCTACACGAACGATCATCGTGCTTTCTTGTGCTCGACACCTGAAGCATCTGAATTTAACCACTTTGCGTTCCGCGGGGACGTGTGCTGCAAACTGGTCCAGATGAATGTGCACGGGCTCACGCTTCCACGACAATTACCGCGCTAAGTGTTAAGTATACATTTTGTCAAAGAAATACCAAGATATCTTAAATAAAACACACAAATTTTCAATTTTCGTTACAATGTATTTTATCGCCTTCAAAATAGGCCTCTACCGAGGCAATACACTTCTGCCCGCGCAAAATCCAATCATCGAAGCACTTCTTGTAATCGTTTTCTGGTATGGCCATCAGTTCCTCCAGTGAATTTTGTTTCACGGCCTCCACCGACTCAAAACGGCGACCTCGAAGGGGTAATTTGAGTTTGGGGAATAAGAAAATGTCACAGCGGGCCATATCTGGCGAATACGGTGCTTGGTCGATGACAGTTGTCGAATGTTTGACCAAAAATTTTTAGTGCTAAATTGTGAAAGGTTGTAAAAGTTCCTTTAGAGAAGCGGGTATGTTACAGTATTTATGAATTCATGTAGAACAAAAGGGATACTAATTTTAATCTACATCTTATCTTGTAGAACACGACACTTCACTGGGAAGTAATACTTCATATACAGTGACCTATCAACTGGAATGCTCAGACACCTGTTCTTGTCAAGAGTTATCATATCTTTATCATTTCACGGTGAACGGTGTGATAAGCTTATACATAATGAGTGTCAACAGCTATTTCATATGAAATAAAACGGAACTTTTTATTATTAGCAATACTATTTCGTTTAAAACAGTTGATAACATAAGTACGCAATGCTTCCTTTGGATAAAAGCCATTTAAGAATCGAATCATCAATATCGGGACGTTAAATAAAATTCATGTAACATAAAAACATTAATAGAATTATTTAAAAAGTACGGTTACATATTTGCGTAAAGAAAATCTAATTAATTATACTTGCGTTTCTATGTTCGTCAACATAATACGTAGGTAATATATTTATGCAAAATAAAAACTTTATACATAAATTCCAAGAAACTTTTAATTAGATGAAAATGATATCAATACATGTACATACATACACTAGTGGAATTAATCCTGGAAACTTTTAAATTTTTAAATTTACACGTTCAAATTATTTAATATATAATCATTTATATCTTATATTCTAATCATTGTTTTCTAATTTTAGGGCGTCGCTTATATAAAACAATCAGTAAAAAGACCGTTTACAGCCATACTTTTAATATACAATAAAAATTATAATTTCAACACGTTTCGAGGTATTCGAAGCCATTTTAATCGTTATTCACACTTTTAAAAACTTTACTAAGGTCCCCACTTCTGAAAACACAATGCCTGACTAAAACAATGATGAAACTGTTTGTAAAGACCGCCAAGGCCTTCCTGATTGGTTGTTACAATGAACCCACGCATCCTGTGATGGCTATTTCAGATCATTCGACGTTTCGTGTTGCCAGACGCAAAAACAAAACTAACAAAACAGTTTAGATTTCTTTAAATTAAAATTTTAAAACATTTACAAACCAAATTATGTGAAAATATTATAGATTACATTACAGATTACATTACATTATTGATTAATTTAGCATAGCAGAATATACATTTTCTGCACAAATATGAAATAAAGAATATTCTTATTCAAAGTGTCCAGAATTAATTCCACCAGTGTATGTATACCGTCAAATACTTTTAATCATGTTTTCGATACGATCTACCCATTTCTATAATCAAATAACAATCAAGAAATTTCCAACGTGTCAAAACGTTGTCGTGCTTCATAAATGGTCTACGTTCCATTCGACCATGCTTTGAAAAGTGGTCGGGCAACATTTGTCGAGTAGACACAGCCACTGCGCGTTGCGCGCCGGATCGGGACTTGATTTAAATCGCGCGGCCTGCGCCAATATTTCACATCAAACAATTAAACGTTCGCGGAAAGAAAACTGATCAAAGGCGGGCCGATATGGCGAGCGTCGTAACGTTTTCAATTACGGTGCATTAAATCTCGCCGCGTCATAGATTACACGGCAATTTTCATCCGTCACGATCCGCGGCCGAGAGGCGGCCACTGTGAAAAAGTGCGATCGTAGACCGAAGACGGTATCGCTGCTAATCTCGCGGCAGCGCCTTTGAAGACGCCAACATGTCGTGTAAGGGCGATGTCAAGTAATTGCGTCTCTGTTGCGCGGCGCAGGGCGTTAATTTGACGCCACCGACTGGAACGACGCGCTCAATTTCCCGAAGTCAACGTCGCCGCCGTTTCTGAGGCCTCGTATTCGCATTAGAGTACCCCGATAAGCCGCACCCCTTGCACACCCTTCGAGGACGTTCCAAATTAACCCTTTGGTCGGAGGCATGCGCGCTGATAAACGCCCGCGATTTTTCAGTTTCGCCAAGCCGGCTACGGTGACTGATCGCGAGCGCTGTTCCTGTCGCGCGCGAGCTTGTGCTTTTCTTTTTCTTTGGCACCGCCAGAAAATGACGGGGACACGAGGACTTGAGACGTCTAGGGGCTCTGATGACGGGTCTCGTTTATTTAAGCTTGCTTCTGGAAGCGTGGCTGGAGATCGAGGGGTTTGACTACTGTGAAATTTGTGAAATGAAGATAAATTATAACGAAAATTGAAAATTTGTGTGTTTTATTTAAGATGTCTTGGTATTTTTTTGACATAATGTATCCTATAGCTTTGTCGGGGCGGTAAGTATAGTATGAACAGATCCCAGGATCATTCATTTTTTTTCTGGTTCATTCGTTCCTCCGATTCCAGTCTGGAATGATTTATTCCCGCCGGTTCCGATCCAGCGACGTCGATCGGTCGACCTCGCGGGCGATAGCCCGACACAAATGTAGTCGGTAAATCTTCGCGGTGACACGGTCTCGCAGTGTTTCATTTCTTGAGCCCTCGGAAAATAATCGGCTGACACGAGCCGGATAAGTTTCTCGCGAGGCTAGGCGTCGTGCTGCTCGGCGTCGACGCGTGGCGTTGGCCGCGTGCCAGAAGGTGGCTCTATAAAGACGTCGCGCGTCCCGGTGCCGCGATTCGTCAAAACGTAACCCAGAGCAGATTGATGTGGCGGTGCGACCGGATAGCTCGTTATTCTGATTGCGAGTCGCTGCTAAAGGCTGCTGCTGCACAGCCAGCCGCTGCTAAAGAAACGACGCCCTGGACAACCGTTCAGACAGCACCGACTACGAATGACGCGTCTCTGTCTATTTTTGATTTGTGAACGCCTGACACCTCGAGCGCGCGATCCTCGGCGGCGTGCGTCGTGCCGATTCACTTTGGAAACCTTTAGGTTGAGAAATTGGGGGACTGCTTAGAGAAAAGAGGGCCACAAATTGAGCGTAATGGCGGTGCCCAGACGAGTCTGCAGTGGCAAAAAGTATTTTAAGTATTTAACCCTTTGTAACCACATGCTAATAACTTTGGGAACCGCTAGATTGAAGATTTGTTAGACTGTTTGGGGAACCGAGTCGCAAATTGAACGTAAGAACGCTGCATCAACGAGTCCATGATGGGTCTGAAAAGTACAGTACATGCCCGGTTATATGGTCACCGACCGGGACCGGCGTTGGTCATTACAAACACAAAGTTTCTTGCAAGTGTACATATTGATGTAAACATATATCACTTACAAATTCATAGTATAAACGAATTTAACCAATGAGCAAGAATTCTGCCCACAATTCCTTTCTTTGATATAAACTTATATATATTTCCACCCGAGGCTAATCAAGTGAACAGCACTGTATATCCGGGAAGGTGACGTTCCAGGAATTTGTGCGAGAAAGAGACCAGAATAAGTGTGCTATCTTGTACAAGTTTCACAATTACTCCACTATATGAATATACTATTACTACAGTACACGATTGACTGATGCGATCAGGTTCACAATACGTCACCGCCAATGCAGCCCTCACATAGCTATCCACCACATAAAGACGTGCCTCTCTCGGAACAGGAGTTAGAGGGGGACTGTAACTTACTTATGGACTGAGCGCAAAGAGGTACAAAACTGTTTCTCCAATTACGTACAAATCAGACACAAGTCCGAAGAACATTGAACGTCCGTGAATTCGGCATCGACAACCCTTTGGAGTTCCATCAGGAGGCTCCGTTGGCGTTCGCATAGAATTGAATCCTGCCTTGGCCATCTCCCTGGCCTCCCTTCTCCCATCGCATCGGTGCGTTCCCGTCGGTCGTCTCCGCGGCATCGGCACAGTAGAAAGCCGGCCGTGGACGCTCGACACTCTGTTTCTTTAATTGCGTTAATAAATAAAGGACAGTCGGCCGAGGCCGGTGAGCCGAGGCCAGAAGAGACAGAAAAGGGGGATAGGGAAAGAAGAAAGAGGAAAGAGAGGCGGCAGCGGCCAGCGGCTGCGGCGGCTTGGCCCAAGAAAGTGGAAGAGAGGGATCAAAGGGGGTTGGAGGAAGGGCGAAGGACGCGGAGGAACGAAGGACGAAAAGTGCGTGGAAGGCCGGTTCCGGCCGCTATCTCGCATCTTCTCCCCCGTAAGCAAATCGCAATATTTAACGCGATAGTTAGTCAATCTTTCTTGATACGTGTGTAGGAGGATGATGCCGCGCCGCCTCGGCCAATCCGCGCGGCCAAGTTCCCGAGCCCGGCATCAACGAGAAAGTATATTTTACACGTTCGTCGGGAACGAGCCCCCTTTCCTCCTTCCATTCGGCATTCCACGCGTGGGAAACAATGCGCCCCATGGCTTCTTTATGCTTAAAGTGTCGCGGGTCAGTTGTTACCGGGACGACCCGATACCCAATCGGATTAAAGTATCGTCGTCCGACCACTGGCCCCTTCGAAGATCGCCGATCGATTCGACATTTTTCGATCTCTCCACGCGCAAACCCTTCTGCCTTCCCGCGAGCATTGTTAATATGTTCATCGGCCGAACGGTACTCCCGCATTGACGAAACATTTGCGGGGATTGCAATACACATATTCAAGGCTCGAACTGATCACTTTTACAAATGAGGTTAACCAATTTTTAACTGTATGTCACTTTTCTTCTGTTTCAAATTTACTTCGTACTCTATTTTAACCCCTCTATTGCAGTGGTCCTTAAACTGTGGTCCGCCTAGCCTTTACCGGAGGTCCGCAAAACGATCTTGACAGATATTAAGTATTGATTATTAAATATTGGTATTAATAGATATTTTTGCTAAAAAAAGAGAAAAGGTCATTCGTTGTGTTTAACTTTCACTTTATTATCATGTAGAACCTAGGGCCTCCTGGTAACCTTTGCTGCATCCGGCCCTGACTTTACATCCCCCAATTTTTCGCTTTTATTCAAATAATTCATTTAAGAACGACATAAAATGCCTACAGTGGAAATGTGGTCCCAAAAAAAATGTTGTTCAAGAGGGGGGCCTCGGACTACATAAGTTTAAGAACCACTGCTCTATTGCATTCCGTTCCCAATTGGGGACTTAAATTTCAAATGTTCTATAGTAAATTAAGTAGACAATACTGAAGACTCTGAGCGTGTTGGTTCCAAGTTTGCAACATTGCGCTTATGAATAAAACCGCATATCATAAAGTTCCCATACAAGAACAGTCATAAAATGCATTAAATAACATTTCCTAATAAAATTTTATTATTTATTTCATGACCACACTCATTTTTAAGTAGACTAACAGCAATATATATTTTTTTCAACTGGTCAAGAAAAATTCATGCCATAGAGGGTTAAGTTCAAAACCAAATCTTTCTTCCAATCTCGGATATTTCCATTTTATTTTCATTTTCAATGTACTTATATTGCCACCTTTGTTATCATCATTTATTTCAGTAACAATATCTACATGCTGAATTACTTAAAATACTAAAATATCATAGATTCTTGTTAACTTCCTGAACATTACATACGTGTGCCACATTTACGTATTTATTACATTTAGTATGTATTTGTATAAAATGAACTTATACTGAATTTTGCGTAAGCACAAAATACAAAATAATATCTAAACGTCCCAAATGTATGTGAAGGGTTAATCAACGAATAATAAATTACTATATAATGAACAGGTTTTAAGTAAATGGTGATAGTATAATGTGTACCAGAAATTTTATTTTATTTTTAATCCCGTGCGAATTTTTGTTAAAATCAAATAATATCTCCAGTATTGTATTTTGCAAGCGTTTCAACCCGTATACGGAGACCTTGCTTTGTAAATTTTGATTTTATGGATAGTCTCTTGCGTAATATTTACCGTGGCATCTACCACTTGTGATTACGTAAACGGAATGCAACCCGAAGCGATTCGAGCATGTAATATTCACTGTCAACAGTAAACTGATTGTATCATTTATTCAGCTTTTGTCAACATTTTATTTGTTACACTATACGTATATCAATGACAAGGTCAATAAAAGTAACTCTGCGTTATCTCTTAACCTCTTACAATTAGTCTACCTTAAGGATAACGAGTACTCTTTAATATTCATACGTAAAGTAACTTATCTTGTACGCTACGCATTCATTAAAGATAAGTTCTGAATAATTGTATATTGGAAACGTGCTTAATACTTTATATGGAAATAATCGGTACAGTTACGAAATACATTAAATTATATGAATTAATGGTTAATAGTTTATTCTTCTCTTCATATATCTACTTCTATGACGCTATTCCCCTACTCATTCGCCACGGCTCGGTCACGTGACGCATTTCGTCTCTGACGTGCGTGTGTTGTAATGTCACGTGACTAATCCGGTACTAGCAGAGAGAGAGGATAACTTTCCCCTCAATTCGTACTCCCTCCCCTGGCGACTCTGTAAATGACATGAAAAGTTCCATAATTTATTCAACATTGACTGCTTGGTCAGAGAACAAAATTATTGTACACGTATACTTTGTACACGTAAATTCAAGATCAGTATATCCTCGAACAAAATTCTACGATATTCCAAAAGAGAATTAGGGTAAACTGTACAATAATTGTCACCCTAAGCTAAAATCGTAGTAAAAATCTTTTTATCTTTTTTTGAAATGTTTAAACGAGCCTAACTTTCTATTATTATAAGTTAATAGAGATTTTTCAGCGAAATCAAACGGGTCATAAAACTTTTATTATAAAATATATTCAGTGAATAACAATCGTAAGACAGTCATTGGTACATTTGCTGACAGTCATATGTGGAATTCTGTTATGAAAACTTACAACGTCGCTTCGAAATATAAATATAATAAGAAGAAATAAAAAATGATTTTCTATACGAGGAATTCTTAATATTTGCCGTTTAAACCAAAAGTGCCAATAACTACTGCAGTGCTAGCAATAGTTTACCTATTTTGTGAATGTAAAACTTTATTATCCACTATTGTGGAGAATCTTATCTTGCTTTGCTCAACATATCGTTGCAATGGATCGAAGTTCAGTGATCGATACTGTACCGCATAATTGGTAGTCTAGGGGCTAAAATGAAGCTATTCATGTCGTGTAATCATTAAACGGATCGGCAGAACAGCTACGGTCGCATTCGAAAAGGCTGAAGGTTAGTGTATTCAAACAATATCTTCTGGTTGACATTGGTTACGTTAAATAATGGGAGTTCCACGAGTCAGGATAAATTAGTCGTCGACACGGTCACCATGGGATAGTTAAGAGCCAGCTGTGGAAGGCGGAGATGAAATCGAGGTAGGGCGAGAGGAGGAATTAGAAGTATAAATCGTCGGCAGGTTCGACCTCGTTGGTTCAACCTTCGAATATGTGTTTGGATTGGCCAAAGGAGAGATTCGAGGGAGAAAAAGGAATCCTGGGACCAAGGACCCGGAGACTCGCGGGAGGATACACGACAAGCTTCTGGCTTTGGAGTGGTCGCTTGTAAAACAACGAGCGGTACCTTTCTGTCGTGCGGTTCGATCTCGTGGGATCCGGCTACTCGTTTATCGTGAGCCCTCGAAAGAATCGCGTGCTGGCCCCGTGGGAAACGATACAAATATTTTAATAAACATTCTTGCTTTCGCCGGGATCGCTCGCTTTCGATAGAAATTGCCCCGTCTATTCGTCTCTTTCTCCGAGGAGATCCGGGTCAATCGATGATCGCAGATCAATGGCGGATACTGCGTGATTCACTGCCGAAGGCTATTACCATGTCACCCGTGTATGGATCACTTTCGATTTGGAAAAAGAATCTTATTCGATATTGACACAAATACAGTGGGTGACCAAATTATTCCACATCGATTGACGAGTTTTCATTAACTTTCAACACTAGATGTGTGGAGGATTAGAAGAGAATTACTTGATCAAAATAATAAGAGTGCATTTACTAAGATTTTTAGTGATTTTTGTCATAGTACAAGCCAAACGAATTAAATTTATTGAATAGTTCCCTACATTTTCATCTTTACATAATCGTGAACAAGAGTAGATTTGCAGTGTTAAATTAAAAAGCTACACAGAATTTTCATTATTTCTTTACGAAAAATTGATGTTTCCAAATCTCATATCTAAATGAAGAGTTTACCATTAAGGGGCGTCATTTTAAATTTTGCGTTGTTTTTTATTTGTGAAGATTGGAGTTGTCACTCGTGGTTAGTAGAATTGTAAAAAAATTGCTATTGTAAAACAACAGCGTTTTTTATAATTTAATATAACACTTCTCAATGGAAGACCCCGTAGAATAACCTGCAGTGTCCATATTTACGCACGATACTAACATGGCGTCAAATAGCTTCATCAATGAGTTTTAATCTTGGGTTCAAATCTATTCAATCTTGTACATAAATATTCAATCGCAGATAGAATACTTTTAATTAACTTTGATTAACCTAACATCTAATTCCAATTAAAATAATTTAATACAATTATTGAAGCACAAAGTTTCTTTTTGTTTAATCCTTTACGTTTTGAATCCTACGATCCACGCAGCTATTATTTCTATTCTAAGTACTGCAAAACTTGAATTCATTGAATCATGGTAACATTTAAATGTTACTCTGAATTATTTTCAGGATGTAGAGAGTTAAAAGAGCGTTATCAGGCTTATACATATGAATTCTAATGGACACTTTTCTCAATTGCCGAGCATTTTTTGTTAATTATTTTGCATTTGTATTGGTACAAAACCAATTATTCTTAACGCTGTTGGAATTCAAAGTATGTTTACGAATCGTGAAATTTAATTATTAGTTCGCTGGAAAATGATGTTGTTACAATTTGCGTGTTCAAAACATGGAAAAATAGACTGAGGTTTTTAATTGAAGCACGTCATGCCACTGCGCGACTATTAAGGATTAATTGCGCTGTGAAAGTAGGATACCGTGACTTCTCCGTTATTTACACGCATAAAAGTCACCTGAAATCAAACAAGTTATCTTACTATTATCACAATTTCAAGCACAAGTTTGTCCTGAAAGAAAAATCCAATGTAATGTACTATAATTTAACGCTAAATCACAATCGTTTTGTTCTATATTATTTTTCGGTGACCGTAAGGGACGTTTCGTTGTATTTCAATTTAGTTCCGTTACAAAATATCTGAACAACACGGTATTTGCAATTTTCTTATAGAAAACATCTCTCCCATGTCCATGAGGAACTTCCCGGCTTCCTTTTGGGATAGTCAGCATCCAGGTCAAGGCTATGAGTATCCAACGGATCCATGGCACCCTCATTACCCACAATATCACCACAGGTGAGTCCATTTAATACTTTTATCCACTGCAAATAAGCAAAGGACAATGGACAACCACGTTAAAATCCAATTTAACCTATTTTCTCTTGTTCTTCTTCTTCAATATGTTTAATCTTAATAATAAATTATAAGAATATACATATTATTAATTATACTAAAGTTACCACTACAGGTCAAATGATCGGTTTCATATTTTTTATTTAATTCAATAAATTTCTTTATTCAAGCACAAATTTTAGTAAAGATCTCACAATATCTAAGTAGATATAGTGTAGTCATTTTTATAAGCTATCGCAATTCGAAAATTTTATTTACATTCTTTTTGTTATTTTGATCAATTACGAGAATAACAAGTTCGTAAGGAATATTTTTAAAAATTCAATAGCAGTTTCGGCTAAAATATTGTTATTAAAAACTTATTTACCTTCTGAGTATGAAGATTATTAAACATAAAGACCTTTAACCTAAAGTTTCAGTCCTGTTACTGTTTGCTCACAACGAGGAATGTCCATAGTCCTTCCCTAAATTATAGAAAAAGCAACTTAAATCCCATCACTTTATCAACATTCTTTAAACATTCCATTAACAATTGCACACAAAACTATTTACACAACTTTCCAAATCTAAAATATCTGAGCTGCATGATATCCAAACAAAAATCTCTGGGAACTGCAACAAAATATTTATTAAATTCAATCAAAATGGTTGAAAGCAATACTACAATATCGATTTTAGTTCACTTCTGGTCTCACCATTTCATAAAAATTTTACCCCCCTGCGAAAAGCGCCGTGCCACAACCGAAATTAAAATTTTATTCCATACCTGTCTCTTGTATAAAATGTTCAATAAAATATTGAATTTCACGTGCATTCCAAAAGATGTAACAAGCTCGACACGTCGAATGAAGTTATACATATACAACTCACTCTATTTTTTCCCATTGAAACTTCCGTCAACATATTTCGCAGGAGAAGAATATTTCAATATTTCAATGCTAATAACCGTATTAAAAAGTTTATTATGCAGTGACTACATTAAATAGTGATACAGAGTATTAAATGATTAACATTAATATCAGTCATTCGATCATTACCGGCGATAAAGTTACTAATTTGATTCATACGATCGGATATGTGTTAACCGTATACATGTGTATACCTTACACGCATCTCGCTCTCATTAAAAGCATTTTTACGCCGGTTTAATATTCTCCGAATTGATCGTTACGCATTCATTTTACTGGCGGATTGAAGCAAATAGAGTTTCTGCGGGTCCGATCAGATTGCGCCGCATATTTACAAACAGCCGGGGAAGAAGTCCTCGGAAAAAATCTCATCCATCCGGTCCACCGCGGAGCGTGCTCCATTTTAAATTCGACCGGTTTCACACTCGAAGCTCGTGTTTCGCGCGCGACGCGCGAAACCGTCCCGTGACAAATCGACGGAACGGCCGCGAGCGTCGTTCGTTCAATTAACAGACGATAATGCGGCCAATGTTTCACGCATTCCAAAAATCCACCTCCGGCAGGCGCGACACGGTCATTACGCGATAGCCTGCCGGGATAAACCGTCAGAAATGAATGTCGTGGCGTGCACGAGACGGGGAAACGAGCCGGCCAGGAGGCCCGGGGAGGGGGGGTAGAGGGTTCAGAAAAAGGGAGAAAAAAAGGAATCCGAGAAAAATCATGAGAAATCGAGGAAAGAGAGGGACGGACCGACTGAGAACCGGGGGTATGCAAGCCAGACGGAGAGGTCCTATTAAAGGACCGTACAAAAGGCGGCTCGGTGGGAAAGAGAGACGGTGGGAAGAAGAGAGAACGGCGCGGAGGCAAAGAGAAAACGAGACGTGAAAAATACAGAAAACCGTCGGGAGCAGGTACCACTGCTCGGAGAGATCTTTAGCGCTGATCTTGCGTCGGCCGCCGTATAAATTACCAGTCTGTCACCGTTCTTGAGAAGAGGCACGATATCGAGAATTCTTTTCTTCCTTCTCTCTCGCGCCACCCTCTCGCCCCACCCCTCTCATTTCGCTCTTCCCTTCTCTCTGTTCTCTTCTCTTTTCTTATTTTATTTTCAGTTACTTTTCTTTTCCTGTCGCGCGCAAGAGAGCCCCGTGCTCTCTTTCTTGCTTCTTTCTGACAATACCGGAGTCTCCTCGGTATTTACATCAAGGATCGAAGTAAAAGGTTTCCACGGTTTGTTGCAGAGCTGTGCACGAGTATCACCACCATAATATGGCGGCCGTGACAAGTTACGGTGGCCTGTTGTTGGGTGGTGCACGAGGACTTGGCCACCATACGTCCCACCATGCGGCGCACCACGCGCACGCCGCGGCCTCCTACAAGGACTGGACGTCGGCGACGCCGTCGCAGTCACTCGTCGACGCTTCCTCCGCACCCCCGTACCCCCATGGCCCGTATGCACCCCTTTCCGGTGAGTAAAATGAGGGTTCATTTCGCCCAGTCGCCAAGTGTTATCGATTAGGGGTGTTACGTACACACAAGCGCGATGTCTGGCATTGGTCTACTCGTTTTTCTTGGTTTATCGGGTACAGGGGAAGTGCCGCATATTTCGAATGCCGGTTTGTTCAACCCTTGAACGGTGCAGTAGAATCACGTTCATCCGAACAGGTACTCCCACCTCCAGCTCTTGTTTGTTCCGATAACAGACATCGACGTTTGGATAAGGTTATAGAAGTCTGTTGTTTTCGTACATAAAGGTGTGGCCACAACAGTCCGCGTTTTCTTCTTTGTTTGAATCGGTGCATGGAGATCAGAGCATTTATTTCAAAATATGCGATCATAATAGCTGTGCGCTGGGTTACAGCTCGTAAGGTAGACACTCGATTGATGTACCTAGCATTAATAAAAAGAGGTTTGGATGAAGGAGGTTCTACTGTATCATCTTGTACCTAACCCAAACCTAATACATTTAATAAATACACAAATAGTTTAATTAGGTTTAGTTCCAATAACATACATTGGTTCGTACACCTTAGACTTGACAGTTAGTGGATGATACATTGGCGCAGTCTATAGCAGTCTGAAAATTTTCCCGATCGCAAAATTGGACCTGAATTCTTGCTCGGCGTGTCCCCAACATGATCCTAATCCTTCGGAAGGGACACTCTTCCCTGTCTCTTATATAATTCGCCGAGAAGCGGGGGTTAAAAAGGAGCGGCCCTTTTTGCAAAGACGTGTCCCGAGCACCTCCGTCGAGTGGAGCGAAATGTTTTACGGCCGTGCCGTGGGTTTTTGTTGTCGGCATCGATGATTTCGGTGGGAGAACAACGAAGAAACGGGCCCCGAACGTGGCGGCGCTATATCGGCCCCGCGGCTCCCATTAAGCTCTTATTAATTGCGAGCATCTGAGGGGCCGACCGACCTTTCTTGCGCTACCTGCGCGCCATTCTGCCTCCGATCTCTCGCTCTTTCTCTCTCTCCCTCTCCCTTTCGCGTTCTCTTGCTCTCTCGCTCTACCGCGCCGGGCCGATACAAACGACGTTCGGACGATCCTCCTCGGCCTTTCAACTTTGATGTCGAGTCGGTCCTCCTGACGAGATTTATCATGTAAATCGTGAATAAAAAGCACGCGTACCCTACGCTGCAATCGGGATGCTGCTGCTACGCTGCGACTCACCTTTTTTCCATGGTTCCGGGGCCGATCCAGCCTCGCTCCGGTCCGTGCCCGATCGCTTGATTTCGCGGCGAAACGTCGCCGTCGGGATGCACGTTAATTTATTGGGAGACTTGCTGGAATCTTATCTTCTCGACAAATAAAATGAATTCGATTTTTCAGCTTTTTTTTTTGTTCTTATACAGTCGGTGAAAATGATTAACCCCTTCACATACGAAGTAACCGGCGAAACGAAATGACCGGCTTCATACTATTTATTTAATAATTATTTGAATTACGAAAATGCTCCCAGACATTGCAAGAAACCTAAAGAAATTTAATCTTGTAATTTTTATGAAACAATGTATGTAATTTTGTGCTCGATATGTCTAGCGTTAAATTAAATTTGGTATTACCAAATATCTAAGGAAGTTTAAAGATTAATAATGAATTTTTGTATAAATTCCTGGGATGATAATAAACATGTTGATGTTAATTCAATAATTGATGTCGACACGGCATAATAAATATCTACATGACGTATTTCAGACGTCTGTATGCGTCGAGGGGTTAGCACATATTCGATCGCGTGACTAAAATTAGTATTACAGTAAATTGAAATAATTCATGTGAACATGAAAGTGAATTTATTATATTTTCCACTTGTTACCTTTGCAAACGTGTCATATCTCATTATTGTTACAATCAATTCATAATATTCAATCAAATAATATCGTAAATATGTATAAATAATCATCGACAGAAAACGTACGCATCCTTCCAACATCTACACCTAAATTACAGGTAATTTTCTGGAATTTTGGAAATACATATAATTATAGGTTGGCCACAAAGCTTTTGCATTTTTCTTTCTAGTCTACAAAGACGGCGCAAAATGGCAGGATAAACAACATTTATATTTTATGAATTTTAACTCAACGAAGTAGAGTTTACTTGTACACATTAAATTAAACATATTAATATATAAAATTCATTAAATATAAAAATCGGGTGACACAAAAATGAAGTTACAGCATATTTTCCACAATATTTATTAGTATGTTTCAACGGTTATGAAGGGTTGAAACCCGTCGTATCGTTTTCACTAACTGAAATAATGTCGAAATAGGAGTTTGAATAATTTAAGAAAATTGTTCGAATCGAGTTGCAAGTGATCGCGCGAGAAGACGCGGAGTAGCGAATAAATTTCGCGTCGCTCAATTCGCCTCCACGTTTGAAGGCAAATGCAGCGCGCGCGAATTGCAACGGAGGGTGCAGCTGCAGTACGCCGTGAAAATACCACGCCCATCGTGATTGCGGAGACCACTCCCATCTGTCTGCACGTCGTTGCCGCCAACACGCCTTCCACGTTACCCCGAGGCATTCTCACGCGATTTCATGTGGAACATCCGTGACTTTTGACGTAACGTTCCGCCACGTTCAGGAACTTTCGCGTCTTGACTTCCGCTGTATTTTCGCCGCACCGTTCGCTCCGAACGATCTGTACCGGTACTCAACTCTTCTCAATTTTTTATATTACTTCCTTTATCTTGATTAAGTTTTAACGCTGTTCCAACATCGAAGGTCATCGACAAGGTCATCACTAGACTGCGGATGTTTAAGCATTTATAGCGAAATTGAGTAGATGAAATTGTTGAAAAATTGTTTAAATTGGAAATATCAATATACAATATGATTTCTCCTCTGTTAAAATCATTAAGGGAAGAAATAAAATTCAATGTGGTTTCTATTTCTTGCAATCAACGCACACAATTTTTATTTTGCATGAAGATCCGCAGTCTAGTCATCACAATTGTTCGATTATACAATATATTTCATCACCCAACAATTCGATAACTTAGTATGGGAATTAGGGGTGTGCGGGTACCCGAAATTTCGAGCCTCGGGTCGAGTCGGACAATGATCGAGTCGAGTTGTGTAAGGAACTCCGAGGAATCCCGAAAGTTTACGAAGTTCGGGTACCTGAAGTGGTAATCGGGTCGGGTCGAGTTGGGGTCCCGAAATTTCGCAATATTCGGGTACCGGTATTGTACAATGATTGATTTATTGCATTTCAAGTATTAGATAAACCGCAATAACACGGAATCCTTTTTCAAAACTTACTGTGTTCTTATTTTATTTTTTACGCTTTTCTATTAAATATGGCCGGGTGCTTCTTTCTTTTGCACAGTAGTGTGTGTGAACCGCTATTCTCTCGTCACCACTCCACCATAAACAGCCGCATTTAATTACATTGGTTTGACTTTGCCGCGATGTTCACCTCGTTGCTATCTTCGATCTTCACAGCTCCACTACATACATATATCTGTACCCTTACAGTTTGCGATATACATATGTATGTACATAGTTTTGTTATAAATCTGATTTGTTATATTGTCCTCTAAATTTAGTAGACTGTTCATGTTATTAAGCAGATTTGCTATCCTTCTTTCAGCGTCGTTGGTTTTACATGTGTGATAGGATTGACGGTGTTTGGTACGTTGCATTTTATTAGTTGCGAATGACGAGAATAATCTTATCAAGGTTAATTTCTTTATCTTTCCGTTACATTGATTTTTTTTATCATCGTGCCAATTTGACATCAACAGACAAATTAAGTTGGGAAAACGCGGATGGAGGTTAATTGGTATCAATTGGAAATTAACCAATTGAATTGAATTGAATTTTCGGCTACAGGCATACAGAATACTTAATAAAATCTTTGACTTAGGGGTGTATCGCATGGTGCGCAAAAGATATTTTAAAAAGTTAGATTTTAATTAAATATTTGTGATAACTTTTGCCGTCTACAACTGACTACTGACTATTATTATGTATATTGATATTATATATATACGAATAGAAAAATAATTTATTATTATATATCAAAAATATTGAACTAATTTGGAGATCCAATCTGTACAAATCGACAAGTGAAAACAGGAACGAGAACGCCACAGTACGCGCTAGTTTAGATTCACGTGTATGTACGTATAGAAATTTAAGGGTCGAAGATCGATACTAGAGCTCCACTTCTCCACTCTCATCCCTTTCACTGTCATTGATTTCGCACACCGTGGGTCCGACCCTCTTCCAGTAGCCATTTTGGCCATGTCAACGTACCAATTGCAGAAACGAAGATTCTTCCCTTTCATCCCCATGTTTTCTTTTCTATTTTTTCACTATCTCATCCTTGTCGTATCGTCGTACCAATTCTAACTAAAAAGATCCAACAAATTTTATAAAAGTATACCACGTCGTGAACAGAATCAGCTGCAACAAAATAAGTTTATCACAATAAGTTTATTATGTTGCATTACAAATTTCTTTTGTTCTACCACTGAACGTGAAAGCGTTTACGACCCAATAAAAATGAGATCAGCATTTCTCTAACGAGATAAATAAAGTAATGCGGAGGATTTATCTTCATAATTATGGAGAAATATTTGTGTCCAATCGTTGCAGACAAAATATTATATCATTGCGTAATTAAAATTCCTCTTTATATTTGCTTTAATTTCATCTTTAACTCCTTGCTCGAACAGAGGACGTTTTAATGGATAATTACATTCAGCGTATTAACGCAGAAATAATCAATAATAAAAATCCCTCGCGTTCGTGTCAATATGCATTGCTCTATTGGAGACATTCTACTTCCCGCTTTTTGTATGACACAAATTCATTGGTTAATTCATTAATTAATTCTACACCCTAGCTCCTGTATGGATGCAATCATTAATTATTTCATTTCTCAATTATTATGGATTTTATTCATTTATAATACAACTGAATCAGAAAAATACACAACTGTGAAGACATTAAAAGAATTTCAAATATTCGGCTCACTAAAAGTATTAAGGGAAGCAATAATATTTTTATTGAATTCCTGTTCTTATAGCTGACTTAGTTAGACAATTGTTATTCTGCACAAAAGTCCACAGTCTAATTCTTAGCTTCATTGCAGCAATAATTTAATTGTAAATTAATTTCGATTAATGATTATCTTGCGAAAGAAACATTTAAGAAAGGGGGTGAAAAAAGGAAAGAAGTGTACAGAAGTTGAAGACGGACCAATTCAGTGAAGAATTTCAGAACTTCTGAACAACCTATTTCGATCGGTTGTTAAGGGAGTAGACTCGTTTTTCTACGATTGCTAGGGTGCGGGATGCGCGTTCTCATTTCTCGATAATACAAAAATGGGGTATTTCAGGGATCTAAAACGCTAGATAAAAGATCGATCTAGGCCGCTATCATCCTCAAAAGTCCTATTTTTTCGTTTACGAGGCGTAATTTGCATTATTCGGACCCATAAAAAAGTTGTGAAACGCCGAAAACCGCAGTTCCCGTGGAATACGCTTTATAAAAATCTGGTAGTCGGGCACCGATGGAGTTGTTTTTTCAGAGGGGTAGTCGCGGAATCGGCATTCGTTGGAACCGAGAAGGAGAGTGAGGAGTCCTTCCTTATTTATTCATTAATTTCCAGAATCGATGTTTGACTCGACGAGGTCGCGGCTACTCGGAACCAGCGAGCGTGCATAACTGGCCCTTACGGTAGCACACGCCAGTTAGAATAATGAGCGTTGCCGACATTCCGGCAAGTAAATTCTTGAAAACTCGTTTGGTCGGTCCGATCAGCGAACCAACTCTCAATCTGAGCCACTAGCCGAGAAGCTAGCGAGCGTGCTCGCGCGCGTGCGAATGTAAGCGTTTCCTAAATTGGATCTAAATATGTCGCAAATTCTACAATGTAACCATTTGTGCGTTATTGTCAAGTGCACGAGCATTAGCAATCATCTACTACAATAATAATAATAAACATTGAAGTCTGATGTTGATGGAAATAAATGTACAGTAAACACAATAGCGTCCTTCATCGACGTCACGGAGGATATGGGGGTCCATGTTACAATAATTCCACAATCAATACAGCAGGGTTGTAACTCCTTCATCAACATCACGAAGGACATGGAGATCCATTTATTAATTACAATAATTCTATAATGTAACAATTTGTGTGTTGTCAAGTCGGGCGCGAACATTAGCAATCATCTGATACAATAATAATAATAAACATGGAAGTCTGATATTGATGGGCAAAAAATGTACAGTAAACACAATAGTGTCCTTCATCGACGACACGAAGGACATGGAGGCCCATGTTATAATAATTCCACAATCAATACAGCAGGGTTGTAACTCCTTCATCGACGTCACGAAGGTCGCAGAGATTGTATTAATTAATTCCATAATAAACGTTGGGGGTCTAATATTGACGGAAATAAATACAGTAGAATATTCCAAGATTTTCGTCGACGTCACGAAGGACGCGGAGGCTCTTTAACGAGTCCTCGAAAGGATCAGTTCGCGTTCGAAGGGTGAGAAGGTAATTTCGGAGAGCGAAGCGTCCCCGCGGTGTCTTCGAATCTGAAGTGCCGCCATTAGAACGCCGCTTGGCACCCCGATTAGGCCGTGCCGCGGTGCCCCGAGCCTCTCGGTAATTATATAATTGCGTAAAATTAACTCGACCGGCATAAATTGGCTGCCGTTTAAGCGCGATTAAGAGAAATAAATCGCAATTACCGTGCGACATCTGATGACGCTCGTCACTCTAGATGGTCATGGCGCACCGTGTGACGTTACTGCCGGCGGTTTTATACACTCCCTCTCTCCTCCACCCCTCTCACCATCTAGACAGTCTCTATTACTTCTGGGAAATCATTAATTTAATTGCCCGTCACCGGCTTGTATCGACAAATTCGACATGACCGCGGCAACAACTTATACGATGGCGGAAGTCCTGGTATTCCGGGGTCTTCCCTACATTTTTTACTCATTTGCTGCACTTTTTGGGAGGAATTCCTCTGTACTTCTACACACAAAACCATACAACCCACTCGGAGAGCAGGATGACTACAATGTATGTAGTTCCAAGGAACTGGTTTAACCCCTTGCCGTACCTTTTCTTTTACATTTACAGTGATTAGAACGTTTTTATGCACAAAAATGTCGTAGAAGGGAAAATGTATATCTTTTGTATGGCTACATTTATTTTAATGCTTAAATATTGATTGCTAGACTGCGGATCTTTATGCAAAATAAAAATGTTCTGCATTGATTGTGGGAAGCAGGAATAAAATAAAAATTGATTTCATCCCTTAATGACTTTGTTGCATTAAAAACAACATTACGATGTTCTTGAATATGTCTAGTCCTTTACTGTTTTATATTTCACTCAACCAATTTTTTCATAAATGCATAAAGATCCGCAGTCTATTGATTACAAACGAATCAAATTTTATTTCATCTAAAATGAAACGCGTAACATTTATATGAGAGATTTCAGCTTTCATGCTTTCATTTTTATAATTTAATCCTTGTCATAGATTAGACATTAGACAGGTACACGGTTAGACATTAGGTGTATAATAGAAAATTGTTCTTTCATTTTTGTCGCAGCCAGATCAAGGTATTTTTAAGAAGAACGCGAAAAGAAATGTGGACGAAATCTTCAGAAATGCAGCCAAGAGAAATTTAATTGTTACCCCAGCTTGGTTATTGTAGCTTGATATTCACACTAATGAAAGCACGTTTTTGCTGCGAGAGTTCACAGGAGTCGCGATTTGATAGTAAATAAACGTAAATTCTGTAGTTACCGAAGAAGACAATAGTAATAGCGCCCTCTCCATTCCCACGATAGAGGTGGTTTCGGAGAATCGATTCTGATTCGTGGAATAGAAATCAGTGGGAAATGTTTGGAATTCCTTGAATGTGATTCGCTGATGGAGAAGAAGGTTCAACAAACAGTTCAATTCTGAAATCACTGATAGAGATTAGTGAATTATGTGAACGTTCCCTTAAAGGGATTCTCATACAACTCCAACATTTATTCAACATTCCTTTAAAAAGTATTCACTGAATTGACTTTTGTTTCAAATTGCGTCCACTGCTATTGGAACACTACTTTTGGGTGAATAAAACATTTGCTGTGTGTGTTTGTCAACATATTTCAATTAATTAGGCTTTCAATATTTATTCACCTGCTGTTGATAAACTCGGTGCTTATATCAATTACAATTTTTTTAGGCTAGACAGAAAGGGTCAAATACGAATTTGTATGTTGCGTTAGAGAAAACAGGAAGTACATTGTGAAACCTTCAATTACAGTAGCACCTCGATTATCCGAACTAATTGGGACCGAGGTGGTTCGGAAAATCGAACAGTTTAAAAATTCCTTATTAAATAGAAAAGTACTATTGCTGTAATTAAAAATAGTAATATAAGTAATCTTTAATTGTTTTATGAACCATCGAAGCCTGACTTTTCGAGATCTCTCATTCACTGTATATTAGATTTCAAACAATCACGTTCATTACGAAAACATAAAGCTCTGAACACACGAAACGTGTGTTGACAACGTGGAACAGTTTCGTTCGGAAAAGCGAAAGAAATCGAAACTTGATTAACAAAGAATGTTGTACTCCAGTAAGCTTCGTGGAAAATACGCACGAGGCATTTCTTCGAGTAGGAAGTTGAATGGTCGCGAAAGAACGTGCCGCGGAAACCAAGAAATTGCGGGGCCGACGCTGCACGCAGTAAAACTGGATCCGAGATGTTAATTTAATGCCGTTCGCGTACTTTTATCTTTCCCCGATGAACATTAATTCTCAGCGGCCGCGAACAGACACGAATTTACGAGCGTGATTCGTTATCCGTACCGGAAGAGCGACGAACTGAAATCGCGAAATCTATTGCTTCCGAGCACGCAGCCGCAACGACGTTGCGACCCCTAGATGGTTTAAATCAAATACGAATTTCGCCTCGTGAATACGAGATTGAATTCCGTTCACGGTATTTTGTCGAATTAACGTGCTGATTGAGAATGATACATTTGAACTACGACTTGCCGACACTTTATTTAACTTCCTTACTTGTTTGCACGTGTTTTATTCCGCCTATTGGAATAGCAACATTTTTGACGTCTTTGACAAAGTGGCCGTTCGTAGTCACCATTCGTAGAAATATGTATACCTCTTACAATTGATCATTTAACTACTTTACACATTTGTACTATTTTTATTCCGCCTATGGGACTCGTAATATTTTATGTTTGAAGCAAAGTTGAAAAAGTACAGCACTTTATATTTAGTGAATAAGAAATTTTCATACAACTCTATACGTCTTAGATTTTTGTGTAATTTTTGTATTAAATTGGTATTTATTATCTTGTGTCGAATCTTCTTGTACACGTAGATGTTCTAAATGTAAATAGATATTGAAAATAACAATTTTAATTCAAAGCTTAATTTATTAAAATATTCTATTTCATTACAACAATATTATAAGTAGACTGCGGATCTTTATGCAAAATAAAAAATATTTGCATTGATTGCTGGACACAGGAGCCAAATAAAAATTGTATTCTTCTTTGAATTAAGCTGAAATAAATACATTGTTGTCCTTAAATATTTCTTACATGTCCGATGCTGTAAATTGTACGTACCCATTTTTGTCATAAATGCATAAAATCCGCAGTGAAGCAACTCAAATGTCTCTTTTAATTTTCCACGTGAACACTTTGCTGGCAATTATGGTACCTACAAGGTCCAAACCTTTGGCAATTCTAAAAATCTGATTGAACTGGAGTACTCATTTCCATAAATACTAAACAAATAAATTGAGTTGCTGACAGACTTGAGGAAAGCCATCGAATGCGAAGGGTGAGTTTCACTAAATTATTTCGAAGTAAAATTAATTATTTTCGTTAAAAAATTTAAGTTATAAGAAGAAATGGTAACAAATGTTTTATTCTGGCTCTACTACAACTTAACCCTCCGTGTACTGTGTCGGAGTCATTTTTGACCGGGAACATCCAAATTGTCATTTAAGTACTCAATTTGCGGCAATTCAACTAACTGAATAGCTGTTTCATTGAGGACATCGGAAAGTCTAATGTGTCTGCACGAGATATCATCAGAAGTAAATTTTTAAAAATTATTAATTAGAGTAATTATATAGCAATTATATAGCAATAAAAATCGCCCGTTGTCCGAGAGTTAAGCGACCGCCGCGCCATTGCCCGCTTCTCCCCCAACTGGCGCAAAGTCACAGTCGACCCTGGCACGATACAGGGGCGAAAAGGGTTAATATTTGGAAGGAATCGGAGAGTGTGCCAACTGTGGAGCTCGGGGAAAGATATCGGCGTCGCGTCGTCGTGTTGGTCAAGCGGTTTGCGGCGGTCGCGAGGAAACAAAGAAAGGGGCCGGTGCGGCGCGGTGGCGACGCGGAGGCGCTCTCAATATTTCCAAGAGAATTAATTCAGGGAATCTTCGCCATAAATTCTCGTCCGCGTGGGACATTCTCTGGAGAATATTCTCGATCCGCGGGTCGGTGCAGGCCGGGGCTTTCTGGCACGCGCCTCGAAAATGGCGTCGCACGCTGACGTCACGTAATCCACGCTTGTATACCCGCTTCTACCGGTGAGAGCAAAAGGGAAGAGAATGGAAAAGAGGGACACCAGGGTAGCCGGGGATGGCTAGCGAGCCTCGATTGGTCAGCCGGTCGGATGGAGGGAGTGGTCGAAAGCCGCCGGTTATATCGATCTCTCGAAGTCGGCTCGTTCGCAGCCGGAGTGTCTCCGGCGAACCGGTGAGCCCGGCTTTGCGGTGAACGCGTGTCCTCTTCGTCCTTAAACCCCCGCTCAAGATCCACCGTACTTTTTTCCTTCCGCTACTTGCGAGTACAGTAGAACCGCCATTATCCAATATGAATCGGATCACATGTTCGAATATTAGAACAGTGACTCAATGATAATGCCAGATGCAATTTTTCTGAATTTATACGATAAATAGTCAATTTTATTTATCAACAAGGTAGATCCTCAATAATTGAGGACCGTTCTGAAAAAGGAGCATAGGGCAATGCAGTTAGTCATCTTAAGCGTTGTTATTATATTGATATTACTATTTTCCAAATGCTTTATAATATTAATAATTAGACTGCGGATCGTTATGCAAAATAAAAATTGCCTGCACCAATTGCAAGTGACTAGAGCCACATAAACAGTTTATTAATAATGTTAACAAGCTGAGAAAAATAGATTTGCACTCTTAAATCATTGTAACCTCTCTACTGTTTTAAATTGCACTCACTCATTTTTGTCATAAATGCATAAAATCCACAGTCTATTAATAATTGTACGACCAAAAAACCAGCCATTTAACCGTGGTTTAAATTATCTCTTGCTTTCGGAAGATCTCTCTGCAGCATGCACTGTATAATTAAACATTTGCTTATTAAATAAGTCGTCTTTTACTTGAAAACAACCTGACGTTTTCACAATTATACAGGGTGTTTGCGAAATCGTAGTACAAACGGGCAGGGGGTGATTCTACAATATTCTACATGCAAATATAAGTCGAAAAAAAGGAATAACATTTTTTCGTCAGACAGCTCGTTTTCGAGAAAATCGAGTTTGAAAATGCAGCGAACACACGTGCTATTGCATAGGAATCGTCTGACGCGTCTGACCATGATCAACCAATTTTACTTTGTGCATATACTAAAGCACGCGAACCTAGCGGAACTTCAAACCAGAATTGGGCAAAAATTTAATAAACGATTGGAGAATAAATTTCTACTTCAATAGAATCGAATTTTATTCGCTTGTGCCCCACGTTTTTCGTTTTAAATCTCACAAGTATTTTCATAGCTATTAAAAAATTCATAATCACAAATTTTCAGGACTATCAGCATGGGGTTAGGAATCTGGATGGGGCTAGGAAAAATTATTTTATCCTTTTCCTTTCATCCTTTTTAAATTTTATTTAAATAATTATTTTCTGCTTTTTAGACGAACAGACAGACAAGAAAGCGAGTTAATAAAAACATGGTAAAATGTACATGTATTAGTTTCAGCTGGATATGATAATTTTAAAAAGTAAGCATTATGTATTTGGCTCCTGTGTCTTGTAAAATCAATACAAACATTTTTTATTTTGCATAAAGATCCGCAGTAATCATCTTAACCTCGAATGGCAAATTTGATGTGAAGAGAGGAAAACATAGGGATGAAATTAAATCGAACACCACCGATCTAAAAAGCGAAAACCGGACCCTAGCGACCGACCGACCCTTCTCGCTGTCGGGGGATGCGTATCGAAAAGCATGGTGATGACCCTTATCAATGGGGGTCAAACCCCTCGCTAGCTGAAATCCAATATACTCGTGGTAAAGGAAAGTCCCTACATTGATTTCACCCCGTTTCTAACCTTCTATGCATCAATGAGCGATTATTAATTGAGGATTATGCCAGCAAATCCATACAACTTATTGCTCGACATTGACGTTCAATAATTTCTCTTTGACATTTGAAATATGAACTGCCTTGCAAATATTATTACATACTATCGCAAATACTATTAATAAAACTACAGTTTACAGACTGTTGAACAAGAAATTGTACGAATACGATATACTTTCTAAATCTATGAAAACAGATTTTAATTTTGTAAATTACTTAAAATTTTTTTACATTTATTATTTATTTGGTTGAATTCAATGTTCATTAATATTTGAAGAATTTTACAATTTTTACATCTGTCATATAAAATTTATATTTAAAATTGTAATAACTACTAATAATGTTTCTTAAATTCTACACAGGTTTCTTAAGTTTTGTTATTTATATGATTGTTAAGAATTGTTTTTAAAGAATATGTGGAAATTATGGCACAATGGCAGCATTGTTCAAATAAATAATGTAAGGTGATTAATGATAGTTTTGGGAAATCACATTAAAATAAAACTTGATTACGAGGATGATCTTTAGCTTCTTAGCACAATACAATGCTAATTAAGTTTACAATGAAACATAAAAGGCAGAATTGAAAAATTCTCGGATCGGGAAGTTTCGGTCCGAATTTCCTTCGACTTTGTGTACTGTTTCTTTGTTGGAAACGCCGGAGGGAATTCCTTGTACCGTCTTGCCATGCTCTTTGATATCGCGATATTGAATACTGAAACATTCATAACAGGTGCGTTCATCCGTAACTTTGTATTCACCGGCTTTTGCGTATCTGAGGTTTCAAACGGAAACACGCCCCAGTGTATTCTTCAGTTGTAAATGATTATTGTTCCTTAATAACGCACAGACCATTCACAATGGTACCTTATACTACTTAGGTTTTTGTGAAGTACCAAAAACATGTAACATATGTAATCAAAATTCATACTATTTTCAAATAATAGGACTGGACATTTCATTATGTATTATTTTGAAACTAAATATTGAAACATAATTTTTAAGTTTTTCAAAACCATCAATTCATTCATTCTGTATATTTTAAATATACAGAATGATACAAAAATAAATTAATTCAGCCACCCTTTTTTGCTGCCAATATTGCCCACTTTCTAATCAAAGTTGAGTAAAATATTTTTTATTAAAAAAATGACAACAATAAAATTAGTTGCTCCTATAATTGAAGACATCCTTACAATATGGAGAGACGGAAAATGGTAAAATTTACAAATTATTGCTATCTCAAACTGTATTAACACTAAACCTACTATCACCGGTCAAAATGACCGATTCCAGATTTTTTATTTTACGATTATTGATATAATAAAAATAATTTCATAAGAAATGATTGTATAGGAGCTGCACAAAGTCTAAATAAAATCAATCTTGTCATTTTTACAAGGGAACATGTACCACTTACTTTTAAGGTTCGGTAGGTTCAGTGTCAAATCTTTTGAGTCCTTTTCCCTTTACAAATTCGAGTTCGATCCTCATTCAATCAAATACCGAATTTTTCGCAGTTTAATTTTCATAGAATGAAATGAGAAATAAAAAAGAGTAGAATTAGAATACTAGGAGGATAATCATTATTACCGAACGATTACGCTTTATCATTGAGGGATGTAATATAATTCAATATTCGAATAATTACAAAACTTTAGTTCCAATTATATTCAATTAAATACGCGCGACGTCATGTTCCGGTTTCGGAGCAGCGATCATGTCTGATCATAATTCCCGTGAGAGAGCATCCTAATTCAACGCGGAGGGCTGCAACCATCGAATAATGTACCATAAGTGTCAAAACGATTTATGTGAGCCGCGTATGCGGCTATAACGTTTTCATGGTCGAGTATGCGAGAGGCCAATATGCTGGAACAAAATGGACGGGGGTGTAGCTGGTAAATGGTGTGTCAGATAGCGCGGACAATATTGCCCAGTCTTCGTTGGGCTACCGAGTCACCCTCCCTTATTTAAGTGGAAGGACCCGCGTCGATTATGGCTAAGGGGCTCCTCCACTTTTGTTTCGGCCGAACGTATTGCCTGGAATTTGTTATATATGTCATCGTTACGATTAATTATTTCATTCGTCCTTTGATGTCTGTCGATTTAAAGCTCCGCAATTTCATTCGAGGGCAATGAAGGTCGCTTAAATCAAAATTCTAACAAAATCAAAATAAAGAATATTAGTTACAAATTGTTCTTTGCAAACATAACACACTATTTATGGAATAGAAAAATAATTAATTCCAGAGCGGTTCGTTCAGTGAAATTTACAAATAGACAAAACATGATTTTGATCACTACTGTAGATCAATTAAAATTGACGATGGTCAGATCAATTTATTTCGGAGTGGAGGGGTGGAAGGGTGGAAATAAGTAACACAGAAAGCAATACGCAAATGCGATCAGGAGAATAATAACCATAAGTATGTAAATACTAGATTGCGGATTTTTGAACATAATAAAAATTTTCAGAGTTAATCGTGAGAGATAGAATTTAAATAAATGTGTAATTTTTAGTTTAATAATTTCGATAAATCGGAGATGGTGTAACAATGCTTTGGTTCTCCTAATGTCTTCGGAGATTTGTATGTTACCTATTTATTTTTATTTTGTTCAAATTCCAAGACTCCTTCATGGTTAACGAGATTATGTAATGATATAAGTAGACGGACCTTTATGCAAAATAAAAATTGTCTGCATCGATTGCAAGAGATAGAAACTAAATAGAATGTCATTTCTTCTCTTAATAATTTTAATAGAGAATGAAATCACATAAATTGATATCTTCAATTTTTAAAATTTTTCAACAATTTTGTATTTCATCTTCTCAATTTTTCTATAAATGCATAAAGATCCGCAGTCTAGACATAAGTATAAAACGTAACACATCGTCAGTTAGAGTCCAGCCATCTGACTGTTAGATGGCTCGAAACCATGACTGCGATCTGTGTAAATAAGACTCTGTAACACTCAGCGATTTTCATAAGGGTGATCCATCAAATACCCTAATGTTTGCACAGTCTTGACTTGTGGGTTAACTCAATATTTTCAATCTATTTGGTGCGGACCCTACATCCCTAGGGTAAATAGAGTAATGCGATGATTAAATACCTATTGTGCAGTCGTGTGAAAATTATAAATAGTGTGAAGAATCTACAATTTCTGTAATATTACTTAGTATATGTATAGATCCTTCCATTCTCGAAATCTTAATTTTTATTATTAATTCTACATATAATTTATGTTTCCAAACCAGCATTGCTATATTACAATATTCTAAAAAAATAATATACATTAATGTACAGGGTGTAAAGAAATGTTTGGTCTTGGCTGCCATCTTCGGATCGATTAAGATCTATAAAAAGAATTGCTGCAAAGTTGCCCTTGAACTTGAATTTCGAGGTCAAATTTTTTTCGATTGGATTATTGTATTCTACTTTTATTCCCTTGATGCGTGGAATACACACATTTATATTAATTAGATTAATAAATACTATTGAGAAGTTAATAAAAGTAATGCTCTCAACCAGGCATCATAACTGTTATAACCAAAACGAAAAAAAGTCATGGAATAACAAGTATTTCATCGACTAAAATCGTATTGGTTACAAATAAGGATTATAAGTAACCGAAAATTTTTGTTGGTAAATGTCATCGTTGAGAGAAATTCATTTCGTTCATAACAGTTATTGATGAGAGAAATTGATTTCGATCGGTCATAACAGTCATTCGATGAGATAAATTTATCGATCGCTAATAACAGTTATTGATGAAAGAAATTTGTAATAGTTATTATTAAATAGTACAACGTTCAAATGGTAGGCAATCAATTATTTCATAAATTTTTTATTCGTAAAATTCATTGCTACAATCAAAATTTAATGTGACAAACAAACAGATTTTGTGTTGAACTTATGGTCTGTTGATTCGTCTTGTTGTACGAAACCTTCTCAATGGATTTCACAGGCTTCCTCCATCCGAGAAAGAATAGGCAACTCAATAATTAAATAAGCAATCGAAATGAATTTTCTCATCAATAATTATTATGAACACGTGAAAAGAAATTCGATCATTGATAACTGTAATGAGCTATCGAAATAAATTTCTCTCATCAATAACTGTTATGAGTGATTGAAATAAATTTCTCTCATTGATAATTGTTATGAGCAATCGAAACAGTTTTTCTTCATCGATAATAGTTATCGAGGGGGATCCAATTTTTTGGACACTAATAGCTGTTACTTGCAACCAAAAAGTATAAAAATTTTTTAATCATTTTGTTGTTTGATTTTTTTTCTTTATATTTTGTGTAGATTATCTTAAATTTTAATAATAATCAATTTTTTATCAATGATGTTTATCGTAGAAAATTTGAGAATGACTGTTATTTTTGGTCCCTGCTCTCAACTTTACTAGAACACGAGTTTCTAGATTCGCAAGTTCCAATGCTTTAGGAAAGAAAAAATATGCAGGTTACAATGTCAAGTTCAACTTTTATTTATAAAAGTCAACAGTCTCATTCGAGGCTGAGTTTCAAGTACTGTAATTTGTTCAATGAAACACAATTCCCCAAGTAGTGCCCCCTTCTCACGGTGTGTTCCAGCATCATTTTCCGGCTCAGTGGCTCCCTATCAAATAGTGCTTCGCGTTCCCGTTGTCACCGGTAAGATCAAATCTTTTGTGCCTCCGACCGTGTTTCTTTCAGCGTAGATGCGCCAATATGGTAACGTACGGGCGCACACGTTGCTGACTTTGAAGCAGGTAGATCCACGTGCTGGCACGTGTGCGCCGACAGATACAAACTTAATCGGCCGTGCTGTGTACCACGTGCCGTGAATTTAAGTATTCGAAAACGTCGATCTACCACTCCGAGAGCTGCAACTTGAAATTACGCCGACGATGCGACGCACGTTCACGGCCGTTTAATTTAGCATCGACGTGTAATATCTGATTACCTCGCTTCACGATTCGAATCGCGATCCATTAATATCGACAGGTCTTTATGAGAGACAGCTATTAATATACTGTAAAACATAAAGCTTGATGGCACTTGATAGAATCTCATTTCGGTTTTGATTTTCTCGAGAAACGAGGAAACTAAAGTTCGATTTTTAATCTATTGCAAAAATGGGTAAATGAAATACAAAACTGTAAAAGCTTCAGAAGAATTTAAGAACATGTTATTTTCAATTTATTGACGACATAAAGAAAAGAAATAACCTTTTATCAGTTTAATTATCAGTATCAATAAATTAATAGATCAGTTCCGATAAATAGGCTTTCTTTTGTTTCTGTTATCTTTTTGCTAACTAAATTAATTGGTATATATAATAAATTGATATGGTTTTCATACATACAGAACGTAATAAAAAAGCTATAAAAATGTGAATTTGTATATCATTAATACGAGAATTGATACAATAATGTATGCATTTAAATAAGTCTGAGATAAGGCAAGACTGTTTAAATACGTGTGGACATGTCAGACATTATTATACACTGTTCTGATTATCAAGTTTCATTATATTAATGGAAAAAGAATAAAACTATTAGAGGAAAAGAGACAGACGTACTTCAAATAGCCGCGAACCTAAGAGGTAATCATGTAATAAAATTCAGATTCACTAATTCTTGTCTTACCTTTTCAAACATAGTGCCAGTGGTTCGTTCAGATTGATCTGATTAAAACGAGTCCAAACACAACGTAAATCGGACTAGTTTTACAGACTCAATATAAATAATTAAACAAGGACATGAGTATGAAGTCTATAAAAGTAGACCGATTAACGTCGTGTTTGGATTCATTTTAATCGTAAGAATCTCACCAGTCCATTGCTAACACATTTAGGAAGGTAAGACAAAAATGACTGAATTTGACATTTTCTTACACGTTCATTTTTTACGCTTGCGGCGTCCTTTCGAAGTGTCTACTATTATCTATTCTATTCTCTTGGGTCAATTTTTGGGAGAGAAAGGCGAACGTACCAATTTAACTTCCGGACCCCAAACTTTGCAAATTTAAGCGAGCCCTACTTGCGGAATGATGCGACTCTTCACCTGACCGGCACTGGCAAGTACAACTGTTTGCTCAAGACCCGCCGGGATTCCCATAAACTTCTCCTTAATTACGGATGATTCTCGAGGGATGGCGCATCGTCGAAGCGTAGCTCGAGGACCAGGATGATCCGCACGGTCACCCTTCGGAGAGATATCAAGATCAAAGATAGTCCCGGACACAGGCGTGCAACCGTTGTAAGGAACATGAGATCTTAACTGGTCGATCTCGTGACATATTCCGTTTGTCCCCCGTCCGTTCGTCTGTCCGTCTGTTCGTTCCTTCGTTCCCTTGGCTCCGTCGTCCGCCGCGTCGGTTTGTCCGTCCGTGTCGCTCAGCGGGTGCCATCACCAGTTCTGCACCCTCGCATCCGTCAAAACGTTGACTCTTCTTTTATTACGCGGCTGGCCGCGTTATAAATTTCGATGAACGATGAGCCGGTCGCTTGAAAGAAAAAGTCATTCCTACCTTTCCGTATAACCAATTGCTTGTCCCATACGAGAAAGTCCTGTCCTCGGGGACGGCCTGTGAAATCGATGTTTGGGTCCAATCGATGATTGCTCAACGGCATGCGCGTGGATGTTCATGACTATCGAGTTTGGGGGCAGATGATGGCTCGTGTGAACCCAGGATAGACATAATTTCAGCCATTTGTTTGCACTGCTGTTCCAGTAGTCAGCCATCTTAAACAAATAACGTATCTTCAGCTTTCCATCTGCTATATCATACACAAATACCCTAAAAATGATGGTCTGCCGAAGGCTTCGCGCTTTGAAATGAGAAAATAATTATTGTTCAAACATCGACCATTTCTCGAGTCTCGGAAATAGACTACGGATCCTTATGCACTTCTAGTAAAATTGAGTAGATGAAATTCAAAAAATTGAAGATGTCGATAATATATGATTTCTCCTCTATTAAAATCATTAAGGGAAGAAATAACATTCACTTTGGTTTCCATTTCTTGCAATCGATGCAGACAATTTTTATTTTTCGTAAAGATCCGCAAATATGTTTTGGGTCTACTGTATACAGGATGCATCTAGTAACCGAAAAAGATGGAACAAAATTGTACAGGAAAGTTGTGTGTGGTTTAACAAGCAGTGTCATCCTGCAATGCGGCTTTTTATGGGCGTAGACCTTGCATACGGTTTTTCTAAACAATTCTTTGACCACATTTATATGGGGGCCTACAGTAGATAGTCCATTACAGCAGGCTCTGCCTATTCAGAATGGAATCCTGACTGAAAATCGGCCGAAATTCTTGTTGCAGGTCTCGAGTCCCAGGTCCAGGATTCGAAAGATCTCTACTGGTTCTAGAAGCGAGTTTCGGAGTCTCGTGGGCCGGACTAGTTTCGCGGGAGCTGCGATGAACACGAGCCCGAAACTGCAGAACGCAGCATCGGCAGCGGAAGCAGCATCGTCGCTGCTCGCTATAAAGCTGAACGCCATGATCGGCGTGCTTGATCGGGAACGAGGAAGGTCCGCGGAACACCGAGGAGGAACGCAGCGACAAAATGGCGATCGCGAATTACTGAGACGTACACCGGAAGAGAGACAAGGCGGTACTTATTTACTTACGACGACGCAAAGTGATATTAGCGTGCTAGGGTGATCTGATTCGTTGGGGGGTTTTTGTTCCCCGGCGTGCGATCGCCAACGGGATCGACAGAGGGACTTTTGTTATGTGGCCGGAGGGACGTGCGTTGTCGCCGCGTCGCGAAATCCGTCCTCCCCGTGCCGAGCAAGTGTACATAGTGTTACCTAATTACTGTAAGGATCTACTATTAGCGTACAACTCAGATAGTATTAGAGGTATACTTTGCGCGCACTATTACCTTCATAGTGACTGATGTCCGACCGGCAATCGAAACGAAAGAGCCTCTAGTTCGTATAGAGTGTAGGGGATTAGGCCACTGAAGGCGTGTCTAAATTTTCCAAATAATTATGAGGACGGTGGATCCGACCGATCGATCGTCCCGACGTCACTTGGGTCGGGCGCTTCTCGTACCGAACGATGTGTACATCCATTTAGAGAACATAGAGAGAGTGAGAGAGTGAGACAGAAGAGGGTGGTCCATGTTCCTCGAGTAATATTATCGAATTGTATAGAGTGTATTTTCTTTGATAAAGACCATTAATTAATTAAATGTATCTCACGATAGCTAACTTATTGAATGGAGGATCGAGATCGACGCTGAACGATCAAGGGATTAATTATTTGGCGAATTTAGCTGCAGACTTAAGGAAAAATATTTATTGACCAATGATCTTGCCATATATATATATGTATGTATATGATAAACATGCAATATATATACATATACATATACATAATACTTCTTATTATTATTATTGTATCATAACACCGGGCGCTGCAGAAATTCTGGAAACCTCTCCCAGTCAACAAATTAAAATAGTTATCACCCGAAGTGTCAACATGATTCTTTACTTACCTTCCCCCTCCTATAGGATTCAATCATTTCCTCGGAAAAGAGAACGCACGCACGCACGCACACCGCCATTTTGTCTAGCAGATTATTCTACCTTAAGCGCATCGTATTCATCTCATGTTATCGTCATCGTAGGTGTTAAATAAATGATGCATTAATATTACAACCTAGCGTTCTTTCGATTTTACTTTCATCCGACGATTTATTTATTTTTCTTTTCTTCCAATTCTTTGCTGCCCTTTTTTTAAATATTTTATACTATGCCTCGATAATCATAAGAGGGCGTGGAGTATGCGGCTCTTCTGGACCATTTCAGGTACGTAATTTGAGCAGAGTCGCCAGATGAGGGCGTACGAATTGTGGGGAAAAGTTACCCTCCTCTCTCTCAGTACCGGACACATGCACGACAGAGATGAAACGCGTCAAGTGACCGGGCCGCGGCGGAAGGGTGGAGAGTAGCGTCGTAGAAGGGTAAGGTAGAGTGGGGAGACATGTCTTAATCTGGCGACACTGAATTCTTTCAGTTTACGGCTTAATTGCAATGAATTAAAATTACAGTTGCATTGCAGCAAAGATTTTCTAATTGTAAAATTTTTAATTTTATAAACGTTGTAAACACGTAAAATTCTACAATCCTATTACCGGTGGAACGTCACCGGTGTGTTGTGAAATATCTTCAGCTAAGAAATGAACACAATTAGTCATTGTTTGAATGAAACATGCTTTTGCAGTTGACCTGATTGTTGCGAATCCTAACCCGAATCCGGTTCGGGTTACAAAACCCATCCTAACCCGCCTAACCGGATTACAGAAGTCTTCTGTAGCTCGGCTAGGTGTTCTGGTTAAAATGCCTATTTCGGTATAACCGATATTCCACCGAAACCGAAATAAATGCCGGTTTTTCGGTTTTTACAATGGAAAGGATGCCCTATATGAAAGAGAACACAACAGTGCATATCATTTGCAGTGCAATAAAATTGTTAGAGATTTAGGTGAACTATTC
>CM052256.1:2740407-3099113 GCA_028455795.1 Lasioglossum marginatum | reverse complement strand
AATTTGTTGAGTAGATACTCTTATGTTTTCACTATAAGCTCCTAAAACCTCATTTTCCTCGGTTTGCTAGTTCAGCTATTATAATTTCATGGAAAAAATGTTGACGCTTTATTTCACACATCTGTAAAACCAACAATTTTTCAATATTTCGAAAAATTCAAACAAACAATAGTCTGAAAAGTATTCTGAGGCAGTGGGTCGACAAACGCATGGCTCTGCGTCTGTATTGCCGCGGAAGCAGTGAGTCAAATAATTATTTAAAAAAAAAAAAATTTTTTTAAAATACTACATTTTTAAGACGGGCTGAAAAGTATAAAATAATTTTTCCTAGCCCCATTCAGATTCCTAACCCCATACAGATAGTCCTGAAAATTTTTAATAGCTATGAAAGTACTTGTAAGATTTAAAACGAAAAACGTGGAACACAAGATAATAGTAAGGAGTGTAGAGAGTAGTTGCTGTTGAGAAAACTCACACAACAGTTCATATCATTTGCAGTGCAATAAAATTGTTAGTGATTTAGGTGAACTATTCATGCATCAATTATCTATTGCATGCGCCCCACAGTTTTCGTTTTAAATCTTACAAGTATTTTCAAAGCTATTCAAAATTCACAATCACAAATTTTCAGGTCTATCTGTATGGGGCTAGGAAAGATTATTTTATACTTTTTAGTCCGTCTTGAAAACGTGGTATATTTTAAAAATTTATTTTTATTTAAATATTAAAAGTATCTTTGTTTAAAAATATATATGTGTACGATACCAAAATATATGTAGATATATTTTTAGATTATTTTATTTTATTTTAATCGAATTTCCCTAAAGGGGAAAGGAAAACTGCAATACAATAGGGATCTCTTTTTTTCGTAATACAAGTATATTCGTATATCTCTTGAGTAAACTGTCTAGAGTCTAGAGCATCTCTCTTATGTGACTTGTAACTAGTAACCCGCTCCGAGCTGGTTAACCTACTCTCTCTAGACCCTCAAACCCGCTCTCTCCGGGTTAGTATTAGTTTGGGTTAGGGTTAGTCCGCGATTCGCAACCCTGGACCTGATTCTTGCGATCATTTCCAGCGCGAGAAATGGACAATACTCTGCCAGCGTGGGCTTCATAGCTATTATGTTAATAATCCCGAAATTAGGAAGTTACTACGAAACGGAACTAGAGTATGTCTGACTGAGAAAATAGAATTTTATGCTTTTGCGGTTCGTTACGCCGTCGCTGGTTAATTACACACCGCTGGATTTAGTGGCTCCACTCGCGCCGGAAAGTTAATCGAGCACGTAATAAGAGGAAGTAATGGGGAATTTAATCTTCTGGAATTCTACGCAAGGAACTTTCGTTTTCGTTCGACCCCCTTAGTTCAGTATGTTTCAACTGTTCGGTAATTTTGTTCAATCTGGAAACTAGATACATATTTCAGATGCACTTTCTAATAACTACGATTACAGAAAACCCAATAATTATCGCATTCTTTACGTCCCGATGAAGTCGATATCTATACAATTATATAGAATGTTGCTTACAGCAAATGTTGATAAGGCTGCACAGCAATTTAATAACGTAACTGATCAAACTTATCAATTGGGCAATAAAATACCTACCTCAAGGTAGTTGTGATTTTGTAACATGTAGTATGTTAATATTTAATTACGAAATATTTTCGATTGATACGTATTTCGAATCACGAAAGTATTTGAACGCAGTTTGAAACAGTATAACTTTTTTATAATTGTACCAAACGACCTGATGTTTTGTAAGCAATTAGAAGCATTGGTTTACTAAATGATCTGCAAATAAGATTTTCCAAAAATTACAATTTACAAAGTTGCATGCAGAAATAAAAAAAGCATTTTTTAAAACCTTTTTATTTGGCCCTTTAATGAAAATTTAAAATATATGTTTTGTAAATCTATGTTAGTTATATGCATGCTGAAAATTTCATCAAAATCGATTAACATACCCACGAGCCACAAGTGGTTAAATGTGGTGAAAATCATAGTTTTTGGCGACTTTTGGTCAGTTTCTGCTTGAAATCCACAGATTCTTACATCTTTCATGATGATGAAATTTCCAGCATGTGTATAACTAACATACATCTACAAAACGCATATTTTAAATTTTCATTACGGGCTCCAATAAAAAAGTTATAAATGGTGCCTCTTTTACTTTCTCATGTAATTCTTAGCAATTGCAATTTTTTCAAAATCTTTTTGGCATGTCATTTGGTAAATCAATTCTTCTAATTGCTAAAAAAAGGTCAGATCGTTTGGTCCGATCATAAAAAAGTTATACTGTTTTAAAGTGCGTTCAAATACTTTCGTGGTTCACTGTAGATATTTAGAAGCCAATGTGTCATGTGGCGTAGGAGGAAATTAGAAGTACCGATGCTTACTAGCATAACATATATGAAGGAACGCAGATGTACAAATAGAACTAATATTCCAAATAGCAATGGACGCGGTTGGAAGACATATGTTCCGATCGGTGAACGATTTCCTTTACACGTGCGCCGAGTCGCTCCGTTTCCGACGCCGCCGACGTGTTTCTGGCTCGAGAGCAACGTTAACGAGACAAGAAAATGAGCAATTAACTTCATCACCTAGGGGAGACCATAGTCCTGGGATTCGGACGATCGTTGTTATCACGTGTAAAACACGTGTAACCTGATTTGCCGACGAATGTAAATGGACCGAGTGCTAAGGTGGCGTGAAATTTTAACGAGATCCTGCGAGAATTTTTCAGAAAGAATAATGAAAACTCGGAGATCTAATTAAACAAAAAGTAATGCAAAATGGAGATCCTGCAATTTCTTCAAGTGAATCGATGGAACTTAACAGTGTTTTCAACAAAAAGCTTGCTAGCCGACGGTTGTATAGAAATTTACACGAAACGTTAACGGAAATAAAAACAGAGAAACAACAGAGAATATACCCGAATAACGTTTCATCTCGGTGCGTGACGGATCAGACTCATTCACAGCAATTGTGTGAGCAGTGCGCCTAAAGAAGTTCTCGCTCCAAAAATTGTTATCTCTCTAATATCACATTTTATTCAGCTACAGTGCCGGATGATAACACATTTGATGTATTTGCATATTTCATATAACACAATAGGATATACGTACATATTACTCATCCTATACATATATTAGATATGTCCTTCAAAGTATCCATATAGAATTGCAAGTTTGCATCTTGTACACGAAAGAAATTAGAGGAGGAAGTGTATGGGCTGACTTTGCTCGCTCAAATTGATAGCACGCATGTAATATTTTCCGTTATTATGTACTCTGGCAGTAATCTATCAGCAGTGAGTAGAAGCAAACGAGCAAATCTTTCATTTATCTACAACATTTGTGCCATTAAAGTTTAAAACGGGTCGAGGAAAACAATTAGACAAAAGTGAAACCGACCGAATTTTGTTATTACGGTCACAAAATCAAACTATCAAGAAAATTACGAAGTTATTAAATAGAAGCCGTTGCGTTGTGTATAACTTCTTAAGAAATCCTTTCGTCTGGCACTGTATTCCTTTAAATGCCCCCCTACACAGTGTACATAGCGATGTCCTAATAAGATCAATCGTTCCCACGGAAGCGTGGTGCTCGGTAGCGGGCCGATTAAAGTAGCAATCTCGATCCGTCGCTCCAGTTGCGCGGTATGCGTCGATAAAGCGAAACAACAAAATCCACTTATCCTGTCGCGGACGTGGGGGATCCGCGGAACGCTGGACCACGGAGGTTTTCGCGGTAATTCATTCCGTCGCCGGTAATTATCCGTTTCGTAACGCGCGGCGGGAGAGCCGTGTTGCATCTGGATGCGTCTGGGTTGCCTCATAATCTCCGATCGACGAGTGGATTCCAATAAACGGTAGCCGCCGCTAAATCCACCAAATAATAAAATAAATCGTCGGGGCCGTCGTGAAGGGGCCAGTACCGATCGTCGGATAAGGGGAAAGCCGAAGATATATCGGGGGAGGGGTCCTGACAGGGGAGCAGGAGAGATGAGCAGGAAGGGAGGAATGGGAAATGGTGAGATTTATTGCGTTGACCGAGGTGTTCCATCTTGTTTTAATTACCGAGGTCGCGTAGTAGCGCTCGCTGCGCCGCTTGTGTGCCTCCTGCCTTCTGCCTGCCTTCGGCTCGTCGTTGTTCATCTTTCTTCCTATTTGATCTTCTGTTTTCCAGAGAACGGGGAACATTAGACACATCAAATTTGAATGCGGTGGGAAGTCATTCTACACAGACACCAACACTGATTTCCAGTTGTTCGAGGATGTTATCGCTTTGTTTTTTATTGGCTAAGCTCGCGCGTGTCCAGGCAATGGGTCCTTAATTATGGTAGCTGCAGTCGGTACGTTCTCTGATGGGAGATTCGGTGAGCACAAGACACAAGACCACAAGAGCTTGTGGTAATTCGAAGGAAAATTTATGCGATCGAACTGACTATCTAAAATTTCATGTATGTTTTAGTGTTAAGAAAAATTATTATTAAAGTCTTGGAATTCATAATATTGTTACGTAACAACGTCCTAAATTAAATAAGCACTTTTTCATCGAAAAATTGTTGACATTTAACACTAAACCTACCATCTCCGGTCAAAATGACCGGTTCCAGATTTTTTATTTTACGATCATTGATATAATAAAAATAATTTCATAAGAAATGATTAAGTCTAAATGATAATGATAAAGTCTAAATAAGATCAATCTTGTCATTTTTATAAGGGAACATGTACCAGTTACTTTTAAAGCCCGATAGATCTAGTTTTAAACTATTATAAATTCCTTGATTGTGTATTTTTATTTTACAAAATTCCTATTATATTATATTCCTATTGTATTATAAAAATGAACGTTTTGAGAATGAGTATGAATAAATTGAACTTTTTACGGCACAATGGCCAGTAGCAGATGCAACTTCCGATGGCATCTCTCACGAAATCAGACGTGGAGGTCGCCTGCACGTGTCTCGCTATAGGCTTCACACTTTTTTCTAATATTCTCATGCATGCATCACGATACGATATTTTTCTTCTTGTTGTCTTTGGTCGAAACAGAGCCCGAAGTCCCATAGGAAGTTCCCGTGGTCGCCAGTATCCGATGGTTGAACGCGGCGCGGCGCATTCCATGGGTGCAAACGCTACTTCCAGGCCACGAACTGCATTTCGTCAGGCGAATGCAGATAGACCATCGCTCCGCGTACATAAATCAGTCTGTTCCGTTTCTTCTGTCGTGCGTATGATTTGTGTGTTTTGTTACGCAATCGTGCATGTGCTGGCTAGACATGGAAAAACCGAGAGCAGGAAACCACGTGAGGGCCACGTGAAGCAGAGGTCGAGACTGTGTGCGAGTACAACGGACTTCCTGGATCTCTTTTTTGGGAATACTTCACGAGGGAATTCATTTCGAATTTTATAGAACAGCTAATAGTAGCCTATTCGCAATTTCTTTGGAAAGCAGTGCAATGTTTGGTGTATTCGAGCATCAGACCAGGTGAACACTAGTTTGACTTCTATTTCTTGCTTCTACTTCTTGGATTTTTTTTTGGGAATACTTCACGAGGGAATTCATTTCGAATTTTATAGAACAGCTAATAGTAGCCTATTCGCAATTTCTTTGGAAAGCAATGCAATGTTTGGTGCATTCGAGCATCAGACCAGGTGAACACTAGTTTGGCTTCTATTTCTCGCTTCTACTTTCTGGATCTCTTTTTTTGGAATACTTCACGAGGGAATTCATTTCGAATTTTATAGAACAGCCAATAATAATTTATTTGCAATTTTTTTGGAGAGCAATGCAATGTTTGGTGCATTCAAGCATCAGACCAGGTGAACACCAGTTTGGAGAAGTTGTTGCGTTTATAGCATCTTCTCCTATACTCAATACAATGATCACATTCGCTATTACTATTTTTTTTTTATTTAAAAACCTCGAAAGAGATTGTACGTGTGTACTGATGTATATTACTTAATAGTAATGACAAGATTATTCAGATTTGATACAATTTTTATCATAATACAATGTAGATGTATATGCTTTCGTAAATTCGTTCGAAAATTTCCGATGAAAACTTGAAATCATAGAACGCAGCACAATATTCAGGAGTCCATGACTTTCGTCTGCTAAATTGTTTTAACATTTTAACATTTTAACGATGGAGATAGACAACGAAACAAATGGTGGTAGCGAACGTGTTAAATGCAGAGCATTCTTTCCACAAAATGTGGAACACGTACAAAGAAATTCCGATAATTCCTTGAACGATTGAAAATTATACAGGCAGAATTCATTTCATTTCATTGATTGAAAATACGAAATGCTGAACACGTGTAAAGATTTTTATAAAATTTTATGCTGTACACATACATATATTGTTCTAATGTGCATTACCGATCAATCACTATAAATTATGATAAAAATCGCCCAAAGTCTGAATATTCTTGTTAGTTTGATCTAACGCAGAATAGTTTTAATTTTGATTGCTCCGTCGATCCATTGTCCAAAATTAATTATTATTTTCATGAAAGTTCAAAGGTTGTAATTCGATGTAATGGTTTCGAGCAGGAAAGATCCTCTATACCGGTGACAAATAGGGAAACGATGCAACGAAGCCGAGGTTAGTAAGGTAAAATTAATATTCATATTCACGGTTGGATCATTTGTTCCCCTGGTGCAATATCAATAACCCGACCCCACTAGTATGCCCCTTGCAGGGGTGCCACTCGCGAGTAGGGGACGTACTCGGTATTTAATTACCGCGAATCGAGGGGTGATCCACGTACAAGTGTATAGTGGTTTCGTTATAAATTGTTTAATGTTTTCGTAGACAATAATGAAGTGCTTTCCGAAGGGATGCTTCGATTTGCGTTTCGCATTCTATCGGAATCTTATCGGAATCAATGCGCATTTAATAAATAAGTTGTAAAATTGATCGGATCCAGTAATAATGTAATCTAATATCATATTTAGCGAAAATTAATTAAGACAAATACACAGTTTATTATACAATACAAAGACGAACTGAAGAAAAACTGGAGCAGACTCTCAAAATTTATGTGTGCGAACATGTAATAAAAATAGATAATGTAAATTTCCACATTTTTGTAACGTTAAACTATTATTACAATCATTAGTCTTCTGCACGGATGTAAAAAATGAAGGTAACTTAATATTTAAAAATTTGAAATACAACTTTGGTATTTTCCCTTCCAGAAACATGAAAAAATCACTTACGAGTAGACTGCGGATCTTTATGCATTTATGAAGAAATTAGTTGGGTGAAATATTAAACAGATTAGAAAATTTCAAGAATATTGAAATGTTGGTTTTAACGTGACAAAGTCGTTAAGGGATGAAATCAATTTTTATTTTATTCCTGCTTCTCACAATCAATGCAGAATATTTTTATTTTGCATAAAGATCCGCAGTCTACTTATGAGATAATGAGATGTTCAGTAACTTTCCAACCGCAAGAAAGTTAACATCACTTCATTGTTTGTTTATTAGAAAATGATAAAGTTAACGAAGTAACATCGATCAACATATTTCAGTAATGAAAATTTCCTCGAAAAAGTTTAAGTCTAGCTATGCAATTTGGCTTACTAGGCTGCAAGATCTCTCGTTATCGCAACCGCATAACTCCGGCATCGAGACGCCGCCCCGTCGAACAGTGAATATCAGATGGATAGGGCTCGAGGTAGATCGAATCGATCGAAGGGATCCAAAAGTATCGTGTGGAGCTTGATCAAATCGAATCGCCACGGTCTCGATGACATAGTGACGCCGTGCTCGACAAAGACCGAAAAAACGTCTAGGAATGCCGACGAGCATATTTCGACTGTGTCACCTGAGAGAGATGCCTACGGCTTTCTATTTCTTTTCTTTCCGTCGGCTCCTTTCTGTGATCGTCGTGCTTCTATCGCGGCTTATCAAAATAAAATCAGAATTATCTCAGATCGCGGATCACTTAAATAATAATATTAATAATAAGCTCGATTGCGGAACTATTTCACCGTCTGTGAATAATTTTTAAATTATTTTTAGATCAATTCAATTTAAATTATTGCACTATTCAATGTAATTTAAATCAAATTGAATTATTAAATTTAAATTATTGCACTATTCAATGTAATTTAAATCAAATTGAATTATTAAATTTAAATTATTGCACTATTCAATGTAATTCAAATCAAATTAAATTATTGAATTTAAATTTTTACTCTAAGAAAATATCAAACAACTTTTTGATGTGTGATCCAGGATAAGTGATCCTATACTTGTCACGATTGTTATTTGTTCCTGTGTTTCCCTTTTATTTTAATTTTTTAATTTTAATCTTTCCTTGTAATTAAAATTTCATGAGAGGCTCAGATATAAAAGATTGTTCTTCGCAGCTTCGGCCAATTTTCCCAAAATCTTGTTTACCCGTAGCAAACAAATTCTTCTGACACGGCAAAAGATCTCAACAGATTTGATTCAATTGTAAAATTTTTTGAATGCGATAGTAAACTTATTACGGCGGGTTGTAAATGTTAATTTGAAAGTACGCAACCAAATGTCCCCGGGACACAAGCGTTCAATGTTCCGTGGTATTTCGAGGGTCTCGTGAACAATGATTCACAGTTACAACCGATCCCGACGCGACGATTGGTTCCACTCTGTTTCGAAAGACAATTTACCCCATGCTTCTTTCGCCACCCATCGTAGACGTTCTCCGACATCGTCTACCTGTAGGAACACTCTCGGGCTCGGCCTCGCCTCGGTATTGGAAGCATCTCTGCCCTTGTGTTCCCACGGGCTCGAACCTTTGACGTACGATGTCTCGGGTACGCGGTACACGACATCCACCTTCCCGATATCGTAGTCCGCCCCTCCGTGTCTTCACCTCTTTTTTCTTTCATTTCCTTTTTTCTCTTTTTACTTTCATCGCGACCCTCCGCGTTCTCTTTTTCTTCGCATGTGCTCTGTCGCAGAAAACCGGTAGCCGCCGTCGCCGCCGCCGCCAGCCCAGGAGCTTTTGAAGGAACCGCGACTTCCGGATCGTCGATCGTCGTTCGAGGAACGGAGCGGAGGACCGGAGGGTTTTAAATGGAAAGAATTGCCGGACAATATTGGTCGCTCTAGATGGAGAGTTGATACCAACCTGTTCGTATCAATCGCTCCTGTACTTTAACATTTGTTGACACGCTGCGATATCCTGGGAATGTACAATGCACACCGGACGAAGAGGTTGTGTACGTCGCGACGGCGCTGTGCAGCTGTACAGTTAGGAGCATAACTGGTCACACACACTTTAAATCAGACTAACTTTTTTATGAATGGACGAAACGACTTCAATTTCTCTGTAAGGCTAGAAGAATTAGTGTAGTAAATGACGTCTAAAAAATATGTTGGAAAAATGCATTTGGTTGGAATTGTGAAAAACAATAGTAAAAATTGATTTTTACAGCTTTTCTCGCTGGGCCAATAACGAAAATTTAAAAGATGTGCTGTTAATAATTTATTGTAATACCAGTATCATGCCGGACAGTGATTGTTAATGTAAAATAAATATTATAACGCAGGTGAAATTGTTGTATTTGCTTTTAAATGATACATTTTCAATTTGGAAATGGTAAATAATAACTCATGAAAATATTTAAACATATTCTAATAAATAACAAAATGGAAGAAAAGAGTATGATAAATATAGCAAGAAATTTAGCATAGGATGCACGAGCAGAATCTCAAACAGTGCCAGGCAGTTATTACTAATAATGCAGTGGCCATAATTCACCGTCAATGGCATTCGTAATTTGTTTATTTGTGAATAGCCGGAACGCATCAGAATAACGATTAAGTGGACGCATTGGTAGCACGTGTTCGATCTGCCAGGACCCCTACTAGTTTTCGAGTCACGTCTCATTTACGCTGTTCACTGTATCGACGAGGGTGCGCCGAGGCATTAAAACCCGCCACCCGAATAAGGGCAGGTGCATCGTGATTCGTGAAAATCACGGTCACGGTCCGCACCCCGTTACGACTTTACGTTTTTACGACAATTCGTGTTACCTGGTTTTGTATCTTAATTTTGTTGGACATTTTTGCAGTGCCTCGCAAAGACTGCTAAACGGATTAACATCTTGTACGCAATAACTAGACTGCGGACTTTCATGCAAAATAAATATTGTCTGCATTCATTGCAACACAAAGGGACGAAATACAAATTGCTTGCTTACTTTAATAGTTTGAATAAGTTTAGAACAATTCATTTTTTCAAATTAATTTCCAATTTCTCTTACAAACTACCTTGTATGCATAAAGTCCACGTTATAATAACCAGTTATTAGTAGCAACAAACACTTTGGGCATTACATTTCGAAAAACACGGACCAATAAGAGCGCGGCTACTTACAACAATCGATAACTTCCAGCAGTTTTCTTCAAACGAAAGGAGGTTATTAAACTTCTCCGCAAAACCTCTTTTTCTGATGCAAAATTCGACATATTTAAAGCTATGAAAAACCATGTTTTTTGCACAATGACAATTAATAACGAACTGGCTTTTGATGGCGTATGTTTACCCTCCGAAATGCTATAGGCGTCATTAGCCTATACCAACAAATGTATTAGTAACGTCATCTCTTAGCAAAATCGACATTATTAACCGAAACAGCTATTATTTACTAGAATATTTGCTGTTGGTTACATTTCAAGCTACACGGATGTAGCTTGAAACCGAATCCAAGTGGGTTTGCGGCGGGACACACGGTAGCAAGCAGGTCGTAGCGGAAAGAAATGACAGGCATACCTAGCCGTGTAGTCATATATCGAGAGACGGAAGTAGCGAATGGTATCGTCGCGAAATAATTGCGATAGATATCGCGTGATCAACGGGGCCGCCTAAGTTGGACGAGGCTGACAATACGCCAATAGAATAAGGCGGAGCAAGCGCTGCTGCGAGGAACGTGTCTATTCAAGCAGAGGTTGGCCTTTCCTCTTTCTCTCGCCGTGCGCCAAGGAGCCGGCAAGCGTCCGTGGAATGTCTTCATTAAAATACCCGGGCTCATCATTTATGCAGAGCAAAAACACAACGAGGTGAGCTTCGAACGAGATCGCCGTTCTCGACGCGATCCGTGCCCACTAGTTCGCTAACTCGCTCGCTCGATCGTTCCCCGCTCGCTTCCTCGGCCTAGCGTTTAGTTTTTAATTTCCGCATTGTTTTCTAGCAAGGTGTTCCGGGATTTACCAGCGTCCCAAGAACGTGGCTGGTTTCCGGGCGTGAAAATTCGCGTTAAACGATCATTGATTAATCGGGGAAACGGCGTGGTGCTACCACGCTGCTGAACTCGAGGATCAAGCTGTGAAATGCTGTCAAATTAATTCGTTTTGGCCCCGCGTGAGCCATTGGAAAGTTATTACTAACGGATTTTTATCCAAAATAAAAGTTTTCGCCATCAATTGCAATTTATAGAAGTTAAAATTTATTTTCTTCGTTAATAATTTCCATATATTAAAAATAGTACATCGACATTGTTAAACTCATTTAATCTTTGTACTGTTTTAGATTACACCTACTCATTTTCGTCATAAATACATAAAATCTGCAGTCTAGTTATTACAAAGCTGATATATGTACATTTAATTCTTAAGATAATATTATTGTTGATGTTAAAACATGCTTGCAAGAATCCTTGAAAGAATTGCATATCTACAGATTTTACCTAAATATAAATCTGAAGTGATTGTAACGAATTCATTTCCTTATTCTACTCACACATTTCAACAATAAATAATGAATGGAAGTGTTATGTCATTTTATACATATACATATAGATTAATATATGTAGATTAAAATAAATTCTTTCGTCTCCTGGAAACCAAAATTATTATTATACGTATAACAATTTTATCATTACTAAACTATGTATAAATAAGTCACAGTTTTGTAGGTTAATACAAATTGATATTAATATAATACCTTTCCTGATGATAAGAGAAGAAATGCATTAAATTTAATTGAAAATATGCTTAGATTGTGGATTGTATTCATCTATGACAAAAATAGATAGGCAAAATAAAAACACAAGTATTCAAAAATATTATTACATTATTTTCAACCCCAGTCAAACATATGAAGAGAAAATCAATTTCCATTTCACTCCAGTTGGTTGCAATTCTGAAAATGTTTAGTTTGCATAAAAATCCGAGGTTCGCATAATTTTGATCTTGGAAAAGAAGAACGTTGATTCTGTTCCCGTAAAGCAGTTATGTTTCTTCGTTCCGTTAAATCGCTTCATTCGCCGGCCACGTAAATGAAGATACATTAAATCTCATAAATACGCGGCGCAACACCTCACGAATTCCTGTATCGTTTATTATTTTAAAAACTTGTGTTCCGAAATGAACAAGCATTCTTTTTATGGGGAACCAGCGGAATAAGAGTAAGTTTTATGTGATCCGAAAGCAATCGTTGGTCCTCGAGACTCCTTGTCGCATTCGTAATTAAGTAGAAAGTTACAGGTATGACATCTTGTAAGCTTGTCGCGTTTGTCATCGCAGCATCAATCACGAGGACCAAATTCCGATGTCTTGTGCGTGGAACCGATATTGTAAATCTGGAGTATGAGGGTGGCATAATTTTAACGTTTACCGGTGGACTCCATTTTAAATTTATTTTTTGAAGACATAAGTAAGGTCTAAAATAAAATCGCTTTGAAAGTTCTTTCTCGTAATGTGCACACGTAATGAGCGTACACAAACAGTGCGATCATTAGACTGCGGATCTTTATGCATTTATGGCTTCTGAAAATGTTCCGATAAGAGTAGAATATAAAATTCAACAGAATCTAGTACAATTTCTATTTATTTCTATTTATTTGGAAATGCTATCACAGGTAATAAGATTCTATTTTATCCCACTTTCTTAAAATTTGTCTGCAAAATATTTAAAGTTTATCTGCAAACTATCCTCAATATTTTATTATTTTTTAAACTATCTTTTAAACCTTTTCCAATAGTTCAAGAAACGATTCTGGACTCACGTCGCACGTATTAACTTGAGATTAGTGAAATATTACTTAATTAATGAAATAAACTATTGGGACAACTTAATATTATATAACAAAATTTAGTGTCACGCTGGTCCACGTTCCATACAAAAAATATTAACAAAATATAATTTTTAACTATAAATATGATTAATTCAAAATGTGACTTTAATAGTTTACTAATTTCTAATTGACAGCAGAAGTACAAAATGACAACTGCACATGACAAGAGTAGTTGCCAGGTCAGTCTATTAATTTATAAATATAATTGTAGCATCATTTTCCCTTAACTGGTAATTTACTTACTAACCATACATCCAGTACTGTGCAATAAACAACCACTAAAATAATTTTTAAAGCGTAATCCACGCCATCTTGGTGCACCCCTTTCCCTGGCCCACTGATAAACGCCTAAGTTTCCCCGACGTATTCCCCGTTTGTGCGAAGATCCGATGACCTTCATCTCCGGGCAGACCCCACGCAAGTTGGCCGGCGCTCTCCCACGAGATGAATTTATGAGCAGGGAAATAGAGAGACAACCGTGTCCCAGCCTAAGGCGGAATCCCGGGGTGGATGGTGTACCTGTTGTGTCGTTACATAAGGAAACGGCGCGTATATGCGCGCGAAGCTCGTGTATGCGGCATCCGAGGGAGCCTCATAGTCGTAGATAAACGGCTAGATAATGCGCCACGCTGACAGAAAGTCTCCCCGAAGCTACCTGCTCCGCGGGATGCCTCGTGTGTCGCGGGATAGATCGCCCCCGATCGCTGTCCCTCTGAAGCCGGAATCATCGGTGAATTAGGGAGCATGATTCGAGCATTCCATCGTGTCGCGATCCTCGACATTGCTGCCGACTTGTGGTTATAGATTTTCAACCCGAGTCTGACGATGCGGGACCCGGGGACAGAGAATTTTACGACTGTTTAGTGATTTCTCTGTTGGCCGAGTCTTCCGCTCTCGCAGGATGCGACAAACCGCGATTGAGACTTGATATCGAATCGATATGTATTAAAAAACTTAGGTATCCATTTAAAAAAATGTCAATCACCTTTATATGACCGCTACGTCACCAGCTATCATTTACAGTGGCTGATGTAATTATTGGAGCCACTATATACAAAACATTTGTGGTCCATGTGACGGATGGTGTTGCATATAGTGTTGCTAACCGGCAAATGAATATATTTACAACAATATAAGAACAATGACGTCTCAGAAACGTAGGTTTACCAAGCTTGATTATTTCTAAACTTCCATCATAAACATATATGTATATTATTGGGTTGGAAAGAAAGTTCGTAGCTTTTTCAAATTAAGAATCGAAGATAAAATTAACGTATTTATTCATATGTTTATTCAATAACACGAGAAGTTACCTCGAAAATGACAAGAAGTAATAGAACAGAATGGAAAATATGTTATTGAATAAATCGATGAATAAATATCTGAATTTTAGAAATATCTAATTTACAAACGCTACGAACTTTCGTTCCAACCCATAGCAACATAACCATCTCACTCTGATGTTAAAGTAATAAAAATAATTTTCTTTTTCATTGATAAATGTTTAGTGCGTCACGCGACATGAAACTGTGTGTAACCTTGAACTTAAATTGCAAAGCAAGGAGTGAACATAATAACAAGAATTTAGTATAGGATAGAAATATACCTCATCTCAGCTTAAAAATAAATATCTACTAACAAATTATTATTTTAATGAGCACAACGATTAGCCTACTACTCACTTCCAGTGTTTTTGTGTAGTCTACTTTTGTGTAGTTATGTCCCCATATTATAAAAGTTTAGAAAATAGCATATGAATAATACCAAAGATGGCCGACTACTGTGTATTTCTTCTGCAAATATTATCAATAGACTCCGGATCTTTATGCAAACTAAAAAATGTTTGCATTGATTGCAGGACACAGGAGCCAAATGAAAACTGTATTCTTCATTTAATTATTCTATTAAGCTGAAACGCATTAAATGCATAAAATCCGCAGTCTAATTATCAACAAACAATTGACGAATAACGAACAATTGAAAAAGACTGAAACCTGTGTATACGTCACGAAATGTGAGTACGAAGTTTGCCTGTAGTATTCGGTGATTCGTTGCTCGATTATTCTTGTAATTTATCCAGTACCTACCGAAAAAGTAGAAAAACAGTTGCGGGATCCAGCTGTCACGCGAAACTGCAACTTGCGAGACTTACGAGACTTTTGAAGTGTGTATGAGTGCAATGTTGACCACTACGAAGGGTACGTTCCTTCGTCCATTGCCCAGCTGTCTAATATACATACAATGTTACGAATACCGTATGTCCATCCGCGTGCAAAGCTTCAATGTCGTACTATTTCAACGCCCTTCGCCAGTGCGACATTGATATATGCTTCGCTGAGGAAAAGGAAGTAAATATGTCATCGTGAGCTATACCCTTATCTCGCTTTCCTCATCTATGAAATTAATATTAATGACCCGTACATGATTTTCAAGGTTGGACGTCGGGCAAATGTTTATCAGAAAAATCTCTTATCACAATATAATAACATCTGAGACCATGATTTTGCGTAATGTATAAGGTACTCCACGCATTTAGAAACTCTAAAAAACTTCTATTTTTTCTTTTTATTTAATGATTGTGTTCTTCTCGTGCTATTAATGCTTTGGTTTTTAACGTGACGTACAGTAAATAACATTTTTAAGTACAATAACATTTTTAATATTGTACTATACGATTTGAACTTTTTTGGGAAGTTAGAGCAATTAGTTTACTACAGGATGTAAAAGAAATTTTTTCAAAAATTGCAATAGCTCGAAATTGTAGAAAAAATACTAAAAGTTGCAATTTTACAATTTTTTTATGTGGGCCTATATGGAAAACTTAAAAAATATGTTTTGCTAACAGTAAAAAAATTTTGAATTTCTTCACAATTAATTTACATTGGATTTGATTTTCTTTTTTAGAAAAATTTACTTGAAGATACTCTATTTGCGAATGAGTGAGTTTGGAGAGCAAAGCAAACTGTAATTGGAACAGCAAATTTTTATTTTGCATTATCAGTCTACTTAAAAATATGGTATGAAAAAGCATTGAAAGTTAAAAGACAATTTCCTTAATATCTTCATTGAACACATTATAAACAAATTCTAAAGATATACTGGAACCCTTAAAATTTTTGTCAATTATGTGTAAACATAGAATATAAGTATTTCTAAGTTTTTATTGGTTTTTGGTAGTCTAAGATAATGTAACAAATTATTTTTATAAGCATGAAACATTATTTTCAAATCTAAAGTGGTACAACCTTCTTGTGAACATCTGCATAAATGTTTCTAACAGATAAATTACAATAGTCAATCGAGTTGAACATGGCGAGAATCATAGAAACGATTTGAAGAATTCTTATATCGAAATAACTGGAGCGATTCAAGGTAGAATGGAATAGTTGAAATGTTCTCTCGTAATGCCATTGTAAGGATTCAATCCCAATCGTATTGCTTGTAAAATTGAAATATATTGTATACAATATAATAGTAAGAACATCTTAAACATTATTATTACATCTTATTTCAATAATTTTTCTGTCTTTCCCTGAAAATCAGAAAGATGTTTACTAACATTAAAGAATCGTGGATTTTGACAAGATATAAAATAGTATTTCACATATTTTTATTTCTCCAATGATAAACAAAAACTGTCAATTATTTTATATTTGATCAATTATGTTTTTTGGTATGTTTGGTTCGTATATTCATGTGCTCGTTGTTTGTATTGATCCCCATATTCATCCAGAAACGTTTTCAAAGTCGTAAATCTTTTTCTTGACTGAAGATTTGCCATTTATGCACCGTTGTGTATACAAAAAACTCTGATATGATTACTCATGAGTGAATCGTAAGTTTTTCCCTTAGATTTCAATCGAAATTACCATGGGAAAAGTTTCAAACCAATGATTTAAATTTTGATGGGATCGTAGTCGTAATCATTCTTCTGGCGTGTATAGCACAATAACGCTATTGTGGCGATAATTGCTAGCTTCCGTAATGTCTGAAACAATTATTAATATAGTGAAGAGAATGTTGTTCCAGGTTTTAACCCTCATCCGTCCCTCATTTGACACAGTTTCCCGAAATGAGTTATACTGTTCTGTTATTTGTAGGTAAAGTCCGAAACTTGGTGACTTTTATCTTTTTAATGCGAAACATATATCCGCAAAAACCTAAGATGTAAATGTTAAATCATCAATTTGAATGAAAAGAACATCGAGAAGTAACTGTTTGACTTGTTATTTTATCGATTCTTTTTTATCACTGTGTCAATTTGACATCGCGGGACAGATTCAGTTCGCGAAATGAGGGCGGATGAGGGTTAACGTTCAAACTTTGTCTATATGTAAACTATATGTAAACATAGGCTCGAATAGATCAGCAGTATTTATGTAAATTCAGTGTGTTTAAGTAAGCTGTATTATCAAAGATAATAAAAACATTGCGAACGTCATAACAGGAAGTAGGCCATATTTAAATGCAAAAATAAGTAATTGTAAATATAAAGTAAATGATTCATCTCATTCTTGAAATTTAAATTTACACAAATATGTAACTTGTAGCGAGAATTAATATTTAATATTACTTTTAGGTGCTATATTTTAAGACTTGGTGCTATGCAATTGTCTTTCACTGAATACACTTTCAAGTTTTTCACTGATATTGAATGAAAAACTAGTCGAAACACTTACTCTGTACATGATTGTTCCACGCACTGACTATGTCACACCTTCCCCAGTATTCAAATTTCGAAATGATACATTCGTTTGTCATGTGCGCATATTTATAGCGGAGATCGGGATCATGAAACATTTGAGCAAACTGACGTGACGTATCGAATCAAAAGCATGTTGACACGTGGCGTCGATGATGAGCAACATCTCTGAGGAAAATATCTAAAAGTGAAGAGGTGGCTTCGAACGTAGTTTATTGACAACGACATGATTCCCGCAGAACAAAGAAGAACAAAAGCGTATTAAAGTATTAACTTAACTTCATTATCCAGCTGCCAGGTGGAATATGTGTCGTTCAACAACAAAACAACAACTCAAAATATATCAGTTCTGTGTGGGTCAGATACAAATAAAGAACAAGTCAAAAGGGTTGTTTTTAAGGGTTGTAAGGCTGAACTAACAAAAATGACATTACCTATTATTGTTTACTTCAAGATTAGACTCTGTCCGACAACAGCTTTTGACGCCTCTACAATATTCTATGTATTACAGGCATGTCAAACTCTTTTACCACCAAGGGCGGTATTATAAGTATTATAATATAATATATATACATAATGTAATATATATTACAATATAAAAAAATATTGTGCAACATTTGTGAGTTATCATCAAGCGAAGTGCACCTCCGCGAAGTGCATAAATGTCCGAGCAGCATCGCGAATGGAAAAGAAATAAATTTCTGGGATTCATCTACTGGCCGGCTGTTTTTATTATATTCTATTAAACCGATACTCGGAATTTACGAGACAATTACAAGCGCGGTTTCGTCTGTGATCGTGACCGAGCGGTCTGTCGGCCCGGCTGAAAGAAGGAGCAAGCGTGTATTGAGATCGTGGGTCGGTCGCAGGGACAGCAAGGGAAGAAGTAAAGATTTTATCTTGCGCAGCTGATCACCACTCTCGCTTTGGCCGAGAGCCAAGGGAACATTTCCTTTTTTTTTCCTCTCCCTCTCCCGTCTCTTCTCCGCAGCTCGTCGACCGCCTCTCGTGCGAGAAACACTGCGGATTTGCATGCGATCAGTTACCGATTAAACGAGATAGAATCGGCTGCTACTTCGCGCCGAATCGATGGCCGATGTCTGTCTTAACAGAATTGCGAATGAGCGCGCCGGACCTTCGCGGACGGAAATATGGCGGACAGACGAAATGCAACTTTCACATTTCAGTTCTTCTTGCAACATTTCCAGCTTGTATTTCTGTTTCCTTTCAAGTTGTACCGACGAAGAGATTGTTACTAAAAATTCCATAGTTACAGATGTTTCCTTCGACAAGACATATCGATTCGAACAGTTAATTACTGTTTCCTTCGATCTCTGGTGTACAGCGGAGTCGCTAGATCAGGGGAACTGACTCGAATTGAGGAGAAAATGTTACCCCCTATCTATCCCCCTAAAACGCGTCACGTGACCAGGCTGTGGTGGAAGCGCGGGGGAACAGCGTCGTAGAGGAAGAGTGGGAGACAAGTCTTAATTTGGCGACTCTGTTCTAAAGTGTGAGATGCTTGAATTGGAATTGCAAAATTAATTCCTTGAAGATATACTTGTGGATCCAAGAAGTATTTGAAGTACAGTAGGACCTCGATTATAACCGGATTCCAATTATAAACAAATATGCGTTTAAATATGATTATATTATGAAGGGAAATAAAAATTTTCCAGAATAAAAAATTTATTTTGGAATATAATGTACATTTTAATTATTTCCTCGGGTCTCGATTATCCCTCGTGCCTTAATTTATCCGGGCTGTTTGTCTCCCGATCAAGCCGGTTAATCGAGATCCTACTGTATTTGAAAATTGCCTATATATTTAAGTTACGATAATTTTGTACAAAATTAGAAATTATAAAACAGCTTCTAATTCTTGTATCAAATACTGAATATTATTCATGGACAAAATTAGCTGTCCCCTAGCAAAGTATAGAGATGTACATGCAAATGAGTGCAATACATCCTGTAACAAAAAAAATGATTCCAATTTAATTATCATTGTGACAGATGCCCAAATATTTCTAAAAAGAAACGAATATCAATGCACAACAATACAAAAAGTCAAAGAATCCCGCAGAGGTGTAAACAATCCTATCAACCTTCTTTGACCCAACGTTCCTCCGTTGCGAACCGTACAGCATTCCCGTCAAACCAGCAAACAGATTGCAACGAGTGTAGGAGCCCCGGGAATAGAAAAGCCGTCCATTCCCGAGGTCTCGATTAAAAGGAGGAGCTGGCCGGAGCAACTGCAATTCTATCTGCATGTCGATCGGCGGTCTGCAATTCGGGATCGGTAGGATCGGTGTCGGTTGAAAGTTGAAACGCATCGATCAGCGGTCCTCGTTAAGGTATCCGCCATCGAAAAAGGAACTGGACGACGCGTTACACGGGGGAGGCACAGGAAATCGGCCGGTCGTCTTCGTAGGCCGAATGGAATCCAGCGAGTGACACCACAAGTTGCCGGAATTTCAGCGTTGCATAGCCCGGGTAGCTCGCGATCCAGGGCCAAGCGTCTCTTTCTCCCTAGGCCCCCAGACGTCGGTTGTTAACGCGTCGCGATCGGGATTCATTTCTGTATACGTGCATGCGTGTTGCATCGAGGCCCGGATCAGAAGCCAGCAAGATGTTCCAGTTCCCTCGGCTGCATTCGCGGTGCGAGCAGCGTGCCGGGCGTGCTGATACTTCAGCTTCTGTTTGCACTACTTCGGCCGCGCGGTATGCGCCCGCGGGAGGGTCCCTTTCTGTCTTCCACAGCGAGCACCATCAACTCGACTCGCTCTGCATCCATGTCCTAGGATCGTCTATGCACCATGGAATTTCCTACGGTGGTTTGCACATGGTGCGCTTAGGTGATAAGACTTTCTCCAAGCGGCGCGCGAATCTTTCTAGTGTCATAAAAATAGTGTCCCTATGCGAACACTCTCCGTGCAGAACACGGCATTTGAGCATTTACTGTGTATGTTGTGATTAGGTTTACTGCAAGTTCAATGGATTTCTCTGTTTAATCTATCGATGGATGCAAGAATAAATGTCAGAATAAAATATGGACAATGCAAAATAGAACGCCTTCGAACAGAATAAACAACATTTAACTAATCCCCATTTTAACGAAGTATACATTTTCTGTAAACATTCGAACATGCAAAAGGCCTTTCTGGCCAACCCATGTATACAGTCTTTTGATTCGGTTATACGAGGAAGTACAAATCTATTTTCCTTTGAAACAACCGGCTGTGCTCCCATTCCACAGAAACAATTAACTTATCTACCGAAGTAAACAAATAATGAAAAAGAACAGGGAACGAGGCTCTCGAAACGGCGGGACTACCTGACTAAATGAAATCCAACTTGGAGGGCAGTTCGCTTAATAACAGAAATCTCGAGGGTGCCGATTTAGCTCACCCCATCGGACGGGAACGAGCGGAAAGAATGGAAACCACTGACTCCTTTTCCCGAGGCTCCATTCTCCTTTCTCGTTTGCCAGTGGCGTGGCGGCGGCTGTTTTTCTCCGTCTCTCTTCGTCATCAATTATTATCGTCTTCCAGGGCTTCGTAGGGCTGACGACGACAACGTAGAGGCGCCCCACGATTGGGCGTCGGAACGCTCGACGTCGCCATGGCGACCGACCCCCTTTCGACGAGGGTTGGTCAAGGTGGGGACGAATAACTCGCGAAAACACGTAAATTAAACGCACTATGGGGGTTGATGGGGCGGAATGGGGCCGAGTGGGTGTCTCAGACCGTGAAACATAGCCGTCATAAGCGGATATTAAACCGTGCTTCCGGGATCAGAGCTGCTGCGCTGCGGGCCGGGTCGTAAACGCTCGCACAGGAAAAATCCGCGTTCTCTACTCTTCCTCTCCTCACTCTTTTCTTTTCTCTCTCTCTTTCTCTCTATTTGACTGTTGGTTTCATCAATGCGAATAATCGTGTGCAAATGAAATTGCTCCCTTCGGTCGACTCGTTGCCGTACACTTTGTTCATTAATTGGAGGGCTCCCGATGTTTCTTTTCTTTAGTTCGCTATCTGTATCTCGCGATTCTTTCACCTGTAGCTTGTTCTTTTGGTTACTCCTGTGTTTTAACACTAAACCTACCGATCATCAAAAGTAACTGATGTGTACATTATTATAAATATAACAAGATTAAATTTGTTTCCATTTTGTGCGATTTTTACTATGATATACAGGGTGTCTCAACTGAAGGAGGCCACCTACATATCTCCTTTATTTTTTACATAATTTAAATGGCATCGAAGGAGGAATATCATAGAAGAACAATTTTGAACAGTAAGTTGTTGATCCACTCTGTATATTATACTCATGAATGGACAGCAACGACGAGAATTAATTGTGCAATTAATTTCACACTGCCCTGAACTCAATTATTCTAATATCGTAGAAATCACAAATTTTTGTTTTGAATATAGTTAAAATTTACCTGAACTTATTTTGACTTTTAGAATACAAATTTATATGTAGTACGGTTTAGTTGTATAAATTTATAATATAATAATGTGGTTTTCAATGATTTCATGCTCATGAGGTTTATTAAAAAAATGTAAAAAATTCAGATAAAACAAAAACAAATTAATGGAGTATTTTTTATAATTATGGAAGAGTATGCTTTGTTTCATTTCGAAAGATAGGTGTGTATAAATATTGTAAACCATTGCAAACGCGAACGACTCTTTACTAAAATATAATTCACACCTATTATAGTTCGCTACAATAATCGGTACAAAGGATGTGAATAAATAACTCTTTAACTATGTGTTAGCTTATCCAGTGTAGTTGCTTTACTTCATATCCTCAATGTTGATTTGTAATTTTATTTCCAATATGTTTTTTTGAACCTCACCGAAGATAAAAGGATTTCGTGCCAAATTGATTCCTCCCAACTTAATTGCTGTCGACCACCAAAAGTTCCTCGTCTCTTTCTTACAAGAAATAGTTTAGTGCAGTCGATCAAACATTTTTATATTTCATAAAAATCCCCAGTTCAGTGATTACACAATTCTGTTTATCGTCGCGTATACGTGTTTCAAAGACTAGGTATTTCTCTGCGACAGATTCGAAGGGAGAATGTCCGCCACGCCATTATATTTTCGACGATAAAATGTGCAGTAAGTAAGAAGAAGAGCAAACGAAAGAAAAAAAGAAAGAGAAGAGGAAGGAGCTGGAAGACGTGCAGAAGCGTCCCGAAGTCGCGTAACAACTTTCCCTATATGCGTTATTTCGTGCGTTGCCGGTTTTTCTGCGCGCTGGTTGCGCCGGTACGCCGAGGCATGAAACCGCGCCAATTACCTTGTCAATTACCTCGATTGATGGTCGCCGCCATATTGATTTCACAAGCAATCAAAGGTTGTGCAGCGTTTTCCTAGTAGATCCGCGACGGATATACGCGCGGCCCGCGATCCCGGCCCCGGGAGTGAGCAATAATTCTTGCTTTTGCCATCGGATGCCGAAGACGCCTGCCATCGAACCGATCGGACCAGTAATCCGAAGTATTTCTCACTCGTGCTCGCTCGGATACCAATTCCGCGTATCCCCGGAGGAAAGATTTAGTGTCTCATAAGTCACCATCGAAAGTCGCGACTCGCGGCGACGCAAAAACTCAATCGACACGTACGAGACTATCGTACGTGGGATCTACTTACTGGTGTCTTATTAACTGACCGGATTCGTCCACTGAAACGGCGCAGCTTCTCGGGTTTCTTGCGGACATCGGGCCGCGCGGATCGCGGATTTAAGGAGTTTCAGGGGAACTCCGCCGAGTGTGAAGACGTTCGAGCTAAGGGACAAATATGGTGCTGATTTAATGCCCCGTGGATCGACCCCCGGGTGTTCCATATGGAGGCTCTTCTTATTGTATAATCTTTGCTCCTCAAGTAGATTTCTCCTCTCTAGTTTAACACGACTATTCTCTTTAGAAATCTGAGACTCTACTATCTTTCGCAAGGCATATTCGTAGGCTCATGTTGTTCGGGTAAATTGTAATTGAATTTTATTATGCTGAATTTTAATTAATTATAGTTAGAAATAGAAGAACATACTTAATTTGTATTGCTTTTGAATTTCATTTTTGGGATCAATTTTAAATTTCAAGGAATAATACTGAGAAATAACAATATTTAATAAACTGATGATAATAACTTGATTGACAAACTTGATTATTTTTAACCTTCCATCATAAACTAACATATTTAATATCAACCTAATCAATTCACACTGATTTTGAAGTAAATTTTTTAATTTTCTCTGTCGATGTGTAATTAAATCGTCAGATGAAATTAGATAGTCCGTTTTAATCGTAAAATTGGAATTAAATGAAGGGGCTAACAATAACGATGCATTATTTTCATCTTGTTGAAGTTATTCAAGATCGAATGTTAATTTTGTTTCACAGAGATTCTGAAACACATGTTCCTCAAGAACACTTTCCCGAGAAGTTCCCGAATTTTCCGTAAAAATTCCACAAGAATGAATAGAATGTCGATGAACCTCCGAATAGAATGTAATGGATTGTTTCTCCCTTACTCGACTGTCAAAACTCAATCCTCGACTGGCATTAACGCCATCTTCGGCCGACAACCGCTCCAGTTGGAACCGGTTCTGTTGTCAACATGACTGCCCTAATATCCCCAAAACTTTCCCGAACCGCGCAGTTCTAGTTGCGTTAGCTCCGAACAGGTCAGTAGGAAATTATTTCCTTAACGAGTGTTAACATTTAAGCGGCGACGGTATCAACTGCTCTCGCGTTTAGCAGTAACGTACAGGTGTGTTTCGGTAACAGTGAGCACGGTCTTGCATAGATTACCGTCGTCGTTGTCGTGGCGCTGTCGTTTCCCCGCGAAGGATTGACAAGTGGTGCAACGGGCCCTCCGGCAGCTGACTGCCACCGAATCAAAGTGTGCAAGGTGTCTCGACATTGTCACGCTCGTTAGAAGTACAAATGCGCCGAGACGCGACCTGTTATTTATTTCTCCGCGATTGCGATCTCAGAGGTCCTTTCGCGGCGCTGATCAGAGGAATGTCGATCTTTTGCCAGCGTCCGGTTTATTTTCTTACTTTGTCATCGCGCTTTTTAATTAAAGATATCGCTGCTGATGAAAAATTTGCTTCGAGGCGTTATGGCCGAGCATGCGATACCATCGAATGCGTTCGCTGCATTCGAAATGAGGTGTGAATAAAATAAACTGTGAACTAATAAGTGAAGATCTAATTCGCTTCCGGCCGCATCGGTCATAATAATTAGGTGACACAATTCATCGGTGATCTTTACTAGATCTTATTATAGATGGTACTATGGATATAATACTACACTATATAATAGTATATAATACTATATGTATACATATAATGCTGTACTATGATATGATACTATACTATAATACGATATAATACTATACTATATAATACTATAATACTATACATAGTATTATAGATAGTATTATGGAATACATTAAATATTTCTAGAAAATAAATTTGGTCAATATTTGTAGGATTAACCCTTTGCAGTCCGAATTATTTTTCAATTTTATTGCCAACAATTCCCTATTATTTTAAGTGTTTCATTTGAAATTTAGGACAGTTCCTTGGCTGTTACTTATTTTAAACAATTTTGTTTACTAATTATATTAGTATAGCTCTAAAACTTCGTTGTAATTTATATTTGTGGAACTTATATTTGTTTTTAACCTTCCGTTACTCGCGGCTTCAGCCCGACAAATATAGTCGCACTGTATCTCTCAGATACACATATATTTAATGTAACACGCTCCGGAAGTCTGTAACGGAAGGTTAACTAAAAAATAAGAAATTAAACAAAATAAAGGAAAAAACCCAAATACACATAAAAACCCGTTTCCTTAACATTTTTCTTTCTCTGATGTCGAGTCACACTCGACAAAGGAGTGCAAAGGGTTAAATGTGTTAACACTTACATTCTAACTATCTACATCCAAATGAACCCTTCGAGGATAACGTCTATACATTGTACTGCCTCTATTTCAAAATTGTTTACAGAATGTTGTACTATGCCACTTTCTGGAGTTCGAAGGTAGCTAGAGAAAATATCAAAAAGTCTGGATCATTGTAACATCTGTAACGTCAATCGTACAAAAGCAAACTGACAACGCATCGTCGTTCCTGAAGGGTTGATGAAGTGACTGGGATTCGTGAAACCGGTGGAGACATCAGCAAAGACGGTAGCTCACCAGTTTCGAACTTGAAGGGAGGTTCAAAGCGGCACCGGAGTGGTCGTTACCATACGTCAGCGGATTTTTCAGCCCCGTCGGGAAGGTCGCGGGGGAAAAAGAGAAAGAACGGGAACGAGGTGACAGGGCATGGAGCGAGGACGTTTGTATTTTGCCGTCGGGATGGAAAATATGAACGTGGGACACGCGCGCCGGGGTCGCCGCGCCGGCGCGTCGTGAGTTACGCTGACGTAAAAACGGGCTGCGGGGACGTATTCGAAATAACCGTGGAATGTTCGTATATCCACGGGGAACGCTAAACGGCCGGGCACCGGGAGCGTTTAACGCGCATTGACCACATGGTACCGGGCTCGCGTTGTCAACGTGTCCGCACGGGCCCCATGGGCGAACTTTACGCTGCCGGTTTGTTAAAGCTCCGCGGCCCTATGGGAAGTTAAAGGGCAGCAGTTACACGCATTCCACCTTCCGTAATGCCGAAACTTTTAAACGGACAAGAAGTACGGACGGCGGAGGGGCCGCGTTGCGCCGTTTGCGGCGAGTCGATTCCTCCGTCGCAGTCCCAAATTAGTCTTCTTGTACGTTGACGATTTAATATTTGTTACCGGGCACCGGCGGCGTACGCGGCCGCGCTTTCTTCTTTTATGCGGGCTCTGTGTCAGTGTCCGCGATTTCGGAGCGAAATTGATGCGGACCCTGAACCATCGGACGCTGTTCCCGGAGGAAACAGATCGGCGGAATTGAACTTACGGGCAATCCCGTTCTTCAGGCCAGCACCGACTTTCGTGGAAATTTATGCGACCGCGCGAAAATATTTGTGCTTTAATATTGTGAACATTGCGGGACGTTTATCCGAAACATCCTTGAATTTATCGAACTCGTGAGTTCGATTGTCCATCCTTTATGCAAACTAATTGCACGCGGTGTACCGCTTATTACAATCGTTACCGCCATCTGTCTCGCTGCTTGCATTCTATGGTAAAATTGTTTACTAAATCCAAGGTACCACCTTTGTGAAATTTCAAAACAAGTTTGCAGAAGAAAATCATAAAATGATTTTCTATACCAGGAATTCTTATTATTTGCCGTTTAAACCAAAAGTGCCAATAACTACTGCAGTGCCAGCAATAGTACAGTTTACCCTAAATGACATCAATATTGTTTAATTCGTTCTTTTCACTTGTGTTTTATATGCTTCTCAGAAATAATGTGCAATTGTCTCGAATAATAAAAAGTGCCAAAGGTAAATAAAATTACATAAACAACAATTTTATCTGTAAGCAACTGTACAATTTTAAGTATCGTAGGCTGTCTCTCAGTGTTCGATAGACGCGTGCTTATCGAATATCGATGATCGGAAAAATTGGATCATTAATTTTTTCAGAAATCGATAACTATTAGAGCAGATAGATCGTTATAGATACTATTGTGGCAGCAAAAAGGCGGTCAATTCGAGCGCAATGGCGTGCACGGGAAGTCATAGAGAAGCCATATCAGGTCACATAATCACAACGATACGCTATTCAATTACCGCGTCATAAACTACGCGCATGATGGCCGGAAAAACGCTCCAAGGACCGTTAATTGCTTTCACGATGATCTGGATTAGATTGCTTGCAACATACTTGAGAGCTTTCGAAGCTGTGCTATATTTCAATGTTGTCGATCCACTCTGTATATTATACTCATGAATGGACAGCGACGACGAGAATTAATTATGCAATTAATTTCACATTGCTCTGAACTCAATTGTTCTAATGTCGTAGAAATCACAAATTTTTGTTTTGAATATAGTTAAAATTTACCGAAACTCATTTCGACTTTTAGAAAACATATTTATAGTACGGTTTAGTTATATAAAAAAATTTATAATATAATAATGTGGTTTTCAATGATTTCCCATGCTCATGACCTTTATTAAAAAAATGTAAAGAATTCAGATAAAATGAAAACTTATGTTTTGTTTCATTTCGGAAGATAGGCGTTTATAAATATTGTAAACCATTGCAAACACGAATGACTCTTTACTAAAATTTAATTCACACCTATTATAGTTCAAGCAATAATCGGTACAAAGGATGTGAATAAATAACTCTTTAACCAAGTATTAGCTTATCCAGTGTAATTGCTTTACGTCGTATCCTCAATGTTTATTTGTAATTTGTAATTTTATTTCCAACATGTTCATTTGAACTTCGCCGAAGATAAAAGGATTTCGTGCCAAATTAATTCCTTCCAAGTTAATTGCTACCGATCACAAAAAGTTCCTCGCCTCTTTCTTACAAGAAATAGTTTAGTTGCGCGATGTTTATTTGTTAGCACTTTTAAATTGCTTCGAGATTAATCGGGAAGTTCGTACGACCGCGTTACTCGGGGATGTTTTCCGACTAAATTACGTGGGAATCCTGAATACTTCATTGAAGAATTCCTTTCGGTGGAGCGCACACGCCGCTCCCATAACGCAAAACGCGGACGTAATTTGTACGTTTGTTATTTCGTTCACGCGCTACTTGACCTTCTTCCGTTGGCAATCCGTGATTACTGTCTTCGTGGAATCGCGTCGCCCACGAAAAAGTGTAACGTTATTGTTACATGGGAAGTCGGCAGGGTCGCGTGAACGCGATCTTACGCGAATAGACAACTGGAACTCGGTAGAATTTATTTAGTTTGCAACTCTCGGAGAAAACGGGGTCACGAATCTCGCTGCCTCTACTATGTTAATTGTCGGTAATCGTGCCTGTTAGGGACAAAGTAGACTACTTCGACAAAGAAGGAAGAGCAACTCGGATCAGGCTTTTTGCAGCAACATGATTGTGGTACTTATTTCAGTCTTAAGGGGCTAGACTCCTTTTTCCAGGATTGCAGGGGTGCGGGATTTGTTTTCTCATTTCTCGATAATAGAAAAATGGGATTTTTCAGTAGTCAAAAACACTAGATAAAAGATCGACCTAGGGCGCTATCTCCCTCAAAAGTCCTATTTTTTCGTTTTCAAGGCGTAATTTGCATTATTCGGAGGCATACAACTGCGCATGTACAGTGGAGGACCAAAGTATTCGTACGCCCTTTAAAACAGAATAACTTTTTTATAATTGTACCAAACGACCTGATGTTTTGTAAGCAATTAGAAGCATTGGTTTACTAAATGATTTGTAAAAAAGATTTTCCAACACTAAACCTACCACTACCGGTCAAAATGACCGGTTCCAGATTTATTATTTTACAATTACTGAAATAATAAAAATGATTTTATAAGAATTGATTGTATAAATACCTTTAGTAGAGCACGTATTATAATAGGAGCCACACAAAGTCTAAATAAAATCAGTCGTGTCATTTTTATAAGGAAACATGTACCAGTTATTTTTAAGGCTCGGTAGGTTTAGTGTTAAACTCTCTAATCATTTTTCGACGTACATAGGTTGTTTTATAGAGAATAGAAAGTTGCATTGACTGCTGTAGAAGAAAATATATGGTTCCATTTAGAAAGCTAAGTTGACGTTGAGATCATTTAATGTTCCACCCTGTACAATACGAACCACAGACATGATGTAAAACCACATTTTATGCAAAATAAAAATTATGTGAACCGATTGCAAAAAACAGCTGTAGTCATCGACATTCACTTCTTCTCTTAACAGTTCTAATAAATTACAAATAATCCTTTTTAAAATCTTCTGATATTTTCACTCTTTTGTGTTTCACCTACTCATTCTTGTTTTACGATATCGTCATAAATTAACGATATTGAAATTCTAAGAAATATCGACTGATATTGCCGTGAACGTCAAAGTTGAATTCTGAATACAAAATGGCGTAATATTTAAACCGTTATATCGCATATTGAAGCTTAAAGCTTCTACTTTCAGAATGTTTCAAGAAGACTAATTAAACTTTGAAAAGGACTAATTAAAAATGTTTCTGCATCACGTAGGAAAAAGTAAAGGTACTCTACCTAAAAAATTGTTCAAATTCAGATAATTCTGTAAGCATTAAAAGAATCGATTAAGTATTAAAATCACCGCAGAAGGATCGAATAGCTTCCAATATATCTAAACCAAAAATAACAATTAATGAAACAAGTTGAATGGCCACCCTTCCATTGCACGGTCTTCATTGTCCTCCGGTACTTATATGTCCGAATCGATATTCCCCTGACGATCGAGAAAAACGGTAAGATTGATCACGGGCACCGAAAGGAAAGCAGATTAGTGGTTTACTGGGGAGAGTGATCCTCCAAAGCGACATCGAGCGTGGGAGGGGAGGGGCATGGACACCAGAGGATACGAAGGGGCTGATGGAGCCACCGGGAACGCGAGTTGCATTTCAATGGGCCCAGTACGTAAAAGTGTTTCGTGGATTCCAGCGGGGTAAAAACCCTCGACGATGACCGTTCGGACAGAGAGCCACAAAGGCACCGCCATTTCGTGCGATCCCGGCCATGGTGGTACCGCCTGCGCACCGCACCCCGCGGAATGCTTGTACACGCCGATTTTTGATTTTGTCGAACGCGGAGGCGTGTCAATAGTCGAAGCCCTTATTCATTCGAATAGGTCAGACTCCGAAAATTTTGCATACGCGCCCTGCGGCAGCTGCGCTTTTCGCAGACTCGCCGTATGCTGCTCGCCGAATTTTCAAACGGTACACGCTCTGATCCGGACCAATACTGATGAATAGACTGCGAATCTTTATGCAAAATGAAAATTGTCTACATCGATTGCAAGGGATAGAAACTAAATTGAAGGTAATCTCTTCCCTTAACGATTTGAATAGAGGAGAAATCATATATTTACATCTCCAATTTAAAAAATTTTCCATCCGCATTCTACTGATTAATATTGAATATTTCATTGAATCATTTTTAAAGTACATTTTGAAGGCCCACAATTTCATAGAATCATTTTTAAAGTGCGTGTTGAAGGTCCACTTAAACAACCGTGGTCGTTTCTACAAAACAAATGCGTGCATTTAGCGAGCCAGTTTCCTCATCACGTGCGTTGGTCCGTCCTCTTGTCTGGCCACCGTAGTTACTCCTCAGGGATCCCTTGAAATTGATCCCGCGGCTTCTTCAGTCGCCGAAGAGGAGGCTTTGAAATCTAGATAAGAGTCAGGAAAACGCATAAACGGCTGAACCACGGTTAACCGTGACCAGAAAAAGGCGGTGCTTTTTAAAAAGGCGAAACTGTGTGTCCCTACGTCCGAAAGCGAATCTCATGCGTACTCGCTCGGTGCTGGCGCACTGCCACAGGACACAATAGCGAAAAAGGTTTATTGCTCGTAAAACGGGCCCGTCCTTGCTTGGCCGGCCCCTGGGCCTGACCACACGCGGCATCCTGGGAATTTGTTCATTTATTTCGCATTAAACCAGACCGAATTTTATAGCCGACTAAAGTCCGACGCGACAACAATGTCATTAAGATACCCTCGGATAACAGATTTATCGTGGCGCCGACCACTTTTCCTGATGCCACCTCTATACAGTCCCATTCCACTTGTTCCTCGACACACTGTTCGTTCCCATACGACCACGATCGATGCGCAAACAAGTTTAGATTGGATGTTATGGCACACGGCTTTTTGTTGGAATATAAAACGCTTCGGGGGACAACAAATGGCAGAAAGTGTCGATCCTGGCCGCATAAAGATTTCGTGTCTACGAATATTAGGAATAATGGTGATTGTAATAGACTGCGAAATTAATGTGTCTTTAGGAATTTATTAGAGACTATCAACTCGAATTTAATAAGACTAACGCTTCAACTCCTACGTCAGTATATGTATAGCTGACACAAGTGTTTGACCAAAAGTGAAATGAAGTAGGAAGATTTTGTTAGGGTATACGAGGTGCAAGAAGATTTCAAAAATAATTGTTGTAATAAACTTTCTCTTTCCTATCTTTGTATTATTGAATAGGTGAAGCACATATTTTGCCAACAATATTTTTCACTGGAGTAGATCATGGCCAACAAAACAATAATATCAATAAATTGTTACTCTTCTTTGGATAAACTTTACAAAGGAAATAATACAGGAACGAGAAGAGAAGCTTCACAATGTGTCATCGTTGTGTTTTCATTGATAAATTGAATAAAGGGTAATAGGAACATCCCCGAAATACTGAATAATTGTTCCAATGAACAGTCTATGATGCTATTCCGAATGTGTTCATTACTGGTGGATCAATATTTAATAGGCATTTATAGAATTCACCGCGTAACGAATTCTAGATATTCCGGTAAGTTTCGAACCTGTTAATAATCCCCCTGATTGCAGGCGGCGATTTAGGCAGCGGCCATTTTATGGTGTGTGCATATACATATGTGCATATAGGCGGACATTTTTAGCGCGATTTTATAGTAAATTATTGAATATTAGGATTTTCTCGAGATACTCCAATTTATATTCCAATATATTATATATCCAAAATATTCCAAAATATAATTTTTTAAAACTATTTAAAATTGATTTCTCCGAAAGTTTCGCCGTTTCTTCGATTATCAAATTTTTTTTAACATTCTACGGTGCATAATATATTCCAATAATTACCGGCGATGGCGGACAGAAACCAATTTAGAGAGTTTTAGAGTTAGTGAATAACTCTGCCATTTTGCCATATTTCTAGTTCAAAAAATTCGAGAGTAAACTGTTTCATAAAGATGGAAGTTTTCCGCCTAGTCGTTACTTATAAAATAAATTCCACAGGGAGGTCAATTTTTCGACACCCCTTGACAGATGTGCCCCTTTAACCCCTTACCGTATTTTAACGAGTCAGACTTGTGATGAAGATTTGAAGAAAGTCTAACAAATATGAATGTTACGCCTTTCTTTTTAGATGATATAGAATTTGATTCGTTCGTTATCAATACTTAAGCATTAAAGCAAATGTAGCCAAACAAAAAATATAAATTTTCTTTTCTCTTCTACAACATTATTCGGGATAAAGACATTTTCCTCACTGTAAATGTAAAAAAAATGATACGGCAAGGGGTATCTCTCTTCAGGTATGTGAATTTTCCAAATTTCTTTGTTGAATATTTCTCCACGAAGCTTTAACCTTTGCAGTCGGAGCGATTTTAACTCGAAAATTAAACATTTCTTCCGACCTAGAATAATTCCATTGTATATGATCTTTTTTATTTTATGGATATGAAATAATACCTCATACAATACTTAAATGTGTAGTAATCGATTAGATACCAACATACTCAAAATAATGTAAACAATCTTGTGAATAATGGTACAGTAGTGTTTAGCGGTGATCTGAGTCACCCCTCGATTGCTAAGGGTTAATTTTGTTTTAGAATATTTCAATTTAAAAATAAAATGAACGTAGGGGTTAGGCCGGGGTTAGTTGACTAATGAGGTTAGTCGACTAATCCATTCTAATTGTAATACTATAAAGTAGATGATGCTGCTTTCCGCGATATTGAAACATAAAAATGACTAGCTCACCATGCAATCTGTTGTCGTGACCGAAACGATTTTCAAAATTAAGTCTGTATACCCAAGTCAATGTGCAAACTTTTGGTATACAACAAAAATTAGATATGTTAAAAGTTAGTCAACTAGCCCCGGTCTGCCCTACTCATATCTTCGAGTATCCCTGAAGAGGTTAGCACACGCGTACAAAATCGTGACGTATGTATTGTTTCTACGTGGCCGCCACTCAGGCTCGTGGTTTCGCGTCGCGCTTTGCATCGTTCACGGAGAGTCACGCCTTTCTGCTTTCTATAGTCGGCGGACACAAAGAGCGTGCCACGGGCGAGCGAATAGCCAGAGTTCATTATCACGGAAAAACATGGCCGGCTGTTATGTCGCTCGGAGAAAATCGAAACGACGATTACCGGCGCGAGAGGAAACGCCATGCCGGGGACGTTTACAATGGAATGTGCCAATCAATCGACACGTATGAACCTTTATAATTCTCGCGAGGCTCGATCGCGTTTTTACGAACACGCGAAATGACAGACCGGAATGAGGATCGTTATGTTCGCCGATATCGCGTCGTGCTATGAAGCAATTGAAACAGAACGAGTTTCGTCGCATATTTTCATACTATATTTTGAACATTGTTATGCATTCCACGCTCGTATTCCACTTCTTCGTTTCGCCATTGCTTCTGTTCAGCGCGCTGCCCCGATCAATCTGCCAGTTTTTAGAAAATTCCACATTTACCTTTAATGAAAATCTGCAACCCATGCATCCGGATATCTGATTTTATCGGCTAACGCGTTTTCTTTGACCATGATTTTTCTGTCTTCCGATTCACAGCAGAGAAATGATACGTCTTGCAGTTGTGATACTGCGACGGTAATGTCTTGATTACACTGGAACAGATGGGTTCAGGTAAATCAATTACCGTTTAACAGTCGTAACTGACCAGATAGAGCGTTAATATTTGGTCGATGAAATTGAATTTCGATTGACATAGAGGATACAGAGAATATCGATTCGAAATTGGATTATATTCTATATTTTCAGTGTTGTATTCTTTGTAGATCTCTATGATTTTAAAACGAAAGATTCCATAAGATAGTGTCTTCAGAAACTGTGTAAATGACATACACTACTGTGCAAAAGAAAGAAGCACATACTTTAATTATGAGATATAATGACAAACAATATCTTTATGTAGAAATTGTATTGTACATTTATTGCATTTACAGTATTAGATAATCCGCAATAACACATATCCTCAAAACTATTCGATTAAACAGAGGAATCCTTTTTCAAAACTTACTGTGTTCTTATTTGATTTTTTACGCTTTTCTATTAAATATGACCGGGTGCTTCTTTCTTTTGCACAGTAGTGTAGTTCACAAAATTGTTATATAAATATAATTAAAATCTGTCAAACGACTGGGCAACTTGCGGATCGCGAGCCACATACGACTCCCCTCCCTACTCCTGGGCTCTCCCCACCAAACTCCTCTGGAGTGTAGGAGGCAAAGCACGGTAGGGGCAATATGAAATAATTGATAGTGGGGAAACCGGTACTCTGGTAGTGGGAGTCGTGAAACGACAGCGGGGAAGAAGTTGCCCGCGCCTGATTTAGGGGATTTCTACATTAAATCATATTTTAAAAAAGAAAGATATTTGCAATGTTATTGGTGAAATTAATTAACAACGAATTACAAATTGGATTAGAAACTAATCTAAAATAAACTACAGTTTTCTATATCCAATTGCAGCTTGTAGGAATTTTTCCTGTAGCTTTACAAAATTATTAAGAAGATAGATAAATGTCTATGTAGCCCCCATATTTTGCAATTTATAGGAACAATCTCTATTTTGCACAGAAATCCATAATCTTGTTATTATGTATTAAAATTAGTAGCAAATAATTCGAGGTGACATTTAAGAAGGGTACAAAAAAATTGTTTTATAGAGACTGTCAATTTATGGAGATTTATCAAAATTTGATTGTTTTAGTAATAATAATATTAGTAATAATAGTCTAGTGATTATGTATTAAAATTAGTAGTAAATAATTCGAGTTAACATTTAAGAATGATACAAAAAAATTCTTTTATAGAGACTACATAATTCATGGAGAGAGAGAGATTTATTAAAGTTTGATTGTTTTAGGATTGTTCGCGTAACATGTTGTTCCTGCATTTACTAGTTCGGAGGAAGCGCAATTGAAGCGTCAGGACAGAAACAAGAGGGATAAGCGTGTACACGTGTTCCGAAGATTGTTAAGTGCTCTCGTGTGTTCGTTACAGAGATAAGGAGACTATACGTAGGTGACACGTGCTACGAAAATACACGGCTAAGGACTACTTCGAGGGAAGCGACAAGATAAAATTAGAAGGAGAGAAAACCGCGCAGCGTCGAAACGTTTGTTTTACGATCCCACCGCGCGGTTCCACGACATTCGCCGCAATTTTTCTTTCCACGTCCACTTACGGCACTGTGAAACGCTCCAATTCAGTGAACAGAGGGGGTCTGCCGACTTTGGCGTGTGTAAATTAATAATATCGTTTAGCAACGTCAGATTACTCTGCCAGAAAAAATATAAAACAATGTACATTAAATCGATGTGTATATGTAGGATTCGTATAGGTCCCTTTAATTAAAATTCAAACGAAATTTTAATTCCTAATGGAGCAGAAATTATTTCAAACAACAATAAACAATTTTTCGAATATTTGTTCTTCGAACAATTTGATATTTACTGCGGCATTTCTAAGCATTACAAGTACACATTACATGCTGTGTAATATAGAGAAAATTTGTTTCATATAAACAGTTTAAAGTATCTTTATTAAAGTATTACTGTTGCTGCTTAATATTTGTAATTTTACAAAACTGTCAATTATATCACAGAATGATTTTCTTTATAATTGTAAAATAGATTGTGCTTATTCATTATTTATAACAGAAAATACGATGTAAAATTATCTGTTCACATGGGAGTACTAATCACTTGTGTCTTAAACTAATTGTAAATAAATTACTCCAGTCATGAACATTAAAATCATGCTTCATTAGAAAATATAAAGAGGACAAATGAATAGAGAACAAATGCCAGTCGAATATGTATTAGATATAATAATTTGTTGAAACTGACGCGGAATTATGAAAATTTAGATAAGATAGAAATACATATTTCACACGAGCAGGACGGAATAACAAAAGTACCGAGCGCGATGAATTGTCCGATAGTTTTGTTACTCGCGGAATTCATTTAGCGAACACGAAGCCTCTTGTACTCCTCGTTATCTTTGTATTTACTTTTTCCGAGGGAACGACGTCTCTGAATGAGTTATCGCGGCGAAGCCTTAAGCCCACTCAATTATCTTAATGAGCAGAAACGCCAATAGCGTACCACGTTTTTAGGGGTACGTCTTATTTTTAAACCTTCCTCGCGTTGACGAATTTGCGGATGCTAGTCGACCCGTAAACGAAACGTTACTAAATGGAGACATTCTCCGAACCGAATTTGTTTCTACAAAAGTTTTACGTTTTTCTTGGAGCTTTATTATTAAATATTAATATCTTTCACGAGTACATCTAATTATTTATACTGTCAGCGTAAGTTAATATACATTAGATGTACAAATGAATTCGGGATCTTCATAAATTTTTTGCTCATTTAGAAACAACTACAACATGTCTCGAGTACAATACCCATCATGTTCTTTACATTTATAAATACTATATTACAGAATCATCCCACTAAAAATTGAATTGAATTGAGTTTCAAAGAAAGTTACAATTGTTGAGACCACGAATTAATTTGCTCACCTAATAATGATATTTGCACATATGTATCAATAATTAATAATGTAGTACTACCTTTATACAGACAATACGTTAAGTTAAGTATTAAGAAATGAGTCTATTGTCAATCAATTGTCTACTAGTAGATTGCGGATTTTTATGCAGAATAAAAATTGTCTGCATTAATTGCAAGATACAAGGACTACATAGGCATTTATTCCTTGTCTTCCTTAAGAATATTTCTTTTTAAATTACTTTTTTTAATGGACTGGGTACAATGCAAGAGTACTTTTAAATTCCTTAAATATTTTCACTATCTTTCATTGGATCTACTCATTTTATCAATAATCTCGGGACTTGTTGAAACAAGTAATTCACTTGCAAAGGACTAATAAAACGAGTTTTTATTAAAAGAGTTAGAATAATTCGATCTGATATCGTTTATGCTGAATTACTTTCAAATAAAAGATAAGTAATAAACATCTGTTGCCTACATAAATACCAAAATATATTTAATGATCGACGGTAGAACGTTCACGATGAAGAATTTTAACTTGCGATTACGAACCGATGACAGTAGTACCATAGAGTGCATATGAGAATGCACTCTATCATTAGCAGTATCATTAGAGAAAGGTGCATTCGTTCTTTACAGGGACGTTTATGCTCCTAACGGTACTTTCGTGAGCAAAAATTGCGTCTGCACAACGTGTCACGTATTCGGCAAATTCTCTTTTGATGGTCTCCACTGCAAGTTTCCGATCGTGCTTGACTATGAGAGACATTTTACTTCGTTCTGCTTGATCAGTCTGGTATTTTACAGTGTATTTTAAATATGCCTGGTGCGCGAGTCTTTTCGTCGATTCATTCAGAAACGCTCGCGCGTAAATTGTTAATTAACTTGGGAAATGTAAATGCTTGCGCGCAACTATAAAACTAAAAATAGAAATGACAACACGAAGAAAATACAAAAATCTACCAGCTGTTTAATTGCAAGTATCAAGTTTTTCATATTATCACTAAATACAGTAGTGAAAGATAGAGTACAGAAATTTTGTTGGCGTCATAAGAGACCCCGGTATACGAGTTCAGGGTTAATATTGATAAACGAAATATCTGTTTTTGTTACAGAAAAATTGATATTATTCGAGATTTAGAAATATTTTTAAAACAGTTTAATGCTCGCAAGGACTGTTTTCCATCAATTCTCGTCAGGAATCATAAGAACGTTTTTCGAAAATGTTCAACACTTCGTGTTTCAAATAGAATCCGTCGAATGGTGTCATAACTCTTTCGATCCCTCCTTACAAAGGATCGGAATCTTCGAGAAACAACGAATTAGTAGAATCCACGACTAAAAAAGAGGCAAGGATAGGAATAAAAAAAGGAACACGGAAATCTCCGTGGCGTCGATCCGTTAAGATTCCAAAGGGCGAAAAACTATTTCTGGTAGTCATGTGCAAACCGCGATGTCACAAAAGTCCCCAACGTCGCGTTTCCCTTTCCCGCGTCGGTTAACTTAGATTCCTCGGCGAACAACCCATCAAAATGATAAACTCCTCTTCTTCCATGAAAGAAAGCTGGGCGAGGCGTCGGTGCATTTATTTTCGTACTCTACTTCCCTGCGTCTGCTAGATAACAGATCGAAATTCCTGTCCGGAAGCTGCTGCCGGGAAGACGAGGTATCCTTCCGCACCAACTGTGACGCCACCGATCAAGGCACGAATTGTCGGTAAGCAGAGCTGGGTAACATCGCAGATACAGTCATCGACGAGATACTGTTAAAGACTGCCAGCAACTGCCAGCCTTACGGGGATCGTGTCGCGCGAATATTTCGGTGTTCTTTTACACCCTCTGGACTATATTCTGACTGGAGTGAGAAACAGAAGGCCACCGACGGCATTTCGTCGGTGCAGAAGACCACAGAGGAGACATTCTCGTCGCGACGCGTCGGTGCGAAGGCGAATCAACACGAGACCATATCGGTTATCACCAAATGTTAGATGCTCCGCCATATTTCAGACGATGTTTTGGTGTTGGTTTTTAAGGTTTAAAATATTAAAAGCGAAAGTAATATCAAGAACATAAAATTCATAGAAATATTGTACGTGAGAAAGTATTGAAGCATAATTTTAGGAAAATCTAAAATTCCTACTTATTCCGGTGGTGATGCTATCTTACCCAGCTCTGTCGGTGAGGTAGGAGGATCGATCGATCAGTCTGCAACGTTGCCGTTTCTAAGGGGCTACTCCTGACGAGGGAGTGGTGGGGGGCTAGTGTGACGGTGTATTCGCAAATACTCGGTGACGGTGGTGCGCAACGAGGGTGAGAAAAAAAGCAGTGTCGCGAGAAGTTGATTTCGTACAGATCTGGTGGACACGTGGCTCATATGTGCATTACACGTTGCGAACACACGCGTCGTTGCATAGTCAACCGGCGTTGCGGTGTGCTCGCTCGCGGTGTACCTCACAGTTACGCAATAACGGCGAGTCACGATGTGGGACACTTCGTGTGAGGGTACTTGTGTCTTCGCTCGATCTGGAGCTACCTTGGTGATTGCTCGTGAATGAACTTGTGCGTTCATTTCGCTGGTCCACATCCTTCTATGTATCGTTGGACCTCGGTTCCTCGCGGGGAGCCGCAGGACCTTTGGTTTCACGAGAGCAGTCCTTTGTGTTCAAGGTTACCAGCATGAGCGTCTGGCCGCGTAGAAGATTTCGCATCACACCGCTACGAGCGTTTGCGGCGTTCGTCCTGATGGTAGTGTTGTTCTGGTATAGTCTCAGTCGGCAAGAGGAGCCCAAGCAACCGTGCAGCGTGCCGGAGGAATACACTGAGAGACTACACGAGCTTGCTTACAGGTCCGATATGTACTGGCTGTAGATAATTTATCTTAGCGGCTTCCCAGTACATGATAATTAGCCTTGTGTCGGTTGGTTCACTTTAAGTAGAATCAACCTCTTGCCGATTCCAATGCATGTGATGTCTGTCTTGAACGACTACTTCCACTTCCTTAGCGGAGGCATTCTCCGATTCGTACTTTATAAATAGTTTGGATCCTTTCTCTCGCATTATATTCCGATGCTCCCGAATGAGATATGCATATTAAACCGGTTTTACGATTCAGTACAACCCATTTGGCGCTCGAATACGCTTTTACCGCACATGCAATTCCTTGCTACCAAGTCAAGGTCACATATTGCAACTTCCTACATTTATTTTCTGTATTTTTAATTTGTCAGAATTTTAGAGGAATATTGTTGGAAGACATTTATACAACACGTACACAATATTTAAGAACTTTAACAAATACATCTTTAATTACAGAACGACGGTTAAAAACGAACTAACTAGTTTATTCGTTCAATTTAACACTAAACCTACCACGACCGGTCAAATGACCGGCTCTAGATTTTTTATTCTGCAATTATTGAAATTATAAACATGCTTTCATAAGAAATGATTTAATAAATATCATTATAAGAGCATATATTACAATAACAACCGCGCAAAGTCTAACTAAATGAAATCTTGTCATTTCTATAAGGCAATATGTTTCTGTTACTTTTATAGCTCGGTTCGTTAAAAAGACGCGCGTACATTAGATATTTTGACGCTTCCACATGACTATCACTTATTTCATTCATCAACATTCAATTATTTTTTGAATTCTTTAGTTTGACATTTCATCTCATTCCTTCATGAACCAAGAAGGTCAACAATGGATATAATTTGGTGTCTGATGAAGATTGTTAAAACAGTGAAAAGCTTTTAGAGCCTCCACAAATTTTACACATGACCTTTCACAATGTCAACAATCTGATCGTTACATATTTCGAATAATATTCAATACGTTATGTCACCGTAACGTAAAATAAATGTATACCAGGGCTGAATTAAGCCCAGTAGCAGGAGTAGAAAATGTTTACCTTGTAAAATCGTGTTATAGCCCTGGCTACCGTTTACAGATATTTTTGCTAAAAATAAAAACAAAAGGTCATTCATTTTTTTTTGTTTTTATGATATTATCATGCAAGACCTAAGACCTCCTGGCAACATTTGCTATGGGCCCTGCACTGGCTTAAATCGGCCCTGGTGTTTACACGATACACATGGCATTTTTGACAAACTCCGGAAGTTTTCCCGTACATCGAGACAGTACCCTATAATCAACAAAAGCGTGTCAAGCGTTCATCAGCGAAAGTTCTTTGTTTAAACACCAATCGTGAATCGCACGACTCCAGCCAACCCATTGAAAGTGCAACTTTCATTTTGTAAAAGATTTCTTCCAAATCGAGTTTCACCGAGGCGTTTAACTGTAACGTCTGGTTCTACTAGGGCTCACCTGGTGCTGGCAAAACTAGGGATCGTGCACTTCCTGTGCCTTGGTGGACTGTGGGGTCAAGTTCGCATTGGTCGGGCTCTGCCTTGGGTAAGGAAAGTCGAGCTATGCTTGGTGGATACGTTGCGTGACGATGTTCTGATCACGAAAGCATTCCGTGAAGTTGGACTCAGCGCCACGTACATGCACGCTGCTGGCGTTTACCGTATACAGGAGAACGATGCCAGCGATGATGCTCCTAAGGTGGAGGTAGTTGTCTTCGAAGAGGACGCAGTTGTGAGTTTGTTCATAATATTCACACGTCAGCCTTGATCGAATTTGTTTCCGGCTTTTCTCATTGAGTTTTATAGATGTCTGACACAGTTGTCTGCTAGCTTTTCGTTTGCTTTTTTACAAATTTTTGTTATGAAACGATCCATAGACAAATGTTCAACTACTGCCTTATATAATTTCTAAACTGACGCTTAGCTGTGAATTAAATAGGGTTAGGGGATTGGGAAACCCCGATTTGACATAGTGAAGCTTAGGGCGTCGCAATTACAGCAGTGAAAATTCTGTCTAGATGGTGAACAGACAGTTTTTGTTTTCACATTCATCAGAATTTTACAAAATGTTCTGTTTTTCATTTGATATAAAACATAAGTGTACTTTTAACTTTGGATTTCAATTTTCAAGTTAATTCTGTTTGTTAAGCTGAAACGTACAATGTATTCTTTGTAATATTTTATACAAAGTTTTGATGAAATTATTCTTTACTTTAAATTAGTTTAATCTTATTGAACCATTGATGAAACATAATGCATTTGGAACATTATGTTACTGCTGTAAGTAAGAATATTATGCACAGGGAAAAAATAGGTGAAAAGAGGTTCGCACTGAAAAATCATTCGCGATACTATAAAATATTTTTCAATGGCAGTAATAATTCTCACATCGTGGTTTTTGTGTCGTATGAATGACATGAGTACTTTTTACTGTACAAGATATTGCGGTTTTACTCAAACAGGATGTTTGGCGAATACGTCTAGACTGTGTGTTCCTTAAATACGGGAACTCTTGAAGTCATAACATCTCGCATCTATACGACAGCTTGCTCTATGCAAACGACTTCTCCCCGCAAAATTTTAATGCTTTCGAGACCGATCCATTCGCAAATTTAACGTTGCAGTACTACCCGTTATGAGTTATAAATTCAGCGTCCTGTTCTGAGTATTTTGCGCGATTTATGAGGCATGTTTTACATGTGGCACATAACTAGGACAACCGAAAGTTGCTCGCTGGCATTGCGTTTGGTAGTAAATCGGTGAACTTTCCTTTATTAGCGTCTCGTGACTTTATTGCTGTGTAACATTTGCAAGAGTCTCCTGTTGACGATAAGTGCTAGAAGATAGGGAACATAAAACGTACGGGTACGGAAACTATTTGAAAATCGTTAAAATACTGGAACATCTTCTTCCACCTATGAACAAAAGTAATAAAGTATATTATTAGGAACTCAATACAGTAATTATTGAAATGTCAAGAGCATTATTGTACAAATGTTTTCATCTCAACTCTTCAGTATTGAATACTGTTTTATATAACTCTGTTTTTTGAAGATCAATGTAATAAAAAAAGAACATTATCAAAGAGGTTCTGAAAAAATTATTAAAATATGGAAAATGAGTTTGTTGTAGCCCAAATGGACATACAGACATGAATTTTCGATATATTTGTTTCACAACAGAAAGTTCTGGAAATCATACGCTCAGAAATATTTTCTGAATTTATGAATGCCGCATGCCGATTCTACTGGCAGTAGAACGCGCCTGCAAAATAGGTCATATATTACTAAAATGTTCTGCATATTTTATCAGATATATTTAATCTTTTGGCATAACGCAACTACTGTATCAAATGCACGTTTTCTATGTTTCTTCGTATTTTATTAGGCTCTGCTATAACAGGATCAAAAAATTGTTTTACTGTGACAATAAATGTACGGTTTTTATAATTTTTGGTACATTTCTCACATAAAATACACATATACAGTCTCTTCAACCAGTTTCTCGTTATATACCAGATCGCGCTATATGGGAGTCTATTGTATCATTGGTTCGGATAGTCGAGGTTCCACTGAATTATGAATTGGACAAGCAAATAAGCTCCGAATCGTGTCGTGTTTGGTCTCGTTTTAATCAGAGAAGTGGCACAAATAAGTAGACAAACATTTCGTAAAGAAATAATTAGAATTAAGAAAGTGTTAAAATAACAAATCTCAAATAACTCCATATTTCCCGAGTTCCTCAACAGATTTGACTGGAAATTGTGTTCTCTTTCTAGACACAAATGGTAAGGAGAGTCGGTTGGACAAGAAGAGTGCTGCCTCCGGACTGCGAGTTCTCCCCAAGTTTGCAATGCTTCCCGCCACAACTTGTAATTCCTCCCTTACCGGCGAAACAGTTCGGCGGTCGATTAATGCCCGTACCAAGGGAGGGTATCGAGCTTCAGAAATATCATTACCCCTATGACTGGTGGCTCGAGCTGAAACCCACGGAATGCACCGAGACGCAAGAAACAAACGCGTAGTACTTGATCTCGTTGTAGCAAGGATTCGCGGTGGATGAATAATCTGAGGTACCGAACGTTGTTTCCTTGACCGAATTGTCTCTGCTGCGAAATCGTATTCTTAAACTGCTTCAATCCCTAACGTTTAACAATTGCCTTTACATAATATAATTGAAATTATTTTAATAGATTTCAACTTGACTGACGTCTTTTTCTAAATTGATTTATAGATACCGTTTTGCCTAAGAAATTCACTTGTACATTTCGATCATTTAAAGGATCCTGCTTTGACCAACTACAAGACGCGGACGTATGAGGATATGACTAAGCAGTATCAGTGAAAGTTCCAATTTCCATTTTTAGAAGCTTTCGAATATTTCTGTTCTTCCAGTGATTAACGAGTTATATGTATAGTCAATGTTATTATGTGTCAGTCTCTCAGACGAACATACGTCGCTTTAATGAAAGTACGATAGGATATACTGTATGAGGTGTCTCTATCTGCGGATACCAGGTTGATCTTCCGGCGCCATTACTGTCAACATGTGAATCTCTTGATATATGGGTATACAAGGTTTATTATAAACTAATTGCTTATCTAGCTGAACAGTTATTTTGGAAACTACTAGAATAGAATCGTTTTCTCATTTAATTATTTACGTGGAAGAATTTTTGAAAAAATAATATAGGGATAGCGAAAACGAATTCATTGACTGACCGTTTTATAGCAAAGCATTTGAGCAAGAGCCTCATTTTCATGCAAGAATCTCAATCCGAAAAGAAAGTTTCTATGATTTTTTATAAGAGATATTTGTGGTATATTTTATATATTCATGGAGGACTTTTAAACGTCACGTTCATTATAAGATAAATTACGTAGACTGGTTTTTAAGTTTACAATGAGACTACTTTTCTTTTGATTACGGTCTCGTGTTGTTTTCCAATTAAGGAAGAAAGATGTTGTGTCGGTGTGAGATTACTATCTTACACTTTCATTTCAAGGAAACTACTCGAGTGAACGACCATAAATGATTATAACCTGATGGTCCACATCTTGTATTTTAGAAACTGGAAACAGCTTCGACTATGTTTTCTAGAATGTGTTGCAATACACTGGGTTTGCATACTGGGTAGAACATTAGTCCTATACTTCTTCTGAATTTTGTTTAGAAATAATTTAATTATAACAACTGTGACATCGACTTTTATATTGAGACATAAGTCAATCATTTTATATATGAAAGACTCTCTTGTATCCGAACTAGTAGACAAACATTGAATCTAAGACTTCTTTAATATCATATCATTTTTTTAAATTTGTATACTGATAAATGTAGAATTATAATTAATACAATGAATTTTATCGTTTCAGTTTCAATAAATTATTTTGATTTTGTGAAGTTTTTACGTGTGCTAACAGTTTGTTTTGCAGCTTCTAAACCATATACATTTTTCGACTATGAAATTGCATAGTTGTTATGATGAAAATTTGTCGTAAACTATTATTATAAAGAATTTTTATATCAAAATACCTGAATTATATTCAGATATAATATTCAATTCGATATACATTCAATCGCAATACATATCAGTAGACTATTATACATATATATAAGGCTCCAAAGAATAAAACTGTCATTATTAATAATTACACAAAATATTTATAGTATCCTCTATTCAAGTAATCTCTTATGAGAGATTGTATTACTTGAATGGTACTTTGTATAATTATTAATAATGACAGTTTTATTCTTTGGAGTCTTCAAAAGTCTACTGATATGTATCGCGATTGAATGATCGTGATTGAATAATCTGATTCGATTTCCACCTCTTTATTTTCGAAATGAAACTTTATTTCGACTGATATAAATTCGTCGACGTCAAGTTTGATCGACACCACTATTAATCGACGAGAATATTGATCAACAGACAGAAAGTTTAGAGTTAGTGGGACGAATTTTTTAATTTTTCAGAGGAGCCTAAATATTTGATACATACTTTTCTCGTTCTATAAATGAAACTATTATATATAAGTAATCTAATTTAATTCGAAATATTAGTACATGCTAAGAAATAATTCTTGGAATGAAATATATATTACAGAACTATAAATATAAAACAATGTTGTCAGATGTTCTCTATATCTTTTTGTATTAGTGATATAATTATTACAGAGAGTGTACCGTCAAGAGATCACATGCTGTCTCAAGAATGTCAAACAAATGTGACGCTGTAGTATTTAATATTGATTACTAACTACGATAACGACGCGTTGTTATCATATTAAACTAGCTTTTGACGAATCAAATTATTTGTTTTTCGTAAAATTCCATGGCTAATTAGAAAATGTTTTATACATTACTCTCCATAAAGAGAAATACAGATGATATATTTGTGTTATGAAATCCTTAACTGATAATATGGTCTTCGTTGTAATTATTATATTTTTTCTTAGATAATACCGCTTCTTCCAAAAACAACAGCCAATTTAGTATTATAAGCATAACGAAAGAAATAAGTTACACAAATTTTGTTTAGTATGACTACAGTTTGCGTACTAATAGTTTAACGAGTCATATTGAAGCTCAGAATGGGCTTAATGGGAATTTGGATACTATGACGAGGAATTGGAAAATTTATAATAAATTGCGATGGAAAGTTGTGTGCGTGATATGAAATCAAGAGAATGATTGAACGATGAAAGAAAACGAAGGGACGCAATTTTTCTATATAGCACTGAAAGTCGAATTTAGAAAAATTGTTCTCTCAGACTCTTTCAAAGAGTCTGATTAGGTACGTGCTGAATGTCTTCGAATTCTCCACGACAACTGCGTTTAGTTAGTGATGTATACTTTATAAAAGAACGTTTTGATTTTATGGTTGAGTCATTGTCTATAAGTGTTACTGAAACCGTCTCGAATTTATTAAAACTATTCTATTAACCGAAAATGGGATGAAATTGTAATGTACATAAATATAAAATGAATTCCAGTTGGATTTCTGCAGCGTCGATAAATCATTTCTAATTAAATTAGTTCTAAATTCCTCTCTGGAAGGATTTGTACTACCTGTGTGCATTTTAAAAAAATTACAATCTATAAATAACAATTAAATTTATTAGGAATCGCGTTCTGAGAATCATTCAAATGATAGTGACATCTTGTTTGAGGTACACTATAGAGAAACTGGATCTTACGAATGTAGTATAATTTAATTAGTCACCACAAAAAATTTACAAATTATCAATTTCTTATTATTATTATCCAAATTATGAGGTAATGATTTATCACTGAAGTCTTACAATTAGTACATAAACATGAAGGTTACCGAAACTAAAAATTAATGTTAAAAATGTAATATGAGTGTTGCCTTTCCTACTATAACTTCCATCGATTTTGTATATCTTCATTAATAATTTACGATTCAATAGAGTAGTTGACTGTTAGTATAAAATTAAAAATTCATTTCCTTCGGTGATATACAGCTTCCTTTTTAAACAAACTACGCTATAAGGTATTGCTCGATGATGTTTATACTATAAATAACATACGATAAATATCGCTAGTACTGTACTTAAAACCGAGGCATCAAGGTTTATGAATAAAACAATGAGGTGCTTCCTCTACAGCTTTTATAGTATAATTATTTATACGTATTTATATCGCTTTTATACACAATCTTGGAAATGGTATTTGTCCCAACAGTTTTATAAGTTTTCTACGAATCGCATTTTTCTCGTATCGGAATCGCATGCCACAGAATATTGAGTCTAAGGACTCGCAATTGAAAGTAACCATGTCACGATCGATTAATCGTATTTTCGTTCGTAGAAGAAATTCCAAATGTATTCGACAATAATACGATTGTGTTGCGAACGGCAGGCATTTTAGTATAATGAGTAGACTACGGATGTTTATGCAATTTTCAATTTTTGTAGGCAAATTTTAAGAAAGCGGAATCATGTAAAATGTTATTTTCAGTGGTAGTAGTCTTTGTAGATCTGAAATAAATAAGAATCGAGTACTAAATTCTGTGTTAATTTCATTTTCTAGCATTTTTTGAAAATTTTTGAAGCCATAAATGCATAAAGATCCGCAGTCTAATAATTAGAAATTAGTTTCTATTAAAACAGAAAGAAACGTTTGTTGAACGATTGAATGCCTGTATTTTAATATAATTAAGACTTCGTCTATTTCTCTCTTTTTTAGTTTATTTAGATTTATTTATAAAAAGAGGCTTACATATTCTATATACATATTTTATTTAATATTCCAATAAAATGATCTAAATTAATTTAATAAAAACTCAAAAATTTATTTGTCTTGAAGTGATCGACATCTTCCAACTGATAATTTAACTTAACAATACAAAGTAGTTTAATTTTGAATTGTTAACTAATTTACCTCACCCGTTTCCATTTGTTAAACTGTTTCAAAAGTGTTGTTTCTAATTTTTTGGTATACAGATAGTGTTAGGTATAATTTAGCTTAGTATAACATAAAAAGTATTTAGCTTAGTATTAGCTTAGGTATAATTAGTTACTAATAATACTTCAAGATGTAAGCCTACCAGACGTGGTATCAGCATAAATTTTAAAAGATGTTTCGCTACATATCTTAAGAAATATTGAACTTACAAAAAAATGTTTCCAACGAAAGTTGTGCATTTTTTCAGGTAGAATATGATTCCGAAATAAAAAATATGGATTTATGATAAAAAAAGACAAAATGACCTTGAAATAACCTTGAAAACGCCCACGCATTAAAAAACTAGTAATGCTATCTGACTCCCCACTCGAAACATTAAAGGATATGTGTCAGTTTGTCTTTTTAAATTCACATGTCTTCGAAATTTTTTCACAATCTCAACTTAAATGAGACAGTCTGTATATTTAATTACTTTGATGTATGAGTACACACGAAATGTTAACCGTTAAAATAACATTATGCACGTGTCATATTATTAATTTCTCATACTTGTACACCAATTGATAAATACAGGGGCTAAATAAAAATTTACTTGTTTCATTGATAATTTTAATGGATTGATACTCTTATTATCTTTTAATCTTTCTACTGTTTTTAGGGTGCTTCATTTATTTATTGACTGGCTCTTGTTATTTTCCTCTACGCAGTTTATTTTGACGCACTTTCACACGTTCTGACAATGTACAATCTCGCTTGTCCCAGGGGCCTCGCAAAACCGTTTTTACGGTTGCCCTCGTTTACAATCCTTTCGGAGGAAAGTGCTCTCATCTCTCACTTACTGTCCATGTCATCCGAAGCCGGTCCGCATGTTCCGCGCAGTTTTCAAATTAGGGCGTTCAGGATAAACTGTCCCATTTCTGTTTAAACATTACAATATCGGTGAGTGAAAGTTTAACTGCACACGTAAAAAATACTCTATTTAATCCAATTTTTTGAATGGAATGCTATGTAATTTTTACATAATGACCTTCAAGGTCACACAAGGTCAGGAATTTATTTATAAAGTTTATTATTTTTCAATCGTCCATACGCAATGACATATAATTATTAAGGAACATAGATTTATACATAGATATATAATTTAGAAATGAGGTTGACTATCAACTTTTTAAATTTAATGCTATGTATTTTTTTATAGCGTATGTAAGCGTGTGCCAAAACGAATTCAATCGTATACTACATAATGACCCTGAAAGTTACACAAGGTCAGAAATTTATTTTTCAATGGTCCATGCACAATGGCTTACAATTATAGCGGTTATCATATTCCGCCTTTTTGTGCAACAATCTTCTTGTTTAACTAACCAACTTTATTATCGATTGGTAATTTACATGTACAAATAAAGTAAAATTGAAAAGATGCTAAAAATTTTGCATATACCGAATATTTTAACTGGCGAATATTGAATTGATGAATGTATTGACGAATTTATGTTTTGTTCATTTCGAAATTTGTCCATCTAGACTGTCAATCACACAGTCACCCTGTGTACCATTGTTTCGGCAATGAATAACACAAAATTACATATTACATTTCGCTGAAACCGATCCAATCATTGATCGAGGGTTAAAAGGCCGGACGCCATTGCTTCCTGCAGCACACGACCATACCATTCCGATCAGAAAATTAACCCTCTATTGCATGAATTTTTATAACGAGTTGAAAAAAATATATATGACTGTTACTCTACTTAAAAAGGAGTGTGGCCATGAAATAAATAATAAAATTCTATTAGAAAATGTTATGCATTGCATTTTATGACCGTTCCTGTATGGGAACTTTATACATATGCGGTTTTATCCATAAGCGCAATGTTCCCACTTGGAACCAACATGCTCAGAGTCTTCAGTATTGTCTACTTAATTTACTATAGAACATTTAAGTCCCCAATTGGGAACGGAATGCAATAGAGGGTTAAGTATGACGCACAGGGCACGTAGCCGAAGCGGCGCTGAATGTGCAAATGTGGCGCAGTAGCCAACAACAACCTCGCCGTTGCGTCCAAGTACCGTCTTCTTCAAACAGTGTAGAATCTTCTCGTTTAATGTTAATCTTGATTTTATATCCACCGTTTACAATGTACTTCTGCTGTTTCATTGGCACAATTCGCGATCCCCGCGTGTTCGTAACTCGCCACGGGAAACCGTCGACAGGGTTTTAAATCGGGCGACTGCAACTTACGAGCAATGCTGCACTTTTGTGCGGCGTCATCGTACGAGTTCCTGAACTTCATTAGCCGCGACTGTCTCGGCCCCTCGGATGTTTTCGGATTTACAGGCAACGGAAACGCGCATCTTTCCTTCTGGAACCCATCAAACTTTTTGGCACCGGCGTTGTCCCAGTTTCCGTTGATCCTTTTATTATCCGTATATAGTTTTCTCAGTATTGAAGTCGGTCTTCGTGAAACCGCGAGGTCGAGACCAGTCCCGGAAATCGAAACACTTCACCGCATCCTCTTTCATTCGTTATGATGGGGTCGCGACCTTGATGCAACGCCATGCTTCCGACTATTTGGTGATCAGCGTCGATCATCAGTAGACTGCGGGTCTTTATGCAAAATAAAAATTTTCTTCATAGATTGTAAGAAACAGGGGCCAGAGACAAATATCTTCCACTCTTTAAAAATGGTATAGAGTTGGAAATAATAGGGTGTTTCGTTTAAAACAGCACACCTAAATATCTCCTCTATCTCTGAAAATACAAGAAACGTTTCTGACGTAATCTAAATGGTTTCAAAAGACGAATCAGATGGAAGAATCATTTTTTATAAATTGTAATTTTTTAATCGTTCTTTCAAGGTCACTTCTGTTTTTTACGTATTACACACATTTTTTGTTGTTGTATGTTATAGCAAACATTATTGTGCATTCATCCATGTTTAATAGCACGACATTGAAAGATAGTTATGGATTATACAATACCAATTTCACGTCAGTCAAATAATTATTATGAAAATTTGTATAATCAATTTTTCCTTGCTGGGTGGATTGACAAATGTTATACTGTATACAATGAAGGGGTTACTCGTATTCAAGAGGTAATAATAAATCGTAATGGAAATCGACTGAAAGGAAATGTTTAGGGAAGAGACAGGAACTATGAGACAATAGAAAATTGTTGACAATGGGATCTTCGTGACAATAGTACCTATGCGGAATACTAGGATGAATAGGGAATTCGTAACGTTAGGACAGTGTAGACAATAGAGCGTTTATAACAATAGCGTGTAATGGTGTCCTTATACACACATGACAACATTAATTTTTCATACCTTTATCTCTTCATATTCTTTCAAATCATTTGGGTTAACACTGACTAATCAAAATTACTTATTTCTGAAATTATAGATATAGAAAAATTATAGGATGCATATTATAATTATGATGTATTATAATATTACTAAAATATAATAATGATAATTATACATATTATAATACAATAATTTTTTCTATTAAAATTGAATATTCATATTAAGTTTATTAAATCCCCTTGTCCAAATAAATTCAATCTTAACATAATTACAAAGTAATTAGATATATTCATTATGTCTACTGCTTGGTAGTTCTAGTATCAATCCAACACATAACAGTGATGATAAATAACATAAGAACTTTTCCATAACAGGGACAAAGATATTGTTCATCAATATTAATAAAATTCTCAATTCATTATTACTGGTATTTATTTGTAATATCTACGTAGATAATTGATAGTTTAAAGCTTGTTTCCATTCCTCTTATGAAACTGTTTGTCATAAACTATTTCATAAGAGCTGTTTTAGAAAGAAGTAGAGCAACATTTCTTTTCATCAAAATTTCACAAGTCTATCAAAAGTGTATTTCGCCACTCCTACCAATTGTTTCCCAAAATATTTATACAACCCTTCCAGTAGCCTAATCTAGTTAACTTTTCAAAACACTCAAGGGGCTCAGTTCAATTTCAAAAGTAATCCTATACTTTCTGTGACTGTTCAACGTAGCCCCCCCGGATGCACAATACACACAGAGTGGTTGTTAATAACTTAGAGGGACCGACGCAATCTTGAATAAGTGAAAAAGGTGGAATAATTTAGTTGCGGCCAATATTTGATTCGGATGAAGCAGGACCACGTAATTGGAACAGTCCGATTGGTACAGAGGCCCCCGCTAAAGAAAAGTCTCTCTCACGTTTCAACTGCTCACTACCCACCGAATATAGAGCAGAGTGGGGCAAATATAAAAGAAAGGTGGGTTAGACTTTCGGTTGTGTACTTTCGAGTCATGTGATGAAAGTGGACTCACGTGGACGGGACTCGTTCAACGGTATTAATGAAGATAACTGTTGTGCGCGAGTGAACCACGACAAATAGTATCCTCTTTCTTTCATAATACCTTGAATTGTGTGTAGTGAGGTGCATAACGTTGCTCTATGTGTGGCATTTTAAATTGTACGTTTTATCACGTACTTTAGCATTAAACTGTATTAAACATTACTCCCGGAGGAAATAACGTGGTAGACGAATCGTCGTCTGCTCAGGTTGTAACAATGAACTTGTTAATAAGGGTGAGTGTTTGACTGTTTCATTTATCATTTTTATTGACGAAGAATTAAACCGATAAAATTAAATGTAGCAAAAAATGCTGTCCAGGCTTAGGGCATTTCACCTTAACTTCCACTACCGATGTGAGTAATCTAGTATTTCCGGAAACAGTGGTCGTCGAAGCAATATCGAAAGTAACAAGACTCTCGAATTTCGCTGAGCTAAAACGAGTGTTTACAACGGAAACAAAATACCAAAATCGGCCAAGAAATATCTTCTAATTGCGCATACGTATTCCCTTCCCGTTTCCCTTTCATCCCATAATGCGTCTCCAGACTGCCATCAACTCCGGTTTCACCGGTTCTGATAGTATCCCCGATGCTTATCAGATCTTGCCGTAACGGTATCGCTTGATTTTCGGAATTGGAAGGGACGCCGAAGATTGTCAGTATTTCATAGAGAGATTCTCTGCAAGCTGACGGCATTTCGATAACATGAATTGCAGACCGTACTATGCAATGTGATGTCTGAAATAGCGATAATAATACAGTATACAGAGCGAACCACATAAAAGCACAGGTTTGGTATCTCCGTGACTTGTCAAGATAAGGAAATGTTCAAAATGACGTGAGAATGTCCAAAATAATAACATTTAGAAATACACACAATGTTAATGCATTGGAAAATTGCTAAAGTTGCGGAACTTAAAAATAAGAACCAAACAGAAATTTTGTTGCTGAAGCGCTTTCATCACCTCAGATTAATTAAAATTGTTACAACTAGACTACGGATTTTATGCACTTATGGCAAAAATGAGTTGGTGCAATTTAAAACAATGAAGAAATTCAAAGAATTTAAGGACATATATTATATTGTAAATTTATTAAGATCATTCAATTAAAAAACATTCGCAATCTAGTTAAAAGTTTGATGCTTCAATTGCATGAACCAGGGGTAAAATATAAATTTATTTAGATTCGCAGTAATGTTAATAAATCGAAAATGATATGATCATATTTTTAAATTCATCTAATGTTTTTACTTTTTTATATAAATGAGTAAAATTCGCATAAAAACTGAAATCTTGCGACCTTCTGATTATTTTATAGATTTTACCTCCTAATTTATTTACTATATATAAAACCTAAATACATTATAATTAATAGAGGGTTAAAAATGAAATTCATACGTTTATGTAATCCACAAGAGTGTTTGTACACAAGTACAAAATATTATAATTATAGTAAAATATTGTTAAACTTAATGAAGGTACAGTTAACGTAGTCAATAATGTTATTTAAGATCGATAAAATTACATTAAATAATAGTGTTAGTAGACCACTATAAATTTGTTCACATTATTCAAAGGTGTTGAGATTCCTATCGAAATAAAATCGAGAATTTATTAAGGAAAGAATCTCCGTAGATGATGGACCAATCTGATTCATATTCACCTGATTCTTCGTGAAGCGAAGCTTAAAATTTCAGTACCTATCTCAGTCTCGCGAACAGCTTTTTCTGTAGGGAAATGAATGGTTCAGAAAGTGTTCCAATTTATTCCATCGGTTTGAATGAAACCGTCCTGTGCATCCTATCCGGTAGCAATGATGGAACAATATACTTGTTGCATGTTCATTTGCAAGCGACTTCAATAACGATGCCAGTTGAATTTACATAGCAGCGAATTTCTGTTGCCGGAAAACTCCGATATGTTGTAAACTTTGTTGTTTTGTGTGAGATTTCAATACAAATAAGAGAACTTCTGTTGATTTTGTTTTTTAGAGTAAAAGCTACTAGGAGGTGTTGCGTATTTTCGTACCTTTTTATTTATCATGAAAATTATAACAGAAAAACTGTCTACAAGGAAAATGTAATGGTTTCAATGATCCATAAAATTGTACAATTAAATTATTAAGTATTTGTTTCGTTCTTTACAATTCTTTTCATGTCCATTAAAACCTTTAGAGTATACTAGAGACTACAAAGAGACATACAGTGACTCCCACTAATATTCGGACACTTTTAAAAAGGCAACAACATTTTTAATATTGGACAGAGAAACGAGTTTCGGTAAGTCGTTCCAAGAAGGTCGCGTAAAGGTCAACACAGAATTTTTTTCCTATCACCATATTTGTCCCTTTGAATCCAGAACCCTTTGCCAAGAAGAGTTGCAAAATTTTCAATGTTTAATTTACTCAATGGTCTATGATTAAAATTACATTAAAAAATTTACTGTTTTACCAGCGATGTCTGTTGGCTGCAATTTTCGCCCTGCTGCTCGACATTATTGAAACCGGTGAGGCACACAAATTGACGAGATCGTACAAGCGTTATAAACGTAGGCCGTTGCAACGACCACGATGGTATACAGGTCGTGGATCATCGAAGTACTACCATTCGAGGAGGACACCACCGGAAGATTATTATTCTCAAAGGCCTGAATATTATGGGTACGGAATAAACGTAAAAGTTTTACGGCGGAAATGCTTCGAAACGAGATCACGAACGAAATTAAAGTTTTATACCTTATCAATTTGGTTCGCTTTGTTGTACATCACTATAGTAGTATGCATTTTAAATGAATACGTAGACTCGGTGTATAAAGCTCTGAAAATATTTTAGATTATTTATCTGGGTAACCATTTGGATTTTAACTTAATACTTACCACTAAAACTGAAATTATCTGTATGTCTGATATAAATAGTAAAATTAACTATTTAGAATATAGAGTGTTCACATTATTAAAATATATATTGTACTTATGAGTTAATTGTAGTTTAAGCATTCTGCTTATAAGGAAAATTTAAATTTGACCTTCATCTTCTGAGTTAAAGGTTATTTGAAGGTCATGTTACAGTACATATTTCAATATATTTTTTTATAAGCTACGCGATGCTACATGAAAATATATTTAGTTATTTAAAAAAAAACATTGACGACCTTAAAAACTACGGGAAAAAATAATATTTAAAAAAACACACCCTGCGGAATACTGACACCACTTAAATTACATATAAAACTTGTTGTTTTGCCAGTATTGAAAAAGATATTCTGGGAGTCACATTTAAGTGAGACACTTTGTATCAGGGACAGCATCATTTGGTCATGTATTTGCAAATTAGTGTAATTAAAAGTTGTACCGACCGATTCTCCCTTAGATAGTGGCTGATGTCGTCGTGTATCCGGCAAAAGCGAGCCGCTTTTCTGCTGAGAACGGGAAAACCGTGGAAACAGGAATTAATTTGCTAGTTGGACGACAGTAGAACTGTATCGATTCGATGAAGTGCGCGAGCGGGCTCGAAATGCCGGCGTTTTACGAATTAAGTTTAATTGAAAAACCACGCGTGACTCTTCGCGATCGATTTTGGGCTCAAGCGGATCCGCTGGAAACCCGTCCTGTTTCTATAATTGGATTGCAAATTCGGTCGCATGTCATTAATAGACCATTTTGCACGTGACCGAGATCACTAAAATGCCCTACGGACGATACGATTTATCGTGCAACTAATTGTACGACAGAAGTTGCTTCAATCGTTTGAACGACAGTTGCACCGTTTGTGGTGTTGTTGTACAGGGTGTATAAAAAGTAATGGTCATCCGTCCTACGGGTGAATCAACACCTCTTGATCGATGAACATTTGTTAGAGAAACTTGCCGTATGAATTTTCTCCAGCTTTTTGGCTTTCTCAGAATCAGCTGGAATAATGATCGGAATCGATGTTTCCAGATCCCACATCGGAAACGAGGATGACGACGGACGAGCTGAAAACAAACCTTACACCATCGTCATCCAATTACCGAAAGGCGAAGACAAGTATAAGTACAATGATTACCTCGATAGCAAGCGAAACTTCGACAGGGATCCGATTCAGGTGTTTACGAGCGAGAGTGATTACATTGATGATGATGACGATATCAAGAGGGACTATATGGATGACGCTAAGGTCGTTAATGTTAATAATAAAAGAGTACAGATAAAGGTAAGTGCTAAGTGACAATAACTAGACTGCGGTTTTGTAGGCAAAATAAAAGTTATCTGTAAAATTGAACCAGTGATTCTTTCAAAAAATCATTATTTATGTACAGGGTGTAAAGAAATTATATGTCACTACTAGACTGCGGATCTTTATGCATTTATGGCTTATGAAAATGTTCAAATAGGTCTAGAATATGAAATTCGATAGAAGTTTGTACAATTTTCATTTGTTTTGGATCTACAAAGGCTGTTTCCATTAAAAATATGATTCTATTTCATTCTACTTTCTTAAAAGTCGACAAAAATTGGAAAATGCATAAACATCCGCAGTCTAGTCGCGCGACTATCATATTCTATACCCGAGATTCTACCCTCGGTTTGGTGGAAATTGATGTAGATTAACATGGAACTAGAATTTCAAGGTCGAAAGGTCAATCAATTTTTGTTATTGCATTGTATTCTATTCATCGCAAGAGTAAAAAGTGCAAAAGGTACCATCGATCAAAACATGTTTAAACAATCATAATGTATTAATATTGGATATCACTGGATTCGCGAAAGTCTACAGAATCTCTTGCTGTAAAGAACAATTCAATACCTTTTATAATAACATCACAATATTTGTTTAAAGTTGAAAAATATGTCTTTTTTCAAACTCAAATTTCTCCAGACTGTGCGTCTAGGAGAAAAATTAAGGGCAGCTTCGGAATCAGCGCGAGAAACTATAAGAATCGAAACGTCAAAAAAAAGTTGGAATTTGTCGGACCGTGTAATTTATAAAGCATTGAACTGAATAAAATTAGTTCAATATTTATTCGCTTATGTCGCTGATGAAGCAATTGAAAAGATGCTTACCTTAACTTTCTTAAAATTCCACCGTTTTGCATAAATCTCCACTGTCCAGTTACAGCTGCTCCAAAAGAAATTGAATAGAATATTTAGATGCAAGTTAACCGGCAGATTTAACAGATGTAGAGATTCTCAATTTCCTCGAGTGAAATTCTCGGGAAAATAAATTTGGATTTTATTTTCGGGCAGAAAGTTTTGCATGCAAGAATGGTTAAAGAACATCACGAAGAGCAAGATATAGGTAAATGCATACTATACAAAATTTTTATGCATTTATAGCTTATGAACATGTTCAAGGAAAGATACAATAAAATTTTATTCGTCTTCAATTATTAATGCAGGAAATAGAATTTTATTTAATTTCAGTTTTCCACAATTTATCTATAAATAAACAATTTAATAAACAATTTAATAGTTAATCATAATTTAATAAGTTAATCATATTTGATAACTTTATCTATAAACATGCGAATTTTAAACTTTTGCAGTTGAACAACGAAAATATTCGCAGGGCAGGTTTTCATATTTGTCTAATATTTTTAAAAGTTTTTGCACATTCCAATATACAGTTGTATGGCATTTAACGAGTTTCATATTTATTTTGTACACGCTATTTGTAGCGTTTGTTTTCACTCGGTAAATCGAATTTAAAATGAATGGTCGATAATTTTTGTTTTAGTAACTAAAATTGATAAAATACGCGAAAGCACAATGTATGCTCCCCAACTACAATAATAGTATAGGTACTGCAAATATACATGTGTATAAAAATGGTGAACCATATTGTGAATGCACGAAAACACGTTGTAGAATTATTTAAGGAAGATAGTAATAATCCTAATCAATTTAGCCGATGATAAACGTAAGATATATAATTAAATTTGCTTTTTAATATTTAGAAATTTTTGTAAAAATTATACTTTTATATACAAAATTGTGCAGAAATGTACACTTTTGTCATTACATAAAAAAAACAGTTTGTTACTTTAAGGACAGTTTTAGGGATTAAAGCTATCATCGCAACATTTCAATTATGTACACGTTTCATGAAAATGTTTAATACATATTTTAATGCATTGCATGCAGATGATTAAAGGTGAAAGACCACAGTTGCATATCAAAATATCACGATCGGACGACGAGCAAGATATAGAATTTATTGACAATGCGAACATCACAGCCTTGGGTTTACTGGCCACATCGTATGCAAATTTAACATTGTCCATGCCAAAACCTGAGGAGAGCTGGACAACGGCAAAACCATCTACGACATATCCAGAGGTCTTCAGCAGCAGTGAATTAACATAACAAAAGAAGAAAACAGCGAGAGAAGTTGTTATCGTTTTTTCTTCCTAATTTAAATTATTCTTCCATAGTAGATTTATAGAACAAGTCAACTATTTATTATTCATTGCTCTCTTATTTTATTCTTCATTTTGTTATTCTCTAGTGTAGTTATTTAATTCATAGTTCTGCCATTCTACTGTAGTTAATTTGTGTAGTAATAATTGTAGTTATTGTAGTTATTGTTTATTGATAATTCGATTTACGTAAAATGCATCTGTAGCAAATTCCATAAATGAATAGGTAAAAACATAAAGAATATTGACATAACATTTTCATTTTATTAAAATGATTAAAAATTAGAAAGAAAGATTCGCTTGACTCCTCCTTTTTGGAACTGATATAAAATATTGTCATTTTGTATAAATATATCAGAAGAATATTATAGTTTTAAAGCCATAAGGTCAAAAATATTTAGATATCTTCAAATCGTGTGAAAAATTATGAATGACGATAGTGAGTGTGTATGAATGTTTAATTACATCGAATTAGCGAACTGTGTAGATTATGAAGTTTTAAACAATTTACTGAATATTTTTATAAGACTATAACAACAGACGTAGCATTATTATAATCACGTACTGATTAAGAAAATAATAACAATAATTATAAGAATGAGACTTACTTGTTAAAACAGATGTAGATTGTTTCAAAACAATGTAATAACGTTCAGTTCTTACGGTGTTGCTTTTTGAAATTGCAGTACGTATATTCAATTCACTGGAACTGAAAAATATTGAAATAGGGTGAACTGTACTATTGCTGGCACTGCAGTAGTCATTGGCGCTTTTAATTTAAACGGCAAATATTAAGAATTCCTGGAATAGAAAATCATTTTTTATTGCTTCTTATATATATTTCAAAGTAAGTTTTCGTAACAGAGTTCCACATATGAATGTTAGCAAATATGCCAGTGATTGTACTATTTGTCTTACGATTTTTATTCACTGAATATATTTTATAATCAACGATTTATGACTCGTAAAACTGTTTGGTTTTGCTGAAAAATCTCTATCAGTTTATAATAATAGAAAGTTAAGTTCGTTTAAACATTTCGAGAAAAGATAAAATGATTTCTACTACGATTTTGGCTTAGGGTGCCATTGTACAGTTTACACTATGTGCGAAAACGAATTAATTTTGTTTTCCTTATCGTACACATACAAACTTTGTTTCGTTGTACACGTTAAATATAAATCATCCCGTAATGCTCCTATTGAATGCTTCAATTGAAACAATTATAAAACGAAGCATAGAGTCTGTTTCGAATTCAGCGTCTGCCTTGCGTCGTTTATCAGCCAGCGGTAGTCGAGAAAATAAATGTCATGGATATAGAACGAACCTGGCGAAATCCTTTGAACAATACTATTGATTTTCCCCCGTACCAGTCTTTCCGTACGGTATTGTTCCGAAAAAACAATGATTTTTGCAATTGTTTAATGGCAGTTGCGTATTGCGTAATTCATTGGAAGCCGTTGATTCAAAGACTTATGGACGTTTACTATCAGAGAAAATAATAACACGACCTACATTGACAGAAGAATACGCCGACAGCAATATTATAATGATCAGACCGTAAATCTTTACGGAAAATTGAAATTTTTAATTTATTGTGAATGTGCATAATTTTTATAAAATCATTAGGAAAGAGAAGATGCACTTCGCACTTGCATACACTGCATTATTCAAGATTAACCCTCGGACAACAGACGATTTTTATAACAATATAATTGGCAATGCTTAGGACCGTTCCACAGCTCTAATTAAAATTTTTTAAAAATTTACTTTTGATGATATCTCGTGTAGACACATTCTTTCCGATATGCTCAATGACACAGCTATTTAGTTAGTTTAATTGCCACAAATTGGGTAGCTAAATGACAATTTGGACGTTCCCGGTCAAAAATGACTCCTGCATTCGGAGGGTTAAAAGGTGATAGACAAAAGTTTTAATTTCCTATTTCCAATTTGTAAAGAATTGAATGAATTGAAATTGAAAAAATATACAATTGTAATATCATAGACTTAATTATGCACACTAAAATTCTTTAGTATTTTTGTATACTTAAATCAATTTAATAGTATAATAAGTATAATAAATAGTTTAATAGAGAAACATTATATTTTATTTAAAATCGTTTTCAAAGAATAGAATAATTAAGGAGTACTGTCATGTTACTTTCAGCTTATTAAAATATGATTAAGAAATACATTTTTATTGAAACTTCGCTTCGTATAATTGACGAAGACAATGTTTATTTTGCATGAGGGTGTAGCAATTATACAAAGCTGTTCTCGCTAATCCTGTTCCAAACATATGATCAGATTTCGTCTTCATGATCCACGATGGGCTTAACAAGTTAGAGATCGAAGTTTCGAAGGCATTAACGAATCATTAGCATTATCAACTAGTTCGTTTAAGCCAGCGTAGATTCTCCTCGTGGAACTACGAATCTCCTCAGCAACGAGTAAAAACCGTTTGCGAGGAGGAGAAGATAAGAATTTCGAATGCGCGCAATTGCTCGGAAGGGAGTTCTATCGTCGATCTCCATCCTCGAAAGTTTCCGTTCCCCTATGACTTTCGAACGACCATGTCGAATTATTCGCAAGAGGTAATCTCGCGTCTTCGTCGCTCCCCGCGGTCCTGAATTTAATACCGGCGATCGAGTACTCGAAACTCGGGAAACCGTTCCTGAGTGGACGGATGATGAAGAAACAGCAAATATTGTGTCTCGAAGCGGGACCTCCAGCCACACTTCTTGTTCCGCGTTTCTTCCATTTCGAGTACCATTCCGCATCCACTTCCACTTCGCTGTTCCTTCAAGACTAAAGAACGCCGAGCACGGCGAGCTGAATAAAGACGGTGAGAGCGAACGCTGCAGAGCTTTCGCTTCGACGAGAAACAATTACCTTCTCGAATTTCGGGGATCGTGGAATCCAGGGAACCAGTTGGAGACTAGAAAATTGTGATATTTGCATTTCTTTTTAATGCAACTAATTGAGCCGTTTATTTTGAAAGCGGCCTAAGAGTTTGCGTTTCAATGAAATTAAAATATACGTATAGGACACCAATGTATCACACTCCTTAAATGTATCTAAGAGAGTTAAATTTACAATTCCTATTAAAATAATAGCAATTATTAAGTGACGAATCATTGTACGAATCGGTAACAATTTAATTTAACACTACAGCTAGGAAACCGTTCTCTTCATTATTAACAACATTTTTATGTGTTGAAATAGTGTGTTAACGAATATCAGAAACTATCTTATTAATTATGTTAATCTTAATTTCAATCTTTAGTTAAAATTTCAATCATTGCAAAACATTAGATCAGATTTATATACATAATTATACAATATTATACAATAATTATAGCCTGTATAAAATGTTTTGTAACATTTTCTATAATCAGAAAAATACGTCTGTGGATAAGAGAAAAGTAAATAATCTCGATATTCCAAAATTGTCTCTCAGAAAATAAAATAATTTACTTATTGAATAGTCTCTTTCAGAAAGTATCCTTCAAAATGATATCAATTGATTGGCGTTATTTTAATTTGTTGCAAGTTTACACTAATGTTTCATTTGAAATCGAAATTACAATATAATATTTGTGAAATAATTTTGTCCATACAAGATGATAAAGATTGAATTTTATTTAAGATCTTCGCCACAACTCTGCCAGACTATTGTAAGGGGATGAAAATACGTAGAGAAAAGGTGGTCATGAGTAAAAGAAGGAGATGTAATAAGATTTCGGGGATTCGATCGATCAGGTCTCTCTTTCTCATCCATTTTGTTCAATGTCGTTTTTATTTCTAACACAATAGTCAACGAACATATCGCAATAATAAATAACTGTAATATACAATGCAGTTGTGGCCGTTCGCATTAGTTTCTTTCGCTTTTAGTTCATTCATTCGTGCGGTTTCTCATTTCTTTGTCTCACGTTCCCTCTCTATCTCGTTTATACACGATCCTGTTGATAACGCGGAACACAACGTCGAGAAAGACACTCTTGGGGGTTTCCGGCCGCTCCCGGAAAAAACCATGGTTCGTCGGAAAATACGATTTGATTAAACAAATGTGCTTCTTTGCCGGCGGAGATAATCCTACGCGCGTTGCAAACTTTTGTGATACGGACTCGATAAATGCGGAATCGTTAATAAACATTCCAGAAACAAACACTATGTTAATTAAAAAAATACGCGTACAGCGAATCCTCGAATTCTTCATTGAAATGGTTGACCCATTTTTTAAACAGTGAAAAAATCTCCCTCAGGAAGCTTGTACAAATGACAATGTCTTTTAAACATATTTTTAAAGTTTATCTAATTCGTTTTAATACCAATCTCTCCATTATGGGTCAAAATGAGGTAGGTTTACATATAACAACAAATAAAATATAATCAATAACTTCTTGCACAGATCAATTTCGAGAGAACTAAAATAGGAGATTTGTTAAATATTTATGCCATTGGGTTGAATTTGCATGCATTCATGAAAGCAAGAGCGTGTCTGTAGTTTTCACGAATTTGTAGAATATTGATGTTCTCGAAAACACAATCAGGTGTTTCATTTATTCCACAAAGCTTACCTTTGCACGGGAAATTATGCAGAACGCATTATGCAGAATGATATAAGAAAATGAATATATGCAAGGTGTGTGCAGATTTAATTAAATTTTCGATGTTCCCGAAGATAAAAGGAACCTACCGGGCACCTTGAGTGTGTTGAACTTTCCGCTTAAATTCCTTTAATGCTGAAAATTACATTCATCCCGACTTAAAAAGTTCACGGACATTTTCATTTCAATTACTAGGTACTTCTGCTGATGCTTTTCTAGTTCGTCAATTTTAAAGTAAAATGAATAACAATAATACACTAATTGTTATAATTTAAAACATTTTGTACCCTGTGTATACAGTGGATCCAAAAAGTATTTGAACACTGAATTTTCGGTCGATGTTTAAACTATGATACTTTCGTTGAAAAAAATTGAGTAGCGAGATAAACCTAAAGTCGTTTTAAAGCTTGAATGCTCTACTTTCAGAACGTGTCATTCTTTTCCAGCTGAGATGTTTTTGTATGTTATAGCAGATGAAAAACCGAAGACATGATTTTCTTCGAAAATATTGGGTCGTTCGGAAAGTCACTTCGTTTTTCGTGTAGAGATGGCATTGCTTTCATTTGTTATTACTAACCTTATTTTAAATCGCAAAATCGTGATATACAAGGGGTCCCATGGAAATCACCGACACAAATTTCCCCGACACGGTTTTCACCGACTCCAGATTTGACCGACAATAACTTTGGCCTGACAACGCCTTTAACCGAAAACGGCTTTGATCGACAACGATTTTGATCGACAAAGAATTTGGCCGTCCACGAATTTGTCCGGCAACAATTTTGACCGGCAAGGATTTTGACCGGCAACGATGTTGGGGTAAAAATGTAGTGCACGAAAGAAAAAGTTGTGCGCTGTTTAAAGAGAGGATGTGCCATCGATTACAATTTTTTGTAAAAGAGGATTGCAAAACTGTTCAGCTTCTTAAAATTTTGACAGAGTTATAGGGTTAGGATGCATATGTACTGATCATATAACAAGTGATCAGAATTTTCAACTTATTAAAAGAAGGAAAATTCGACGAATAGTAATTTTAGAAGACAGCGAAGACGAAAATGAATAAAATATTTAATCTCGAATAAATTTTTATTATTACTGCAATTTGTATCTTCTTACTGTAAACAGGTTTCGAATGTGTTAAGTTAGAAACACATACTTTACACATACTTTACATTACCTGAAAAATTGTTTTCGACTTTCTAAGATGCATTAACAGTTTTTCTAAGAAAAAATTGATCAAAATTGCACCATTTTCAGCGTGTTACACGAGTTGTCCCCTTAAAAATTCAACTGTGCTGGCGATCATTTTTTGTATATGTGAGCTGAAGAACTAATTGAAAAATAATACGCGCTCGCAATATAGAGCATTCACAACACCGCTTTGGAACACTTTGAATCGAATGAAAAAATAATAAATCTTTTCTTCCGTTGGCTGTATTTTTGGCGCCAGTTTGATCTCGGCTGGAGAAGAAAAACTTTCACGTTTGAGAGTAGTATTATGCAGGATGTCCTACAGTTTTCTGTGGAAGCTTTTGCAATGTCATCAATTGGGAAGAGATTAAAACGTCAAATGCGAAAAGTATTAATTAATACATGATAGGATAATAATGCTCATCAATAATAGGATATGCATAATGCTCGTGTTTAATTGCTAACATAAATGCGTGTTCATATTTTTTTCTAATGTACATGTATTTTTCATGTTCAAACAGGATAAATAAATAATACAATTTTTGAAGTCTAATCAAATTTTAGTCAAGCATAATATGTGTTTTATCATAATAAAGAAGCAAAATACATATTAATTTAATCACGGTAGTCATAACACATTCTAGCGTTTGAATAATTATTAGACCTCCTCGAAATAAAAGTGTTTTATTATATTGGGTTGGCAAGAAAGTAATTTCGGTATTTTAATATGAAATAGAGCCGAATATTTTTATTCAAGCAATGAACGTTAATAAATAAAATACTTTGCATTTTGTTCGATGATCTCTTGTCAAGAAGAATAAATAAGAAAATATTTTATTGATTACAGTTTATTGAATAAAAAAAATTGGGTTTTACTTCACCTGAAAATACCGAAATTACTTTCTTGCCAATCCAATAGATCCCACCCATCAGTTCAGTGAGAAATAAATATGAATTGATTGAGATAAATGATTATATTTATCTAAACAGTATTCACATTATATAAACATAAGTAAATTACACGACGATACTTAAATTAAATTAGACAAACTATATTTCGCTTTATACAAACTCGAAGTTACGTTTACATCTTACGAAACACCGTATGTGTAAAAATTTCGATCGCAAGTTCGGTTCAACAGTGCCTCGATTGAAAATTCGAACGTAGAAGTACCATATAGATAATTGACCTTATTTGTCTTAACATAAATTTCACTAAATTCGTAACCTTTGCGTCGTTTCAGGTCACCTCGTGTCAATTTATTAGTTACGTTTACTGTGCAAACAGTGCGAAAGTCATTCGTGTCGCCGGAACAGACGAAGATTTGGCTTCGTGTCTGACTAGTACGGTCCGCTACTACTGATTTCATCTGGTCTGACCGTCTTCCACGTTGTCGGTCAATATTAACTCTTTGACTGGCAGTATCCGCAATTCTGAGCGTATCAACCGGCTGACACAATCTGTTTTATCTGGCAACAGAACTACAAGTGTCAGTGATGGGAAGTTCGATCGGGATGATGCATATCTTGCTAAGGGTTGTCCATGTGAAATCTGATTTACTGTCATTATATATGACGAGACCATACAGCAGAGGTCGGCAAGTTTTGTTCGTTTCGGCCTTTTTTCGAGGGCTACGCCACCTTTTTCCTCCCCGTAACGTTTTTGGTTCTCGAACCACCTCAAACCCGCACCATATGAACTGCGCGTGGCGCATTAGGGCGACAAGGTATTACAGTAAAGTCGCGATATTTTTCCAGCGGCTGTGTTCTGCACGGAAACATATCGTGTAGGGGCATTATTTTTTTAAACTGCGTCTACCGCGCCGAGAGTACAATCAAGGCCAAACATAGAAAAGGACAGCATGTAAATACGGATCGCGCGGCCGAAGCATATCGGTGTGAACCATTCCTAATCCAATTACGAAACTTCTTTATTTTTCATTATTTTTTTATGGGACTTTCACCAACTTATTTCTGGCATTTTTCTGATTGGCCCTAATGCGCGCGTGGCCCTAATGCGCCATGCGCAGTTCATATGGTGCGGGCCTGAGGTAGCTCGAGAACTAAGAAACGAGCAAAACTTGCCGACCTCTGCCATAGAGAAATAGAACGTAAAACGATTTTTGACAAATTGGTAAAGTTAATTTTGCTCAAGAAAAATGCACAAAATTTCTTTGAAATATTTAATCGAAACAATTTCCATGTATCCTGCACACTTTTTAGAATTATTATTTAACTAATTCCTGTGTCTTATATTCACAGATATTATTAATCCCACAATTAAAAAATTCTTCCTGACAGAAATTGTATTTATTTTGTTATATTAAATTCATTTTAAGTTCACTTATTTCAAACATTTTATTTCATTGATTTTATAAATCCGAGACAATAAAATATCGTTGAGAGAAGTCTGGGGTGTCACGTGGAAATTAGTTTGAGCTACTCAACGTTTCGTAATAATTGATTTTGATTGAATATATGTATAGATAAAATTTGTATGCGTCAGTCAGAGAATTAATGTCGTCGATATCGCCAGAAATAGTTGGTATCGTGAATTTGGAACGGAATGACTAGATAAAAGTGCATCTATCTACCTAATGAGTACTTGAGTACATGAAAGTGTTCCGCTAAGGGCTTAAAAGCTTCAAAGCGTTCGAATGCAATTATCAGGATACGTAATACTGTCTCGTATGTACAACGCTATCGATATTACTATTTTACAATTTCCTTACTATACACATACAAAAATATAAGCGCGTCGGTATGTATAGTATTATATGTATGTACGCCATCGTGCGATCACGACACGTGGGGCAAATTTTGTTGACATTTTTACTACTTACGTATTGTCATAAAAATTATACGTTACGACTATACACTTTCGACTGTGATACTAATCACTGATCGTGACCGATCGAGAAACTCGTTGGCATCCTATGAAGTTAAATGTCGAAGATACGTGATATAGCGAGAGCGAGAATCTCTCTGAAAACTTTGAAGCTTGCCGAGGCCATTTCGATGTGTGAATCGCTATGATGTGCTTAGGTGTATATACAGTTAATCAGAAACAGTAGTAGCATGTCGTACGAGTCCCATTGTCAGTCGAATATCAGAAGAATTTTTCATGTTTTGTCGTGCTCGATTTCAACTAGTTACATTCTACGGTCTTTTCTACAGTAATGGTGTCCGACTTACCTGAACGAGTAAACACCTGTAGCAAGTCTAACAATCACATGCGTAACAAAATTCTCAATTTGTTCTACAATTATTTCCTGAAATGTATTTGAACCAGAGTCGCTAGATTAAGACATGCATCCCCACTCTACCTTCCCCCTCTTCCGTCACGGCACGGTCATGTGACGCGTTCCGTCTCTGTCGTGCATGTGTCCGGTAGTGGTAGAGAGAGGGTAACTTTTTCTCCACAATTCGTGCTGCCTCCCGTCATCTGGCGACACTGATTAAAACTCTAAATCATAACCAATGGTTGGAAACATAAATTTGTTTAAATGAAAAGGATTTATTTGTCTATTTGTAAAAAATAATTATTACTTTTCATATTCACAGACAACTGTAATCAAAATTCGGACATTTTCAACGAATTTTCTCGCAAATTATTTGCTTGATGAAATTTGTAATTATACGTATGTCCACGCTTAATCAGGTGATGAGTATGAAAAGATACGTGAGCAGGGTTGGACACACAGCTGGAACTAGCTAATTTCGAAAAATATTGCTTTTAAAGGAAACTTGTTTGATATATTTTATCGGAATATCGGATCGTATATTATTCGAATTTTGTTGTCGTTTTCAGTTTTAAAACAATTAAGATCATTATCAATTAAACGATAATAAATTGTATACTGAAAAATTGTGGTACATACTGGTGAAACAAATTCATTTGTGTAATTATTAGTTTACAAAATCAAGAAAAAGCATAAACCTTCTCTTATAAATTTTCATAGATTTGTGTGGTTTCTATTTTTTGTTATTTGAAACCTGAAGCAACGGTATAAACGATAACAAAATGAAATTTATATATTTCGTGTTTTTTAAAACCTCATACGCTCTTATTTTCTGTTTTACATACTGTGAACTTTTTTTCTGATTGTGGTGTAATTTGTTATATTTATGTAAAATGTGAAATTATGACTCCGACGAAGTTAATTAGATTAAAAACTTTAAAATAAATGGGTGAGAAATTATCTTTTGTGTCATTATTTTTTAAGAGCGTATTAGGGTTAATATATATGTCTTACCAATTGCGTGTCCCACATCCAGAGTTGGGCAAAAATTTCATTGAAATAAAAATTTCGAATAAAGTGGGTTTAAAACCCACTCGGAAAAAACCCACTTCATTCGAAATGTTTATTTAACCCATAACGGGGCGCATGGGGTCTATTTGACCCCGAGTGGTATAAAATAGTATATAGCTTCTCCAGTTTTAAATTCCATATTTCATGTAATCTCCGAAAATGATGTTTCCTTCGTGTCTATCATGAAATTTGTCTACTTAGTTTTTAAAATTTTCATTCATTGTTGGAATTATTTGAAAATGGGCAGAAAAGGTCCCATAAACATTGGGGTCCTAGGAGACCCCATGCGCCCACTAACGTAAGTTTATAGGCGCGCCCAGCGAGAACAAAGAACAACAAACTAGGCAAACTAGGCAAACTAGGCTGTTGTTGCACGAGTCTGTCACCTGTAGTCGCGACTCAACGGAGAACGTCTAGAAAGTCTGTTCTCTCTCTACGCTCACAATGTTTACGGCAGTGGCCATCGGCGTTAAACGTTTCTACACACGTTCCCATCTGTCTCTACTCTTGCGCGTACTGTTGTGATTAAACAACCAAAAAAAAGAGAACAAATACAAGAGAAGAATAAACCAGAAAAGAGAAACACCGATCACGTTTATAACATCCCACCAGCAGGTACGAAATATATTTTCCGACGAACGTAGTGCCCAACGTGAACGGCTGAACATGCCGCTGTCCTTGTCGGAGCAACACGCCGCGTTTACAACCGACGTTATGCCCCGTAATCGTTGTTACATGACACACGCATCCACGTACGAAAATTCTTTTTTTTTCTCGTCGATATATTGCGCGTTTTGTCCGGTATCGCGTCACGATTCTCCGCATCGCGCGCTGCATTTCTCATTCCTCTCGTTCATTCTCACATGCACTCTCTCTCTCTCTCTTACTTTCTTTCTTTCGTTCTCTCCCTCTCGTTCGCTGCTCTTTATTATTATTTTCTCGTTTGAATATCGTTTTTTGTCGAACGTTTGTGCGTCTCCTAGATTCTCTACAGCCTCGCTCTCACACCCGGGGATTATATAAACATAGAAACACACATACAAACACACATTGTTTTGTTTTTCTTTTTCGTTTTCGTCTCTTCTTTGTTCTCTCTACGTACTCTATTTATATTTCGCGGCGCGACGATGTTTAATTTTTTTTTTTAGTTTAACCTTTAGTGTTCGCCTTAACAATAATTTTTATTTTTTTTCGTTTTGCTCTTTAAATCCTTTCGTAATCAACTACAATTTATCTTATTTTTTTTCGAAGCACTTTATTGCAGGTTTTTTAATTTCATTTTAACGAAGCACTTATTGCGTTACGTCTCAAGATTACGCTCTCCGGACTCTCATCGCGAACTCTCTCTCTCTCTCTCTCTCTCTTTTTATTCATGTATTTCCGATATTTTATTCAGCTGTCTCTCTGTATTTATTCGGCTACCTTCCCGATCTCGTCCCACTCACTCCCGTTCTCTTTGTGGTTTTCTGGGCTCGTTATGTTTATGTGCATGTACGCGTGTGTGTTTGCGTGGCAACCGTTCGTTCCGGTCGCGAATGCAATCTCGGTTCACCTGTAATTCAAAACTCCAAACTGCGCTCACGACCGATCGCATTGTCAGAATTTCACGCGCAACAGGGATCCTTACAAGCTCGGATCAAGAAAGTTCAGACGTCCAGATCGATCCGCTAGCAATCGAACGAACGATCGAACCGATCTCGCACGTTTCCTCGGAACGAATCGCTCGTCTTCGCAAGCGTTACCCAAGTTTAGCATTACGATCAAGAGTTAACTGCAGTTACGAAGGGCGTTCAAGAATTTCGGCTACAGTGTTCCCTAGTTAGACGGAGAGCTAACTCGATCACTTTAACCTTTAAATAATGACGCTGTCTGTTTGTAATCGGTGCCATCTTGTATTTGACAAAATTTCGAGCCCGATTGGAAAATACGACAGAAACATTTAAAAATAACATAGTCATTAATCGATATTTTCTGCAATTGTGTTTCTCGCCTCTCTACCTTTTGACTGTTTTGAATGTTTCCTATTTATTTTTGCCATAAATGCATAAAATCTGCAGTCTAGTAAATTAGAAATGTAATGACGAAAATCTACGTGAAATATCGCTATTGAAAAATTTAGGGAAACATTTTTCACAGTTCGTACGTAGTGCTGCAAAAGTTACGAATTACCAATTTCATTGCAAAATAATACTTTCAATTCTCTTGTGTAATGTATAAAAATCGTATTTCTTCAAAAATATATTTCCTGACTGGCATATATATATACATTTAATATTTTTCCTGTTTTTCGAATTCAGTATAGAAAAGAACAGTGCTGAATTTAATTGGACTTCACATTTCTAGTTTATTAATAAACCATGCTGACAGCTCCGAAATGATTGGAGGAATTTTCAGTAACAAAATGAATAAGTAAAAATATTTTTAAAAAAACAATGTCGATGTATCAGGTCGTTAAGTGTGAAACTTGACAAATAAAACACAAATTTCGAACACATTTGTCAAGTTTCATACTTAACGACCTGATAATTGAACTTCACACTTCACTATGCTCGTCACATTCATATTTTATACGAACACGTAACCACCCGGTTTATAAATAAATAATGTTTAAAACTCCAAGAAGATTAGACTAATTCTCAATTACAGAACGAGAAACTAAAAATCGTGAGAGCCAACAGTTGGACGTCCGAACTTACCCGACCGAGCACCCGAGCATCGAACACCCGCCTTGTGGTGTGTTTAATATGTGTACGTAATCAGCATTGTTCTCTGAAAGACTTAACAATTATATCCGTTATAATCACAGTCGATGTAAGGGTGTACACAATGATGACGCTCGTTGAAAGAATTTTCCCAAATCCGCTGGCCCAAATCAGCGTCGCCTAAGTCCACGAGAACGCAAAAAAGAACCGCAAAGTACAAATCAAAATCCATAAACTCCCATTCGTTTGGTATTCCTGACGATATGAGAACGTTTAACGTGATCCATCAGCTCAGAATTGACGACATAGCAGCGAAACAGATCCGGAAGTGAAGGGGAAGAATCGTCAACAAAACGGGAGCGCTCGTCACAGTAAAACAAGTAACAATAAAGGACCGATCCCGATCACGGAAGAGCATCTTGTCAGGTTTCCCGGCGAATACAAATAAAACCGTTTCTGTCCCCATCCCCTAGCCCCTCCCCCGGGTCCGTCTCATCATTCGAGCCAGTAATTCGCGATTCCCGAGGTATCGATCTTTCGTTGATATTTCATCTCGGCTACGAAGCAACCCTTTCCCAGTTAGCCTGGCTCCGTGCTTGTTCTTCGAATCGAAACTGCACCGATTCGACATCCGTGTTCTTCATGGCGGAACAAAGAGAACAGGATTCGCGGGATACTGGGTATCACTCGATTCGGAGATTCACCATCATTTCGCACTCTTCTGCTCTGTTTCACCGACTCATTTTTTTCTCTCTCGATTCACTACGATCGATCGCGAACACACAGCGCTGCGTTGCGTAGGTACGACGCGTGTCGGTGTAACTGCGTGTAGTATCGGTAACAACGTGTAAGGCATAGCACTTGCGGGATATGAACGTATGTGTGTTTTGAGTTTGATCGCGCGACCCGTCGCGACGGTATCCGCGACCCCGAATAAGCCGCGGTAGGGGATCCTTTTTACACGGTCATCGGCGCGGGTCGAGGCCGGGTACACGAAGAAGCACTGTGTCACTATGCCCGTATCTCTGTGTGTCCTAGTCGTCCGTGTCATTCCGGCATCACCCGGCACCACGCGGGCCACGATGCTGGTTGTTCGTCGGCTGATAGGCCGTGCGATTTGTAACCGGCCGACGGCGGCGACGAGCTTCACAGGGCAAGCCATGGAAGCTGATACAGTTTGACGAGATCTCGACGGGGCTAGGCTGAACGCTGCGGCGACAGAGATAGAAGAGGCACGCTGGCAGGGCCCTCCCCGTCGAGCGACCGTCATACGGGCGTCTCGAATGTTACCTGCAACAAGTTTCAAAGTACAATTGTAAAGAACATTCAGATGATCGCCTCCTAGAAGTTAGCACCCCACTGTAGGAGGTCTAAATGAATGTTAAGGGTAGCGTTTACTCGAATGAGTGTGAGTGCACACACCGCTAGACCACATATACGTACGCGAGGATTGCAAGGGTCCGGGATTCCACTTCTCATACCTCAATAATGCAAAGACGGGATTTCTTAGTAGTCATAATCGCTGGATGAAAGATCAATCTAGGGTGCTATTTGCCTCAAAAGTCCTACTTTTACGTTTACGACTCGTAATTCTCATTATTCGGCAACATGTCGCGGAGACGCGATAGGCGGCAGCACTGTCGCCTATCACATTGTCCCTCGCGGCTCCCAAGAGCTGCTTCATCAATTTTTGTCAGTTAATATTAAATTAGGAATATTACAATTAAGAATTAAATACCGTTTTGAAACTATGTTCTTTCTAAAAATACTAAATCTTAATTGTTCGAAGATTCACACTAGGTTACCTCCACTCAACGAACAATTATATTCTCAATAATATGTGGAGCGTCTGAAGTTAAGATACCCTAAGTCAGCTAGATTAACATTTCATCTACAGCAAATCGATATTTCGGTGCTACGTAGCACAGTTGCATGATACTTCGATAGCTGCATCTGGTCCTCATTGCTTGGCTGTCGATATCTCTAGTTCCCTTTCAGCTTGACGCACAAGCGACAGTTATCAGGCCCTTTGTGGTTTCTTGAACGATTATCTCTCGGTGCAGCCATGTCGGCTGATAATTAAGAACCATGCGAGAAGGTCAGAACTAAAAGTCAAAGGAAGTAGGTGGAGTATTATCGCGATTGTTCCAGAATAGCCTGCGGAATTTGTCATTTCTAGGTCCTGTCGCTAACAACAATTCCGGCTTGCCGCATAGATGAAACCATGATTACCATGCCGCAAAATGAACCGGCATCATCAATCTCTTTCACACGATGTTGATTGAAAAAATAAATTAAAAGTACCATTGCGTTTACTTTACACTCAATAAATAATTATTCAGACAGTGAATTAACGTTCAGCTTTTGTACATTGATGCAGACAATTCTTATTTTGCTTCACTTAAACAATACCTTCATTAAAATATTAAAATCAAATTAAGAGTTAAACATGTATTTTCAAGACTATGTTCTTTAAGAAAATACAAAAAATATGAATTCTGTGGGTAGAATTCATTTTCTGCTTAGCACATTTTTATAGGCCATAAATAGATTGTGAATTCATGTATATATAGTATAATACAATAAAAGCATTTAAAGAATTTAGAAACATAGTGTGTGCCTGTGAGTGTGTTGTATCATTCTCAACTCACTAAAATTATTAAGGAAAGAAATAAACGTGTGTGCAGCTTCAGTATCTTGCAATTAATGCAAATGATTCTTATCTTGCATAAAAATCCGTAATCCGTAATGAATAATTGCATTTGTATAAATCGTTTTATTTCATAGCTTGAAATTGATAAAGAAAAAATTTCGTCTTCTTTTTCCACGTAGATCTTGCACGTTCTTTAACTTCTACAGATGAATTGCACAATTTCAACGGTCGCAAGATCCCCGCAGAAAGCATTTCTTAATTGCCAAGAAATCAGATCCAGGGACGTGAGAAATCACATTTCGTCCAGATTAATGTAATCACGCAGCCACGCTTTACGTCGCGATCGGCTTAGATTAACCGGCAGACTGTAGAATAAAAAAATAAAAAGACCACGTCTTAATATCCGGTTGCCAGCGCCGCTTTTCCTCATTTTACCTCGTATCACTTCCATGTATCAGGAGTAATTGCTTTTTAGCTACTTTTTCCCCTCTCCTGTTACAATTTCATCAGTAGAACTGATTAATAACGGGATTAATATCAGGACCGGTAACCCAGTTTTCGAGACAGAGCCTCGAGTCTTCATTCTTCAGAAATTTTGCAGATTCTTTGTCGGAATCAGCCGGTGGTGCTTAATATACTCCACGTGACACGCTAATGACAGAAGCGCGCACGTGGCTGTGAAATATTTAAGCGCCACATGCGATCACGTTGTTCTTAATATTCCTCCTAACGCGCGCGGTCTTTTCTCGTATCAATCGTCGCCATCGTTCAAGTTTCACGAACAAATTTGCTCTCGCATCAGCCCGACGTTCCGGGCGTTTAATTGCCAGCGAATATTTGATATTTCACTCGGATCGTGCGCCGACGAGTCGTGAAACGTTACCTCGAGTCTACACTCCTCAGACCGTAATATAATAGTTACAGACCGTGTGTATTTTGTATCATATTAGTTTCTCCACAAAATTGCTGATTTTAATAATTGGCCTGCGGATCTTTAACTGCAAGAAATAAGAACAGAATGGAGAGAGTATACTCGGATAAGGGTATACTCAAATCAAATTGACCTTCTCTCATATCATCCGATGTAAAATAATGCATATTTCTCAGTTATAGAAATACCAGTTTTATAGAAATTCAGTAGTGAGGTAGTGTCGAAAGCAATGCTTTTGATTTTTTTTCAGATTTTTTTAACACAGTGCATCATGTTTAAAAAAATAAAAACCCGATTCTTAAAATACTTCTTTAGTTTTCTATATATTACGCATAATTGGACACTCTATTAAAAATTCAATTATACAACATTGAACGCTTCTATTTTAATTAAACATTCAATTATGCAACATTGAACGCTTCTATCTTAATTAAACATTCAATTATTCAACATTGAACATTTCTATGTTAATGAAAAATTCAATTACACAATATTGAACCCTTGAAAATCATAGGATTCTATGGAAATGTAAATAATCATGATGAACTAAATAATTTTTGAAGTTATCTCGAAGGAGCACTAAACGGTGCGATATAAAACACCTTGCTCTAGTCCGGCACTATATTAGGCTGTAAGGACCATTAAGCGCGTCCTTGTTTTCGCCAGAAGATTATCGGACTTCGTTATCGTGTGTCGGTCAGGCATTTCTGTAGCTTTTCTCGGCGTGCGTGCAGCGAGCCCGACATGCAATTTTCTTGCAGGACCTTTGCATCATATTTTGTAGGATTTATAATGCGAACATTTCCATCCGAGTACTCTATTTACGGACCGTCTTGAACCCACCGAACAATAAATGTTAGGTGAGCATTAATTTAAGTGCCGTATACAAAATTTTCTCGGCAATTGATGGTTAAGAGTCACTTCGAACCGCTTTTTTGCGTCACAACAGGAGTAAACTATTGTTTATAAATATTGTATGCAATACAGGCCTCTAATTAACATGCATTTACATACACTTATGTTAATATTCGTTAAATGCTGGGCGTTTAACCTTTTGCCATAAAATATCCGGTCAGACTCGTGATTAGGGTAAACTTTCCTTCACCGGACTCAAAAATGTGTCAAAACTTATCGTATACTTTGAATATTCTTGACCGCAAAATTTGACAGCTAACTTCAAGTTGTACACGTTACTACAGTCAATAAAAAATAATTGACAAATGGACTTAGGCTACTTTCGAAATAAACGGCTTATTTTTTCTCTAAAATTGTAGGAGCGAGGATTTTGCAGTGCGAATGTCAAGGATTCGGCGAAAGTCGTCCTGCGGCGAGCGTATAAAAGGAAACGGCTAAAAGAGATGACAGAGAAAAACGAAAGTGGTTCGCAGTGAACCGTCAGTTAGCAAAATTCCGCCGGTGGCAAAGAAAGAGGGACGCGTCAGAGCGTCTAACATAGCGCCATTTGTCTCTGTGAAGAAGCTAGTAGTTCCCTGCCACTTCTGACTTGAAGAGTCTCGCGCGGCTCTTTCCGCGATAGCTGCTCTATTCACGAGTGGACAACAGCCGGATCTCTGTTCACTTCGTTGCTGTCTTTTTGCGTGCCAGGGTCAAGAATGACACCATCTGGCCCGAGCCGCCATGGAGCGAGTCGGCGGTAACTCAATATCGGTCCACTCTTCCTGGCTCGAATACGTGCCGTAATTGAGTTTTTCCCGTAACGATATATTCGTCGGGCTTTTTCCTCCGGGCCGCGATTTATGTCGCGGTTCTCGCGCAACTCTCTCTCTAGTACCCGCGTTAGCGAACTCTCTTTCTTCTTGGCCACGGCCTGGTCTCGTTTTATCGCCAGGACCGAAAACGAAGAAACACGCGAAAGCTCTGCCTTCGATCCAGGACACTTAATCATCCCCCCTGGCGAAGAGAAGAAACGACGCGGTTGAAAGGCGTCGCCGGGTTCGGTAGCAATCTGTTCGAACCCGTAACCGGAAAAGCCGAGAGATAAACAAAAGCTCGAGATACATGGAAAATGTGCTCGAGCTATTGAACAATGGGGCCATTCAGGTTCTTGCGGGATCAGTTGCCTTGTCCAAAGAGGTTGGACAGCTTTTTGCTGGATAAAGATAAATAGACGACAATACCAACGGGAAAGAGCACTCGTTGAATAAGATACTGGAAGAACGACACGGAACCAATGCATTTTATTGTATTAATATTCAGCTCGCGAAAACTTCATGAAAAGTCATGTTGTTTCTTCTGTAGAGAATGAGATTACGTCATGCAGCTGTGGATATTAACTCCTTTTTTTTAAGAATCGTGAGACTACAACATTATTCTTGATCATTCATAGAATAATTGTTTTTCATCCTGAGAAAATTCCCTGCGCTGCTTTAGTATATTCCTTGCTAATAACAGCATCGTCTACATGTGTATGGGACAGTGGGCGTGATAACGGAACGGCATTAGAGATACAGTGAAGTAGAGCGGCACTCACCTCCCTCGTTCCCTTTTTCGAGCGTTTCCTCTCGAGCTTCGGTGTCTGAGGTAGCAGGGTATAATCGCCGCTACGCTGTCGTGTCAACGGCTGATGCGACAGAAGGGGTACCCGTGGCGGTGGCGAAAACTGAACGCCCTGCGGCAGTAGCGAATACCCGAGGTTCTGACCCTGAGTGAACGGCGAAGTCGGCGGGAAGTGATTCGCCACCACGGGCGCCCAATACTGGTGCGAGTATCGAGAGGGTGAACTCCCTGTGGACAGTCAATTTCAACGCTCGTCAGTTCAGCGTATCTAGCATGCGACCCGCGTAATTGCTATTCGATACCGATCGATCGAGTCTCTACCCAAGTTCGGCAAAGGTTAATCGCTCTCCCCTCCCCCTCCCCAACCCCCTCCGTCTCTCTTTCTCTTTTCACGATCGTTGTGGAACTATTGAAAAGCGAGGCTAGCAAAACGAAATTTTTTTACTGATGACTACTGTTCGAGGATTGAAAAGGTTAATCGTCGCTTCGGCTTTTCGCTTCGGAAATTCGGTAACCCACAAATTCGGATTTTTTTGTTCAAACTTCGCGCTTCTGCAGAGAAATGAAGGCATGCGAGAATTAGTGATGGGTATTTGACGGTTCTCTTAGCAAATTGTTGAGAAATTTAATCATTTGATGGCCCATCTTTATGGGGATGAAGCTCATCAGAATTTGGATGAATTTTACTTGGGATTTATAAAAGTTATTGATACAGAGGGATACAGTTTATTTGTCTTTGTCCATACACAACTGTCCAGAGGTATCGCGTTACCTAACGTCGGTTCATATACCCTGTAATCATACAGCTATTCTTTTGATAAAATTAATCGCCGATTAAACAATCGTTTTAATGCTTCTACAGTAATTTCTTTCCAACCGGTTTTCAACTGTTCTTATATCGAGTTATACTTCTGATGCTAATTTCGAACAGGATAAACTTCACCTTACGGGACCAAAAATATTTAACTTTTTAAAAATCCAAGTTTTAACGAATTCACTGGTTCAAAAGTTATGCGTGTTTAAATTTGAACGATGTTAAGCGTTTTTGTGTGACAGGTAATAAATAAATCCATATAGTGTAGTACCTCGATTAACCGGCTTGATCGAGAGACAAACAGCCCGGATTAATTAAGGCCCGATGTGTAATCGGAACCCGAGGAAATGATTAAAATGTACATTATATTCCAAAATAAAAACTTTTTATTTTCGAATATTTATTTCCCTTCATAATATAATCATATTTAAACGCATATTTGTTTATAATCGGGATCCGGTTAATCGAGGTCCTACTGTACATCTTATTTAGGAAATTATGAACGACGAAGAAATTCTAGTCGTATCCGTAAAATAAATAGTGGGTTAATAAGTATCAGGATACTTTTGGACAGTGGCGTATACTAGGAGAAAGGCCCCTTCGAGCTCGACGAAATAAAAGCAAAGTTTCGCTGCCAGCGCGAATGGTTTTCAAAGGAAGAAGTAACAGTTTATTGTTCTGGAAGAAGGGTATAGTAGCAAGACTTACTGTCGCTCCGTGGGTTGCTGTGCCTCCTCTGTGCCTTCCACGTCGTTGAGCGCACTCTTCCCGCAGTTTCAGTGTTTACAGCGTCGACGCTAAGACTTCTCGCGACGCCCCTGTAAGGATTCGACGAGGTTGTCTCACTGGCCGCGGCGACACCAGCGAGCTGCTCGTTAAGGGCGTACAACTTGGACGTAATGTCCTTACCGATGAGGGTGTTGAGGACGACCTTAAGTAGCGGCCTGTGCCTGAGTACCCTGAGCAACTTCAGCCTCGTCCAACAGATGTACATGCTAGACTCCTCGGCTCTAATCGTCACTTGGAAGACGTCGTCGATGTTCTCGTGCATGGCTTCCCATTCAGGCGAGTCGACGAACTGATAAGCATTGATGTAGTGCAGGTGTGTCCCGTCGCAAGTGACCTTCAACCTGCGACCCAGGGCAACGATTCGTTACAGGATGCCGAAACTTTCGACGTGCGGAACGACACGACGCGCAGAAAGTTTCGCATTGATATTTTCACGTGGCCCAACAGTCAAACTATGATAACAGTTTTTATGGGTTCCCACGTAAAAGTTTTGTTTAAAACTTCCAAGAACGGTACGAAATCGAATGCTGCGAACTTCTGCTACAGTTTCGTTACGGTGTGACGGACGCTCTTGGCGATGGAAGATCGATGCCGTCGTGGAAACGAGAATCGTCATTGGTATAATAAGAAAATTGTCATTTTTAGAATTTTGATTCAAATTTTTACACGTGGCCATTGTTGACCCCTTACCTTAAAATGGCGTCTCACAACAGAGGTTGTTCCATAAACTATCTTCGAAAGCCGCCCCGAGCCAACGCCTTATATCGAAAGAAAACTGTATGCATCGATGAAAAATAAAATATTTTAAATTGCGTTAAAATCAGTGTTGAATTTTCAGCTTGGTACCACGTTATATCAATTGGTACTATTATTTTATGAAAGATAATACCAATTAAAATAACCGTACATTAAACGCCCCTTTACTAACCGGGTTCGTGGGCACGATCACTGTTCAGTGCCTACCCATTCCACTGCTCTTCTGTCTTTCTCTATGTTCGGCTCTCTATTGAAGTCTCGGTCGGCGCGGTAGACGCAGTCGTAAATCAAGAATAGTGTCCGGGTACGATCACTGTCTGTGCAAAACACGGCTGTTTACTGTATTACCAATCTGAAAATTTAAAACTGATTTTAACGCAATATAAAATATTTTATTTCTGATCGACGTATACGTTTTTTTCGATGCAAGACGATGGCTCGGAATGGCTTTCAACGTATTGCGGATGAAAACTGTAATTAAAACATTAGATTAAATAAAATGGTACGTTCCAATCTTTAATTCCTTGGAATTAAATTGTAAGGCAAGGGGTTAACAAGGAAATATTTATACAATGCGTGATAATCGCAGCAAAAGATTTGTATTGAATTATTGAGATAAGAGACACTTTAAACGAAATTTATTTGGTTATCGTTTAGAATAGCTTCCGTTTATGTGGAATTATCTTGCATTCATGAAGTAACTGTCATGGAATAAGAACATATTTTAATGCTTTTTAATATGATATTACAAGAATAGTTTCATTATTATTATTTAAGGCTGAACTTCTTTGTGATTATACTAGAACGAACTTCGTACTACTCAATACGTGTGCGTTAATATGTTTCTTACAAAATATCTCTTCGTTCAAACATCACGAGAGTGTAAACTCCTATTCTATTCTTTTAGTATCTATTTAGTATTACATTACCTATTTGCACAACTCAATATCTACGCACAGTTGCATCCGAAAATAAATGAATGTTTCTCCGAGCATCAAAAATTTAATTTGTGATTTGTAGTATTGTGTAATAAGTTATGGTTATGCTTAATAATTTGGTAATAGCTTATATCCTGAGGCAACTGTGTCGCTACTTGACCTCTTGTCTTTTGATGTATTTCGTATTCAGACTCACATGAGCTTCTTTATTGTAGCAGTTTCTCAAAAAAAGAAAAAACAAGAAATTATGTAATTGTTATAAGTATATACATATATACAGAACGACATGTCCAAGATGAAAATTGTTACACAGTTTTTAGAGTGTGAATGTGATGACTAGACTGCGGATCTTTATGCAAAATAGAAAATGTTTATATCGATTGCAGGACACAGGAGCCAAATAAAAATTGTATCCTTCTTTTAATTATCCTATTAAGCTGAAACTAATATATTGATGTCCTTAAATATTTTTAACATGTCCACTGCTTTAAAATATACATGCCCATTTTTGTTATAAATTCATAAAATCCGCAGTCTAGTGATGACAAACGAATTTTATGTTTGACGTTATTTGATACTTAACGATATTGGTTAAGAATGATATACATATAGTTGTTTATCTTCATATTATATTGCATGAGCATTTAATTAATTATTTTAATGTGTAAGGACCCGGATTGCGCAGATTTTTTTTATTAATTGGAACAATCCTGGGGGTGCTAGAGAAAAGATTTTGAAAAAAATTCTCTTCAAGCGTAAATAAGAGCCACCCTACTTTTCACGGCAGAAGGCAGTTTTCTTTATTAACAGAAATTGAGAAATATGCTTACAAAGTTTGCAGCTCTGTCAGCGAGTCTGACTCGACACCACAAAGCAAAGGTCCCAATCCGCTAACTAAAGAGTTAAGTGTATGTATCTACGAAAGCAGACGAGTAGAGAACACAGCTTTCGTGCGAGTCGTAACGACCAGGAAAGCTGTTCGCGGAAGACGTTCGATACCCTTCCGTCTGTTCCCCGGGATCGATTTGACGACTATGTTCCCCGGGGTGGTATCACGGGGTTAATACTTACTTGCCACGCAATAGTATCGATAGTCGTTCGTCGGCTGGCGAGACGCCTTCGGTGGCATAGGTCTGACCAGAATCCAGCTTGAGTATCCTCGCCTCCTTGGCCAGCTCCTGGAAGTGCTTCTTGCTAACCTTGTACGGTTTAAAGAGTTTCAGATAGAGCTCGGCTAGCTCCGGGCTGAGCGCAGGCGGTAGAAATCGACAGGCTAGTATGAGGGAGTGAATGCCGTTCAGAAGGCCGAGGGCCAAGCACCATAGCATCGCGTCGAGAGCGCATATGGTGATCCCAGCCCAGAGGGCGGCCAGCATGAAGCCGGCCGTCAGAAACGTGCGAAGAGCCAAAACTGAGGCCTTGAAGGAGCGCGGCACCAGGAACGCCGCCGCGAAGAATAGATTCGCCGCCTGGCAAAAGGCAAATCGAAACGGTTTCCTCGTGAGAATCCCGACACTGGGAGATTGTTCGTTTCGTTCCATTCTGTTCAGTTTCGTTTCGTTTCGAGAACGACCGAGGAACGACATTGCCAGAAAACGACTCGGTACACCGGCGAAAGTCATTTTGTCTGAACCTTGGGCAGGTGCAATGCAAATAGTGCTCACGCAAAGTTGCAATCTTTGGGACCCGACAGTCAAATTCTTGTGCTACAGCAGGGATGGGCATTCCTGTCCCCACCATAGCCCCCACTTTCCCCACCAGCATCCGTCTCACAGTATTTGCCTCGAAAAGCTGGCCAAAACTATTTTAGCATTATTTTAAGACTTGCACGCGTAGTGTAGTGAGTCATTGGATTCGTCTTGCCGTCAGCTACAACAATATATAATAAAAAATACATAGTGTCATTTACAAAATTAAGGACCATAATTTTCTATTAAAAAGAAATGTTTTATAATTTGTTGCATTGGTATTTATAGATGACTGAATACTAATAGCCGAGCGATATTTCAGAAACGAGCGAAGAGAAAAAAATGAGTACTACAAAAGTCTTTACTTTCAATGCAACATTCTTCATCTTGAGCAAGATTTGGAAAATCGTATTTTGACCAACTTTCCGAGACAAATACAGTAAAGTCGCGTTATTTTGCAAACGGCTGTGTTCTGCACGGAGAGATATCGTGTAGGGCACTATTTTTTTATGACTGAGTCTACCGCGCCGCCTGCGCCGAAAGTACAAAGAAAGCCGAACGTAGAAAAGGACAGCATGTAAATACGGATCGCGCTGTCCTTCTTTGCGCCCGAAACTTTCATTGTCAATTAAACCACTAAATACAGCTGAAATTATATCGTGTCTAGCGTCCTTTTAATCAGAAAAATGCGACAAATAAGTTGGCGAAAGTCCCATAAAAAAATAATGAAAAATAAGAAATCAGCTTAGAGGCAGCTCGAGCTTCGCGGCCTCTGTGGTGTTGCTCCTCAGTGGAGGGGGTAGGCACTTGACAAATTCTGGGTAGGCGGTTGCTGACAAATAACGCGACTTTATTGTACTCCACTGTGCGCCGTTACCATGGAGGAAGTATGCGCTTCGTCCGTCGCGAGCAGTGCGCAGGTCTCGCGCATCGCGATGGAGCCACGCGCTGCATGAAAGAGACGTTGGTGGAGGAAGCAGGTGTTTGAAGGACTCCTAACGTGCCCATCACTGTACGACAGGGTACCGTCTCTTTTACCTTACAATGTTCCAAATTGTTTAACCCTTTAACTACGGCTGTCGTCAATAGACGACGGTACGAAACTTTCGTGAGATACGGCCGTCATTAATAAGCGATTTGATGAATTATGCCGCGAACGGGAGTCGCTTATTGACTTTTATTTATTTTATCGAGATTTGTACAACTTTCCATTCTTTTTTTGTTTTGCGTTTAGACAGACACATTTGTGAATATATACCAGTAGCTAAAGGGTTAGCATGTAGTTCTTTTGCAAATGAAATCAATCTTATGTTCGCTGTATAACCCTTATACATTATATTTTAAAGCTACTTTAATTTATTTTTTCTATTTTTTCTATTTTTGGGTGATTGCAATTAATTTGCTTTTGTCGCATAGAAATATCTGTTGAAACTCTATAAAGTGCAACATCATTGAATGTCCTAGAAAATTTTGGTTATTGATATAAGGGTTAAACAGATTCACCATTGTCTTCGTGAATGAATTAATGTTAAGTTGAATTGATTTTAACAAATAGTTTTCGTAAGACACAAGCGAATCGGTTAAATCTGTTTGAAGATACCGACGTTTTTAGTGGAAGAGAACACATGGCTTGGAAATAATTGTCGATCGAGAAATACGACCCTGGATGAAGACCCGATCCAATTATCGATAGAAGCCTGAAATTCTACTGATATGTGCCACATTTACCCATTATGTATACGTAGTACATACATACGCAGAAGGAATTCTATCATTTCTATTTCCGACACTTCAAGTTATACAATTCTAGATAATACACTATTCTGTCGTAACTATTCCTACATAATGCATTTACGTCAGTTGTATACAGGGTGTCCCAAAATTCCTTCGCTTTCCGGAAATGGGAGGTTCCTCAGGTCATTTGAAGCGACATTTTCCTTTGCAAAAATGGCCGCCGCGGCTTTGTTTGCGAGTTATTAACGAGAAACACTGACCAATCAGAGCGCTACTTGGACGCGCGTTGGCACAGTCGGCCAATTGACAGTTGGCGCGCCGCGCCGGGCCGACTATGCCAACGCGCGTCTAGGTCGCGCTCTGATTGGTCAGTGTTTCTCGTTAATAACTCGCAAACAAAGCCGCGGCGGCCATTTTTGCAAAGGAAAATGTTGCTTCAAATGACCTGAGGAACCTCCCATTTCCGGAAAGCGAAGGAATTTTGGGACACCCTGTATAATATCTACTACTGTCTGTTATAATACTTGTATAAAACTCGACTATGATCTAACGGATCTGAAACACTATCTAAAATCCTAGACCTATAAATCGTGGCTCGTAAACCTAGATCCTTAAAGGACTTGTATACAGGGCGAGTCATATCTGACGTATAAGATGTCTCCGAGGAATACGCGATCGGTCGTTTATAACACAGTCTGTATTTTATAGCCATTTTTATTTCACACCATTGGTGGGAAAATTTTATTTTTGCTATGAACCAGAAGTTCATATCCGAATTTAATTCGCACCTTGAAGATAGAAATTGAATTTCAAAACATGCGTGTGTTGATTATCGACGAGAAAGTAAAGTTCCACAATATGAATGTTTAAGTTCCACAATATGAATGTTACCAATGCATTCTCAATGACTTCTAGATTAAAATGTGTACAATCACTATTTTTAGTAATTTTTTAGAGAATTAAACTTTCCTCCATTTTACAAGGAAAACGCTGTACCGAACAAATGATCTAATTTATTACAGCTTGCTTTTCGGGAGAAAAGATCCAGCGTACATTGATGGCATGTCCGCCTCAGCTCCTCTTACAAATGATCATTCTTTTGATGAAATTTTTTATCACGTTTTCGCATAATTGCGGCTGTATTTCGCGAATAACAGCTCTAATATTATTTTTGAGTGCTTGAATCGTTGTTGGAGCATTGGCGTAGGCTTTACCTTCGACATAGCCCCAAAGAAAAAACTCTAATGGTGTTAAATCGCACGATCTCGGCGGCCAATTGAAGTCTCCATTTCGAGACATCACACGTCCAGGAAATTTTTCACGCAATAGAGCCATTGTTTCACCATGTGTCCGCGATATTTTCACCAGTTTTGTAGTGAATTTTCACTATTTCAATTCGTTGTGCGAATGTATCGAAAACCTCCTGGTTGAATGTTGACAGTTCAAAAATGGCGCGAAATTTAAAGTGATACCTCTTGTTGAAAGACCCTCTATAACAAGATGGTGATTTGATGTCCGTATGATTAATAATTATTTCTAAACTGTTTCTAAGAAATTCCTTTGAATTCGAAGTAATTATAGTCAATGACTCGCCCTGTGTACAGCACTAACTACCACTTAAACATCTATTTCACGCTTGCGTCTCTACATTGCGCGGAAAGAATGTTGCCACTGTGCTCACCTGAAAGAGTTTGTGCTGCGCTGCTTCCCATTCGTCGCAGTAGCCACCACCCCCCGACGATAATACAGTGGTATTTAACCTCTCGGTCACGTTACTGGCCTCGGTGCTATTCCAGACGTCCACCCAGAGTTCCGTGTAATTCAGATCCTCCAACGAGTAGCCACCTAGACTAGGCAGGCCGCTGTAATTGAAGGTATAGCCCTCGGTGGAATAGGACGTCGACGTCGGGCTGGTGAACGGAGTCGTCGTCGTCGACGACAGAAGGCTGCTCGCAGGCGAGGGAGCATCAGTCGTGTTCGCCATTTTTCGTCGTGAGCGCGTGGTACGGGCCATCACCTTCTTCCACTGCAACAGAACGAAAAGATTCCTTATCACGACTCTGCAAGTTGCAGGAGTCTCGAACCCATTAACTCTAGTCCATTAACCTATTGGCTGCTCTTTACTTTACCGAACTTAAAATTTGTGGCTGAAGATTTTTTAAAAGTGTAGGTTAGATAGAAAAGATAGATAGAGAAAAATATAATCCCCAGTATCAAGGGGTGTGTCCCTTAAAGGTCCAGAAGCTTTTAAAAGTCCTTAACCCTCATACGCTCCTCAGAAATAGTTGCATAGAAGATTCTATGATACTTTCTCACCCATTTTTGCTTCACACTTTAAACTAATAAACTTTGCTTCATTTATCACGTCACATTTTAGAGAAATACGTCTCACAACACAGATAAATAGAGACCAATCATTTTATAGTATGTAAAAATAGTAAATGGGTGAATTTTCACCCTGAGGAACGTGAGGTGACTGGGAATGAGGGTCAAATAATCATTAATAGCTAAGGATTTCTTAGTTACTAAAAATCTTAGTAAAATCATTATGGTTAAAATATTAAATATGACAATTTCTAAATGGAAACGTATATAGCTAAAGGTTTCTGTCGTTTCGGTTACTTTTTCGTTGACGCACAATCGATTCATCGTAGCTAAACAGGGATACTTTAGAACGAAGCCAAACTATTTCCAGTTTGCTTTAAATAAAATATAAAGTTAAATACTTCGTTGGTATCGAGCAGGAATTAGTGCATTCTATTAAATGTTTTGTCGAGTTTAAAACAGAAGAAATACGGATATTTTCGTAAAATGTCGATAAATGTCGATTGCGTCATTTTTTAACTGGTTAGAGGAAAGCACATTTTAGAAATGTTGCATGACTGTAAAAGTCGTAGTCCTCGTTCCAATCTTATTATACTCTGAATTTTATTCATGGACTTTTGAAACCCGGTATAATAAAATGTTTAATGAACTGAAATAGGATGCCCCTTCAACTTGTTGTAACATGAACAGATTACCGAGCAAAAGTATAGAATTGCTCTGCGAATTGGTGAGAACAGCGTTGCATTTCTAAGTGAATAAACTTGAGAAATTACAAATTGTTGCACACATTTATAAAAGGTGAGAGAATACGAATTTCAGTAGCTGTTTCTTGGAACTAATCGATCCTCTGTCACTGTTTTACTCACACTCAATGTTCCTCGCTTTCGTCTCCGATACAATTAAGGAGCGAGCAGACCGACGGATAACAGCTGCTAGTTCTCACGATTCATAATTCACATTCTGAAAGTCATTTCTGCTTTATAATCCCGTTTTTTAAAAATACCATTAGTGCAACAATTACATGCAATCTGTTGTCTGGAGAAATATTAAGTCCAATCTATAAATAAGAGGTTAGTATCTCAAATAAACAATAATAATATCCACATAATACTTTTATATCATAAAAATTATTAAACAAAGAAATTTCTATGCGAGTCTCATTTGTTACAATTGATCAACTTTTTATTGTGTATAAAGAAATCCGCGGTCTATTACAAACTTGAAATAAATATATAAACCTTGATAAATATGGGCAACGCATTGCTAAAAAAAGCATTCTATATTACTAGTAAATTTTAATAAGATATAATTAATTTGTATGATAATTAAATTTAACGAGAAATATTTTGTTCAGAAATTTAATTTTAAAGATAAATTTGAAAATTGAAGGAATAACATTAAATTGATGAATACGTTCTAAACCAGTGCATTTTTTAAATACATATACAAATATCTGCGTGTATGTGGCTGTATTCATAATTAAAAATATATGAGGTGTACATTTAAAGTTGTTCTCCGTAATTAATACTTCCCGAGGTATAAACCAAATATATGCCGCACTCCCTTTCTTGAGGGTTGTTTTTCCCTGCGAATATGGATAGCGGTTGCTAAAAAAATACGAGCCCCACATTTTCTCGAGTTCCGTATTATACACATATAAGTTTCATCAAAACTGTACGAGACCACTTGGGTAACATTCCTTAGTCGGAAGAACACCTATCTCCTTTCATAATATTCGCAACGCGGTCCTGAATCAGCGTTTATTAAGCAAGCACTACTGGTACACGGTGAGCCAGAATTTGCAGATTTTGGAACCAATAAGTCAATAAATCAGTATGCGATAGCGAAAACAGTAAAATCTTCTATTATTATAACACGTCGATTGACGAGGGTATTTTTGAAAAAGGTCTCACGTCACACTATTTTTTACCACATTTTTATTTTTTAAATCAATTTTCTTTAATAACATTGTATTTCTTTCATAATCTAAAAAAAATTTCGGCTAAGTTGCTATGTGTGTTACTCCATGCCACACCAACCATCCCGCCAACTAGTGTGTATCATTTTTGATACCCGCGGCAGTCAACGTGTTAAAGATCTTGCACTCTGTTATTTTTCTAGCTTCAGCTAGAATCAATAACTTCGATATCGTTGTAATATGTAGATTTTTGTTCATCCTAAATAAAAACTGTCTTCATCAATTGCAACAAATAAAATTTCTTTCTTTCATAAATGATTTTAATAAGACTGGAAACAGTATGCAGACGTTCTTAAATTCTTTTAATCTTCCTACTGTTTGTCTCCCACCTATTTTCATCAGAAATGTATGAAATCCACAATCTAAGTGTAAGCAATACTGTGAATCTGTATACAAATTCTCATTTCATAAATTACTCTATGAAAAATGCATAAAGATCCTCAGTCTAATTACCATACATTTATAGCATCTGTTATACAGATCTTGAAAAGTCTACAAAAAGATTTCCAATCTACTTATAACAAAGTAGCATCTTTTTCTGAGCAAAACGATTTCCTTCGGAGTTGATCAAAAATTTTTCAGGCGAGAATCTCTATCAAACATCAATATTTGAGTGCCAGAAGCTGCATAAAACTTGCAGTCCAATATATACCATCGCATATCGCATCCCCAATCGTCGCGTGCTCCTTTTATTTTACTAGCAGCGACTGCGACAAATGGAGCCGGTGAAGCTTCCCGCCGTAAATGCAATTCTAGGTACATAATTTACTCGAATCGTTGAAGTTCCGTAATAAACACCGGGTGTCTTAAAACTTTAACGCAGGGGGTTGAGGGGGGTAACTGAATTATGTCAAGGAGCGACGCCTCTGCAACGCTGGAAGACAATGAAGGCCTCAGATGTCGGGAATCCATGCGTTTGCGAACTTTCTTCTGCATGATTTTATTTTCTGCTTGGAACGGAGACGCGATACGAACGACCGGGGCCAAGCCGATCGCATGAAAGATGCAGCACGATTCATCCGCGGCCGTATCAATATTTACGTCAAACCGCCTCCTACCGGTCCCGTCGATATTTTCCGCGCGACGCGAATGGAGATTTAATGCAATTTGTCTGTCGCCCGGCCGTTTCTCCACGTTTCACTGCTTTTCCGACTACACTTCCTACCAGTCTTCCGCGTGTTCACACGTGCACGCGCCAGTTAAACATGCCCGTTGCACGACCGGCCGACCAATGGCAACAAAAATATTCGCACACATTTCCATTTCAATTTGGACGAACGACTGGTGGGGTTATAAAACAATGACCATTTTCGATACCAAGAATTTTTTCTATTGGAGTAAAGTCGCGTTATTTCTCAGCGACCGCCTACCCAGAATTTGTCAAGTGCCTACCCATTCCACTGAGGGGCAACGCCGCAGAGGCCGCGAAGCTCGAGCTGCCTCGGTGTCCGAGCAGTGTAAACATGCCGCGTAATCTGATCTCGGCTCGAGTATATCGGTGTGAACCACTACTAATCCAATTATAAAACTTCTTTATTTTTCATTATTTTCTTATGGGACTTTCACCAACTTATTTGTGGAATATTTCTGATTAAAATGACACTAAACACGACAATTTCAACTGTATTTAGCGGTTTAATTGACGATGAAAGTTTTTGATAAAAAGATATTTTTAATGTACCACGTTTTTAAGACGGACTAAAAAGTATAAAATAATTTTTCCTAGCTCCATACAGATTCCTAACCTCGTACAGATAGTCCTGAAAATTTGTGATTGTGATTTATACCTACTTTTTAGTCCATCTTAAAAACATGGTATATTTCTTAATGGAAAATAAGCCAAATGTCTTATTCTTTTGTCGAATTAATGTCAGACCGTGTTTACATATCTTTCTCCAATTTTGTTATGGTATGCGATACAATCCTAAGATTTTGCGCGTTTACTTTGGAGATAGGATGTAGTATTCAGGATATAACGAAGTGTACACTTTCCACCTTTAAATATAAGAAATTTAGAAATATGCTAGGTGTCTTATTATTTTGTCGCGGTCTATTCATGGGGGCGAGTAAAGACGGTCTCGATGACATCCAGAGAAAGTCGGCGTCAGAAATATGTTTCCATCGAATTCGCGATTCAGATCATGCACATTACTCGCGTGAACTGTATGTACCCCGCGTTCAAAGACATCCTGCATGAATGGCTCCCACGTTTCTTTTAGGAGAACTGCTACCCACGGACATTCAGGTGGAGGCTTCTCCCATGTTTCTAAAGGGAAAATAGATACGGCCCTTTCATTGGAGAGATGAGGCATGCGTCCAACAAAACAGGGAAGGTCTCCATCCGATTTTCTAGACGGCACGTGCGGCCATTATTTGGCAAATTCCAACAGGAAGTTCAGCTTGCGTGCACGAGAAACTAGATTCGATTACCATTTACAGTGGTTGAATGTTGTTGTTCCCATAAGTAGCAGCGAAGATGCTCGATTTCAAATGCATTAGGCGTACAAATTCATTCGTGGCCATTTCGTCATAACTTTGTTTATGTAAAAATATACAAAATATTGGGTTGGAAAGAAAGTTCATAGCGTTTTCAAATTAAGAATCGAAGATGAAATTAATATTTATTCGTTTATATAAATTAAAATTAATTATAATAATTAATAATTATTATTAGTATTTATTCATATGTTTATTCAATAACACGAGAAGTTACCTCGAAGATGACAAAGCGTAATAGCGCAGAATGGAAAATATGTCATTGAATAAATCTATGAATAAATATCTGAAGTTTAGCTTTAAATTTTAATTTACAAACACTACGAACTTTCGTTCCAAACCAGTACATTCAAGTCTTGAAAATAATCTTCATATTTTTCTATGTATTTACTCCATGAATCACAAAATGTGAATGCTGAATCACAAAAAATAATGATTGAGACCGCGTTTACGATTGAATGCGTGTGCTGGGTCTGTGCACAACGAGCAGGTTCCGAGCATGATTATTTAACGGAGATGGAGTACTAGACAAAACTCTTTCCCGTGCGAGGGAGAGAAAATTCGGCGCCAGAAAACTTTCCCCGCCGACACGATCTTTTGCACGAAATCACTTGACCTGGGTTACGTTATTTATCGCCGTGATTGATTTATTCGAGCCTAAGGATGGAAACGTCAAAGTCGCTTGTGTCTTTCTTCCTAAAGTAGGAAAGGAACCGCCCTTGCAGCAACTTGACATAAATTATTGCTCGGCTTGGACGTAAACCAGGCAGCGACACGAACAAAATTTCAATATTGCGACACGACACGGATAAAAGCACAAGTGCATATTGCGCCACGAATATTTTCCAAAAGAAGGGTCCTTGTGCGAAAAATTATAAACGTGATGTGTATCAAAATTATTCACGCTGTGATTCTTTTCCAAATATAATTTTGCAAATTCTCGTGTAGATAAAATTGAATATATTTAATGAATATATTTATTAAGTATTTATCGCATGAAGTACGCAAATAAAATTAATTCATTCATCAGGTATTTGTGCAATACCTATACAAGAAAGTAATGAGTAATTTATAATAACAAGTTAGTTGTTTCATATAGTAATAGTAATAATTATTTGTGCAATATCTATACAAGAAAGTAATGAGTAAATTATAATAACAAGTTAGTTGTTTCATATATTAATAGTAATAATTATTTGTGCAATATCTATATAAGAAGATAATGAGTAGATCATATAACAAGGCAGGTGCTCATATATTAATTAGAGTTTTTTCATGGGACATTTTCGGTACAATTATAAACATTTCGATTTCTTAAATAGTAAATATTGTTTAAAACGTGGAAACGATGTCAATCATGTTTGAACAATGCAGATAATGGTTGCAGCATATTCTCTTCTTCCCAGCACAGTCTAGAAATGTTTATCCGACTCTGAACATTGTGCGCATCAATTTTATGAACCTGGACGATTTAGTTCCTGGACGATCAATTTGATGCGTACTTTATGTCCGCTTTTATCGTTCGTGCTTATTGGTAGCTTATCGGCGCGCGTAAAATAATTGGAGCTCATAACGAGACTCCGCGGCGTGTCTGAAATTTTGACTACTAAATATTCACTCCTAGCATCTTTCACGGCTCTCTTCGGCAATCGAGGTCGAGGTCAATCGATTTATTGCATCGTGTAACGTGTGGCTCACAAACTTTTTATATTGCACTTCGGGACGAAGTTAAGTTCACCTGTAACCGTAGGACGTGTCTTCAAACTGCCGTGCTATGTCATCCGTTTTACAACTGTTTCCGTCGATCCGCGAGGTCAGAATATCGTGCATAACTTGCTAACTCACGTAGAATGATCGAGTGGAGTTTGAGAGGTTCATTCAAAGTTTCTACGGGATGTATAGATTCTTTGATAATTCCTCCCTTGATCGACTTCCAGGCTTTAAAATTTACTTCGTAGTCTGTGTCAGAACTTTTTTAATCCTTAGATACTATAAACGGTTCGCGAGACACTGACAACTTTAATTTATTGATTCTGATAAAAGCATTGACTTTTTCAAATGGGATATGTATACATTAACAATCTTATAAATAGACTGCGGATCTTCGTGCAATTATGGCTTTCGAAAATTTTGAAAAAATGCTACGATAGAAAATACCACAAAATTTAGTACTATTTTAATTTATTTCAAATCTAAAAAGGCCATAGAAAATAAGATCCTATTTGATTCGAGTTTCTTAACATTCGTCTACAAAAATTGCAAATTGCATAAACATCCGCAGTCAACCAACTTACAAATGATAGAACGAAATTCATTGTAGTCTCGAGAAGAATGCAAACAGAATTTATTTATGTATATCTTACATACTAGTATACAAAAATTAATCGATAGAAATCTAATTACTTTTGATTATATCGATAGAGTGATTGATAATGTATTTTTCTAAATAGTAATTCACAATCAGGAAGCAAAACTACCTGTACAGCTAGATTTATTCAGATCCGATGGATTCATTTTAAACTTATCTAGGCCAAAGGCTAAGATCAGAGCGTACCCGGGTCGAAAGTTCCTAAATCACACGATTGCAGAACCGGGAGTTGGAACTACCACACAAACCAAGATCAATAGGTTCGAATTAGGCTATTCAAGAACCAAAAGATACGATTTGGATCTACCCAGGGCCGAGAGAATGCAAGTCATGACTAACATAGTTCCAAGTTTACTATCTTGAGGCATCTTCCAAGTCCTCCGCCTAATTTCTAACTTGGAGACAGGTGACTTCAGGAATCCAGGCTTGTGGACCTCTGGAACCAGAGCTAGGGCACATTGGGATTAAGAGATCTAAGTCTGGAGAACCTTCGAAATCTAAGCAGAGATCTTAGAATGTAGAAATACAAGCTTAGGAATAATTGATAACTTTCGGTGAAAATAAACCGACGATTTTTAAATTCGTGTCAGATTTGCATCAATCTCCCGCTCGTCGCTCGTATATTTCAGCGATCCACGATTCAGAGGCACGCGCGAATTTTAACGAAACAGTTCACTCATCCAGTCGGACCGCACAGTGATAAGGGGGTTTTAAGTAGCTAGCAGATATGGGATCGTGAAAATGATACTTCGCGGCCAGATCAGCCGCTGATAATTCTGGGTGCAGCGTGAAAATTATTTACCTCGTAGCTCAACTGTTACTCGAGCATGAATCGTTTTATCGAATGACTTGCTCCGACTGTTGGTGAATATTCATGCGGATTTCCATTCTTATAATCACTTGAGGAGAAAGATTCATAACGATTGCGATAATGTAGTTGTGACGAACGGTGTTTGGTAAAACTGTATGCGCAGAAATTTGGAAAGGAATTAAATTGTATGATTTCCTGACTTTGTGTAAATCCAAAAAATATTTCAACACTACATTTATGATTATTTTGTGAAAACAAATCGTTCAATATATAGGATGCTCGACCAGAAGTTGGACAAGATTTAATTTAATAAATTTAATAAATGCTAGAAAAGGGGGAGCATACAAAATTTTGTAAAATTAATAGCGTGTGTGTTCGTTAATAATATTCAGACTTTCGTAAAAAATGAACTCACTGAAAACGATTAATCAATACAAGAATACACCAAATAGACTTTTACCTTTTATGTGAATTTACCGTCAATATATTTGCTATTCACCAGCCATAATTGTTAGAATTCATGCTGTTCGTGATCAATTACGAGAATCTAACCCAGGAATTTGCAATTTACCTGTATAGTCGAAAGATACTGTAACCACCAAACACGAAAACAAAGTCGAAACTTCTGCAATAGGATTCTGCAACTCTCGTGAAGGACTTGGCAATCACGAGTAACAGTTTGTCGAAAAACTTCATTAATTACATTTGTCGAGTATAGTGAAAGTTTTGTAAATAATTAGTTTATAACCACTCAACATGCGGGACATTTTTCAAAATAAAATCAAGAGAACAAATACTTCTCCTCCATCATGAATCAATTCCCAGAATATTTGAAATATTTCGACGGTACGTAATAGCAATGCCTCGCATTTAGAGGTAAACAAATGAACGTAAACATTGCTTAAGAACTTAACTCACAAAAAACCAAATTTATACGGAGCCACATTGAAAACACAAATGTTAAACGTGTACATGTAATTAATTAATAATTAAATTAAGAGGTCTAGAGGTCTAGACGTCTGCTGGAGGCTACTACCTCAATCAAAAAAACTGACAAATGGACTTAGGCCATTTTCAAAATAATAGGCTTAAATATATTTCCACCCATCATTTCCACCCCTCAAAGAGTTATGTTGCTCATGTTCCATTTCAGTCAGTGCATTTTCAATTACAAATAATTAATAATAAATATATATTTATTTAAATTAAATTTGAACTCGAAAGTGGAATGAAATGAAATCTAAACGACACATACACACACACACAGACACACGCATATATTGCTGTAATTGAACCCACAACTTCGAATTCGACAAGCGTGCCGGTTTACAATGGAATTATTACAACATTTGGAAACATTATGTACACAATACGTATACTGTACGTTAGAGGAGATTTGCATATATAGGTACTGTGTTAAATTCACATGTGTCGGACAATCGAGCTGTAAGCAGTATATCTATCAGAGCCAGTGTGTTCGGGAACATTTAACGAGCCACTCACCAGTAGTTTGTAAGTGGTTTGCGTTGGAGCGGAATTAAACGTTACTCGCGAATTACTTGGGTGCTGCTACGGTCACCCAACTTGCCGCATTCCCTAATAATTATTATCGCAGTTCGTTCTAATCGCTCAATATTAGTACGTTGCGTTTGAATTCAATATTACTGACACGTGGTGATTCCGTTTTGGGGATTGGCTTCCCTTCAGCCCTTGCACAGTGGTTTTGATCGATCAACCATTTACGTTCTAAACGAGCCGATAACATAAATTAACATGTCCACGTCAAAATAATCCATTTTTAAATTAAAGTATAGCCACAGTGAATTTTTATTATTATTGTAAAGCTCTGTGTCTAAAGTTCTGTGTGTTGTTAAATCGCAAATATACATTTAACAATACTATAAGCTATATTATCCGTCAAATGGGCAATAAATATATATTTTATTGTTTAAGCACTGTAAGTGTACATTTTCTTTAACTTTCGAAATTAATTTCGGTTCTAATAAATTGTATATATAAAATATCTTATACACAGTTACCAAATTATTAACACCACTTGCATACATTGATTAGTTTATATACAACCACCAATTTCTATATAAAACCCGAGTTTATTTCACTTAAAGTATATTATATACATTAAGTGCACTAAACACAATTACTTTTATTAAGAAGAAACAATTTCATTTTTGACAATCAAGGCTACACAGAAGATTGAATATTAGAAATATAAATAAAAAATATTTATAAGATATATGGATATAGTATTTTATATTTACAGTTTTGTTCTTTTTAGTTTTACTCTTTCATATTCTACACAGAAGATATTACATCTATCACGCTGAGAACTAAATGAAACTTGTTTTTCTTCGCTGTTAGGCAATGATTAAGTGGAGACCGTACATACACATGTGTGACGAAGTGTACAAGAAGAAACATTAAAAATTTAGCATGTGTTATGTTGTAATAATAATACTGACCATCATCTTAATCCGCTGACCGCTCTACTCTCCCTTAACACTAAACTTACCACCACCGGTCAAAATGACCGGTTCCAGATTTTTTATTTTGCAATTATTGAAATAATAAAAATGATTTCATAAGGAATGGTTGTATAGATATCTTTAGTACAGCATGTATTACAATAGGAGCCGCACAAGGTCTAAATAAAATCAATCTTGTCATTTTTATAAGGGAACATGTACCAGTTACTTTTAAGGCTCGGTAGGTTTAGTGTTAAAGGATCGAATCAAAAAGTATTTGACAGGTTCGGTTTAAGATGAGGATTAGACAACCTCCCACGCGTTCTCCTGTTACAACCGAAGGTTAAGTGGCAGTAATAACGTGTGAGCATATAATGGATGGCGCGACGTTTCTTGCAACGCCCCAATAAATTGTGTTCGCGTCGTGTTGAGCAACGTCGATGGATTATATCACCCCTCCGCAAAATGGCAGCTAGTTACACGCTGGTCAATCCCCGAAGAAATTGCACGATCCGTCGAGCCCATTCTAGGGGGCAGACACTCACAAATGATCATCACATGACCGTTCGCGTGACTATCAAAAGTTACGGGCTAGGTACCTGGGAGGATTACAATTCACCAGTGCTTTATGGACCGTTCGTGAGCAGCGCGACACAGTTTATGATCGTATTCCAATCTGAGATTCAGTTCCATATAGGACAAAATCATGTTAAAGTATTTCAAACGGCCCAGTCATAAAAGATTTTATTCTTCATTTACGGTGATGGTGTATGGTCTTTGCAATTGCACAGGTACAGTCTATAATAGAAATGAAATGGGGACAAATACAGTTAGGAGCATAACTGATTACACACATTTCAAATCAGTATAATTTTCTTATGAATGGACCAAACGACTTCAACTTCTCTGTAAGGCTAGAAGAATTAGTTTAGGAAATGACGTCTAAGAAATATGTTGAAAAAATCCATTTGCTCGGAATTATGAAAAACAATAGTAAAAATTGGTTTTTCAACTTTTTTAACTGAGCCAATAACGAAAATTTAAAAGATGTACTTGGTCAACTCGTATAAATTATATACGTTCTGAAAATTTCATTGAAATTGGTTAAGTGGTTTACGAGTTATATCGCTACTTTGTTTGGATATGTTTCAGTACCCTTCCAAGATTTTTTAATTTTTCTAATTATGATATACAGGGTGTGGTACAACCGGGCAGGGGATGATACGGCTTGTAAAAATAAGTTCGAAAAGAGAAATAGCGTTTCATTGTTGGACGCCTCGTTTTCGAGAAAATCGAGTTCGAAACTGCAGCGAATACGCGTGCTATTAGATAGGAATCGTCTGACGCGTCTGACCATGACCAACCAATTCTACTTCCTGCATATATGCACGCGAACCGGACGGATCTTTAAACTTGATTTTCTCGAAAACGAGGCGTTAACCGAAAAAATGCTATTCCTTCTTTTTGACTTATTTTGACATGTAGAATCATCCCCTGTCCGGTTGCACTACCCATCCGGCCACACCCTGTATAGGCATAATATAAACAATGATCGTTGTCAGTTAAATCAAAAAGTTGATATGGTTATTAATAGACTGTGGATCTTTATGCAAAATGAAAACTGTCAACATTAATTGCAAGGAAGCGGAAGCAAATGAAAAGTTTTTTGCTTCTTTAATCATTGTAAATAAATTTCACTTATTTAATTTCGTCACGAATGAATAAAATCCATAGTTGTAAATTTTACAGACAGAACACACGATTTATAAATAGATTAATTTTTCTATTTAAATGTTATGTTGTAAAATACTATTTTCCTATTGTTAGTCTAAAGTTCTGTCAACAATGGTGTACACGGATTTAATAATTCTAAAATTGTATATATAATATATAACATTAGTTTCACTCAGAACTACCTTGGCAATCGTAGTTTATTTGAGTGGTTTCGTAATCTGATATCCAAAGGATAATAAAGTTCATTTATACAAGCAGTAACATAATATTAGAATCAATACTGCATAAAATTTTCATATTTTTTCCCTGGAGCCATAGCTTCTGCTTCGGCTTCAAAATATCGTAGTGCACCGAAATCCAGGGTGAGCCGAGTGCTATCGATCGAACGGTGAAAGCATCGTAAGAGTACCCTAAATCCTTGTGGTTCCAGAACATAGATATACATACATAGCTGTATGTATTTATCACTGTTTGAGCCAGGTGTTCTACTCGCGTTGCTACATAGCTTTCAAAATCTACATGTATTTGCGACGCAGTTGCCAGAATTTACATATTTCAAGAATTTTTGGACGGATAAATGTTTTTGACGAGAAATCAAGTGTTTCATTTCTGTGCGGTGTAATAATCTTTTTTTTCACAAATCTACTGCAAACTACACGCATAACTTATTTTGGTAAAACCAAATACAAGGAAAAAATTATTAGAACTACATAAATATTTGTTGTTCAATTAAAATTTTATTTCTTTCCGCAGGTTGTAAAATTAGAAATTCACTAAATCGACTGAGAAAATAATTATTTTGTGTGTTTGTTCATTTATGTATATAATTAGGATATACACATTTGAGCAAAATAGCACAATCTACTAAAAAACCCCACTCTCCATTTTTAAGATGCAAAACGACTGTAATCATTCAGATAATATTATACGTGTTCTGAGAAACAACTATGATGATCATGGCTGTAAAAAATTATTTGTAAATAGAGAGCTGTTCAAACAGTATAAATGTATAAAAAAAGACCACCTATCTCAATTTTTATCGAATAGAAATCAAGTGTGTTTTACAATAGGAAAATAGAACTATCAATAGCAACTAAATAGTTGACTAAATAAATTATTTTTAGTAAAGTAACGCACTTCATTGATTCAGAAGCCTGTTCTAAGGTTTTCAATATTTGCACTAGTATATTGATAACTAGACTGCGGATTTTATGCAATTATGACAATAATCGGTGGATATAATTTAAAACAGTAAAAACATTAAAACAATTTAAGAACGCCCATATGTTATTCTCGATTTATTAAAATTGTTGAAAATAGAAAGAAAGTTTTATATGGCTTCTGTGTCTTGCAATTGATGAAGACAATTTTTATTTTACATGAAGATCCACACAGTCTATTGATAACTGACGACAAATATAAAGTTCATACAATTTTTGTCGGTCATTTAAATTTCGTAATCTCGAACCACATACTTGAAAGTGTCCCACCATATTTCAAAAGAATTTTTCTAAGGATCATTTTCCAGTCCAAGAAAATACTTTCTCGTTACAATAGTTTACAAGCCCAGATCAAAACTTCAATGCTCAGCCAATAGCAATGAAACTCTAAATTCGGGAACATCCTTGCGAAGTACATACAGTATGTGCACCGAATGCTTCCAGAAATCCGATTCTAAATCATTCGGAAAAAGGCATTGCATCGCCGATCGGCTTTGGATTCGCGGAGCGTCCACGGGAAAATGCTAATAATCCGAAAGGTAAAAGGACGGGAAAGCTCGGCGGAGTATCGATCCTCGAAAGAGCCTTGATTCCATCTATCCGTGATTCATCGGCACAGAACCCGATGCAATAGCAGAACTTTATTATCTTCGAGGTCGCGTAAAGGCTGCGTGACTCGGGCTCCGTTCCGAAGCGTTTTAGTGGCCGAGTTTACGAGTCGGCAGATCTTGCAGGATATTTTCTGGCGGCCGGGCCGGGCCGCTAGAAAATCTGCTCCTCGAAATAGCGGTGCCGGCATACAATCAGCCACGTCATCGGACCACCTACCAGCCAGAAACAACCGATCTTATCAGGTTCGAAGCCGAACGTACGCCAACCGTATCTTATTGAGACGAGCTTTTCGGCCTGCAACAACCGTGGCCGATCCGCGCGATCTCTTGTTCGAAAGCACCCGATGATCCCCGATGATATCGTCCCGACCGACACGGATCTACCCTAACCCGTCGCTGTTTGATTGATTTGTTAATAATATGGGGCTGCCGCTACTTCTGATCAGCAACGCCTGATAGCCGGACCGGTCATTTTTAAGCCCACCGGGTCACGGACCAATCCCCTTACGTAATTCCGTTTCCACCAATGGAACGCAACTTTGACTTCTTTTTATTGCTCGATCAAGGACACTGGATTCAGAATACTCTTGCTAACATTGAATAGGTAAATGTACCATTTGTAACCACTTTAACTCACCGATATGCAGCGTGCAGACGAATAACATTTACAAGCGGGCAGAGGGTGATCCTACATGTAAATATAAATCGAAAAAAAGGAATAACATTTTTTCGTTTGACGCCCCGTTTTCGAGGAAATCGAGTTTAAACATCCATCGAGGTCGCGTGCTATAGCATATGTTGGCAGTAGAAGTGGTTGGTCGTGGTCAGACGCGTCAGACTCCTATCGAATAGCATGTATATTCGCTGCATTTTCAAACTCGATTTTCTCAGGAACGAAACTTCGGATGAAAAAACTTTGTTCTATATTGTTTTCTCGTTTTCTCATGTTTATGTAAATACATATTTCGATATGCAAATATTATTTTGCATATTGTATATGTTTTCTACCATGTGCATATGTTTAAATGTTTATTATGTTAAATGTTTAAAATCTTCGAAAATGAAAAACGTAAACATTTTGCAGTCTGCTATATATGAAAGATGCGCGAATTTGGAATAATACTGACTACGCTGATATACCATTTTCGAACCCGAAATTCTTTTGAAATGGAAAATGGTTGCCAACAAAAATGGACGGCAATGTAAGCACCATTCATCGGAACAAGCGCGAACGCAGATGAAATTGATGGACCGCTGGTAGAGTTCATCGCGAAACCGCAAGCTCGGAAATTAATCAACGCATGAAGCACCGGAGACTTTATTTATATGGTCGCGATAGAGTTGCTCTTTGATAGAAGTTACATGGGCAAAACAGTCACAGATGTCGTCTGGCCAGCAACCGTTTACAGAAAAGTGGGAAAGTCATTTGCCAAATTGCTTTCGGACTGGTGCGCTCAAAATTATTGATCATGGCACAGATTTCAAGCGTCTTGTTCGCGTATTTGGCGTCGATCCAGGGAAAATTCATTTAGGGAGCTAATGAGATTTTCGAAGAGTGTGTTTGCTGGCTGGAGGATCTTCGTCATTCGTGTTGAAACGTAACTGCGGTTTGCAAGAGTCCTCTATTTCTCGTGATTCTCAGAAACGCGTAAAATCCTCTGTTCAATTTGGTGAATAAGAGCTTCTGACGTCTCTACGTCAGTGATTGAGACACAGCATTGATATACAGTGTGTCTCAAAAATGTATTACAGTAAAGTCGCGATATTTTGCCGGGAATTCTTCTTCTACCCAGAATTTATTCAGTGCCTACCCACTCCACTGCCGGCCAACGCCGCAGGACGGCGATGATTGATTTCGGCTCCGGTATATCGGTGTGAAACACTACTAATCCAATTATAAAACTTCTTTATTTTTCATTATTTTTGGTATTTTCACCAATTTATTTCTGGCATTTTTCTGATTAAAATGGCACCAAACACAATATAATTTCAACTGTATTTAGTGCTTTAATTGGCGATGAAATTTTCGGGCGCAAGGAAGGACAGCATATTGGAAAGAAAGAGACGCGGACAGTCGCTGTCGCTGGCACAGTTCAAAAAATTTTCCATACGCTGCTCTTCGTTGCGTTCGAAACTTTCATCGTCGATTAAACCACTAAATACAGTTGAAATTATATCGTGTTTGGTATCATTTTAATAATTTTAAATGGTTATTTTAATAAATGGTCTTCGGGGATGTAAAGTTAATGTCAAAATTGCTTCGCGGACCACAGTTTAAGAACATCTGCTCTCTGGGTGATTCCTGATATCATTTGAAGTAACTGTTTCCTTTTCGAAAATATTCTCCGTGTCTTTGTTAAGGAGTTATCAACGTAAAACACGGACCAATCAGAGCGCGGCTACAGCTAACGGATTTCGTCTCCGCCTCCGCTCTCTGATTGGTCTGTGTTTTTTGTTAATAATTCCTTAATAAAGCCGCGGAGAATAGTTTCGTAAAGGAAAAAGTTATTCCAAATTACCTTAGAAACCCACCCCTTTCAAGGAAGTACACCATTCTTAGGACACCCTGTATATTGCATACAGGGTATGTAAAGTTATTTAAGAAATCTATTAGAAATTATGTTTATGAATCAAGTTAATGTGATATTAACAGACTCCTATATCAACCTTATAAAAGATACAGAAAACACTAACTTATATATTCAGATTTTATGTTTACGACAGACATATAAGATTATTATGCCATAAAAATGGAATTCCTATCGCACAGTCTATGTGATCATGGGGATTCGAAGTATCAAATAATGTGATATTTATTTTTCAATATACAGGGAGTTCACATGTTCGTGATGGTCGTCTCTCCAAACGCACACTGTTACTCGGCTTCTGAATTTTCACATCAACAAACAAGTGCGCAGATGCATCATTTACGACGAGTTTTTCGTAGAATTCTAAAACTCGTAAAAAGTCTGCCCTCCAAGCGTGCATTAAAGTGATAGCTGACGCTCTAATAGCATACTTTGTGCTGCGGGAAATTATTCATAAAATAGCGGAACGCTTTCCGACATTTACAAAAATGTTCTGAAGACAGACATGTAATTTGGCTCTCCTTGCCGATGCAGTTATTGTTCTCGCTTGCAGTCTCATGCACACATTTACTGAACTGCGAAAATACTTTTCTGTTCAAAAATGTACGTATTTTCTTTTCATATTGTTTTCCACAATAAATAAAGTATAGCATACCAGTGGACAGGGAAGAAACAATACATATCATTTATCGTATATTAACCAATACACAAGTAAGACAAGTGTCTAGTAATGAAAAAAACACAGAAAAAGAAAATAAATATAAATTTTAAAATGATAGAAAAATATTTTTTTAGTGCATCTATATTCTAAAAATTTTAAGTGGCATTATTTAATTGTTTGGTATTTGATCTACTCATGTTTTTGTCTTAAATGCATAAAATCTGGAGTATAGTTATCAATTACAAAAATTTGGTTTCTGTAGGTACTATCATTTTAAACAAAATCGACATTAAACGCTCGTCCTACATGTACTAGTGTTTGCAGTAAGTAGAAACGGTAAGCAATGGTCAGACATCTCCTCAATCCGAATCAAAAAGTTTGCTTTTTATGATTTTTAGATCCACTGTTTCTCCACGACTCCACAACATTTTCTACGTTGAATATTAAATTGTTACAGTATCAGAATGCCAGCGATTAAGCTGTATGGAAGTTATCCGGATCATTATTTCTAACGAGGTGCAGTTTACTTTGCGATGAATGAGAAGCTAATGAGGTTCAATTGTATGGACCATAACTTGAGGTTTCTCTGATAACCTCGTCGGAGTATCAAATGTTGCGTAAAAAGGGTCACTCAATCCTCCGTGACATTTGAGGTTCCGGGTCAATGAACAGCTCGTTAAAGTGAAGTTTCTTTCCGTCATCTAATTTTATCGATATCTCACAATTTAGAGACTCGTTGATAATACATTTTCGTAATAGGCGATTCTGATTAAATATGTCAAACCAGGTTAAAGTTCGCGGCCCTGTTAATTGGAACGTTAAAAATTATATTATATATAGTTCACGTTAGAAACTTTCATAAAACATTAATTTTAAGGTACAAACATTTTAAGTAGACTGCGGATACGTTATTTAATACAAATCAGAATTAGGAAAAAACATGCTTCGTCAACAGAAAGATTCCTCATTGTAAAAGTAAAATACACAATACATAATAAAAATGATAAATAATATAAATATAGTAAATAATACAAATAAAAATGCTAATAGATTTTGTTCGCGTATACGTTTCTTTTTCAAAACAGGTATGTATTATACTGTATAATTTATACAACAAGAGTGAATTCCTAATTCTTAATACAGAGAATCCTAAAAAACTATACACTACCGCTCATAAGTGTTTAGGCACTCTTAAAAAGACGATAACTTTTTTAATATTGTTCTAAACGATTTGAACTTTTTTTGGGAAGCTAGAGCAATTAGTTTGCTACTAATTTTTTTTATTCAAGCAATGAACTTTAATGAATAAGATATTTTCCCTTTTGTTCGATGATCTTTTCCCAAAATAGAATAAACAAGAAAATATTTTATTGATTAAAGTTCATAGCTTTAATAGAGAAATTCGGTTTTATTTCACCTTAAAATACCAAAATTATTTTCTTGCCAACCCAATATATTGATAGTATTAAACCTCGTTATTCAGAAATTCATACTATTGTGACAATTTGTCAAAAGAGTGTATATCTCGAATTTTTTTATTTACTTACGGATTAAACCGTAAAGAAATAAATGCTGCGGCAGTGGCAGATGCAGTATGGTGACGTGAATCGATGTTTACGCTAGATTGTTTCGCTTGCGAATTTCGAGAGGAAGAGTGCCCTGACGAATTTCCGACTACACGATGGAATCTCGTCAGTGCTGAATCGGATTAGCCAGAGCCCGTACGGAAATACTGAGAATTGAACGGTAATATCGAATTATCTGGAGAGGTGTCTTCCGTCGTTCTGAATTCACGGTAAGGCCATTATCGCTTCTCAATTCATTGGATGTCTGTTTGATATGGATAGGTAGATCGAAATAGTCAAATCATACACGTTTGCACACAATAAGAATTATTCTACGCTTATAAAAAATAAGTATAAACAATTTATTCAGTTTTATTTTTCTCATTGATCTTTTAACCCTTTGCACTCATTTGTCGAGTGTGACTCGACATTAGAGAAAGAAAAATGTAGATAAAACTGGTTTTTATACGTATTTGGTTCTTCCCTTATTTATTTAATTGTCTTATTTTTAGTTAAAAACAAATTTAAGTTCCACAAATATAAATTAAAACAAAGTTTGAGAGCTATATTTAATGTAATTAGTACATAAAATTGTTTAAAATAAGTAGCAGTCAAGGAACTGTCCTTTAAAGTAAATTTCAAATAAAACGCTTAAAATAGTAGGGAATTGTTGGCGATGAAATTAAAAAATCTTTCGGAGTGCAAAGGGTTAATGGCATTTTTATAGAACGTTGCATCGATAACATTTAATATTTTTCTAACATTTAATCTTTTGTTACATGACATAAGTTTTCATTTCTGTAATTATCAGTAGTAGGGAACGTCTGGTTGCTTTGATCCTAACTAGCAATTACATGAGTTTGACTTGGATTTGATTCGATTTAGATTTGGTTTAAGTTTACATATGCAGTGCACATACATATGTATGTTGACTTGTTATAACACAAACCAAACTCAATTAAACTTAAGTTCATTTGACATGTAGTTGTCTAATGTAGGTCTTGCTCCAATCCTACACCAAATCTAACCTAAACTTTCAAAATTAGGATTACAAATTATTCACGAGAACATATTTCAAGCGTATTGATATTTATGATGTGTTCCATTTTTACTTGTAGAATATATTGACAATGTTTTTAGAGAAAATTGTAAAACACAATGTAAATGGGGGGTACATGATTACAACAATTCCGAAACATTGTTAATTTGTAGAACGTAACGAAATCATCTATTTATTTATTATAGATTCGTTAATCATGATACAATATTTGAATATTTAACGTTTTACGAATTAATGAACACAGATATTTAGCATAAAAGCTTTATCGCTCAATATTGTTTGTACTATACAATATAAATTTTAATTGCATACTACAAGTAATGAGAGTAATACTATAAATATTTCCAGTACACTCGGGTTTCCACAATTTACGAGTACCAACCCCCAAAGGGGTCGCAGAATATGACATTAAATAATAGGTTAGACACTAAATTTTATAGTTAAATACTATATGGCACGCCTAGTGATTAGAGGGATTTAGATTTAGGATTTACTATCATTATTGAAATTTCGTTTATGCAAATATTGCAGGAGACAGTAGGTTTCTAGGTTATTACAAAATTTTAATTTTATAGAAGATTGAAAAATACTGTGATTGAATCGTGTAGAAGTTCGAACTGTTAATGAAACTTGACAGTTTATAGTCCATTGTAGTTCCATTCGAAATTGTCTCAAAATTTCAATTGCAAGTATAATTTAAAACTAAAATTAAGATTATTGCACGTAAAAATTTTCTGTTGTAAGAAGATTATAATTTTTATTAAAAAAGAGGAAAGGAGCAAGTTTTGCGAAAATTAACAACTAATCAAGAATTAAAAGAATCTAGCAGAATCTTTGCTTCATCCCCAGCGGGACTAGTCTACAAGAACTGTTAAACTTCAATCTTCCTCGAAATTCACACAAGAGAACATCTGCGACTTTATCTCTAGACAGTTGTTTTAATGAAACACAAGCCCAAACAAGTAGTTCACTTAGTACTTCTTTCATCTTACTATCTTCAACGTTGCTAATCTTGCCTTGAAGATATACCTACGCTAGGTATTCAGGGAGAGTGCACGAGAAAATGATTATTGATAAGCTAGTATTGTTGAATTTGTTGAAACCCATGTCACATGATAATTAAATACGGCACTGCTCTGTACATCACTAGACTGCGAATGTTTATGTAATTTGCAATTTTCCGTGGTAGCATCATTTTTAAATCTGAAATATTAAGTTGTTGCATATGAAATGTCTGATTTCATTGTACGTCACTTTGAGGTACAAAGCTTACTTTAATTTGCATATATAAATTTCCTTTTAAATAGATTTTATCTCAACGGCAATCAGTACGATTGTCGCGTGCTCTTTTTGTAAAAAAACAACATATTGGCGATAGCATGTGGTGACTAATCAATAGACAGCGGATTTCATGCATTTATGGCAAAAAAGAGTTGGCACAATTTAAAACAGTAGAAAGATTACATTGATTTAAGAGTGCTAATCCATTTTCCTCATTTTGTTAAAATGGTTAAAGTAAGAATAAACTGTTTATGTGGCTCCAATCTACTAATCAACGCACTGGTCGTTGATAATAAAAAGAACTACAAAATAGAGATGACAATCTTGTAAATGAAGCCCGTGAGCGACCAAAAAATTCATTTCCTACCATAATATTATACAATCAAGAAACGTATGATTCGCTGATCAATAAGAGATAATTGCGGTTGTTCAACAACGACCTAATAAATTAAAATCGTACTAAATTCGGTCGAATTTGATATTCCTGGATTTTTTGAAAATTTCCAGAAGCCATAATTCCATAAAGATCTCCAGTCTACACACCCCAATTCTTTTTTTATGACGAATGCGGTAAGTGGTAGTTATAATTAATTTCTGAAGCCAATTTTCTTTGTACAGTTGATACAAGTAGAACTATATATAGATAGAAATAACAATTATATAAATTATTGGAATTTTGTTTGCTTGATCATTTTTATTGTATAGTGTATATTATTGTATATACTGTAGCGTAGATAAAACAGATATGGGTATTAGAACTGTTGAACGTTTAGTGCTCAGCAATAAGTATGCCCGGAATATCCCGGAATATACCCAAGAGTCTCAATTTATGACTGTCTGAACCTGCATTAGCATAGTAATTGTTATTCGATTTCAATATTTTTGACACATACTGGTGTTACATACATTAACTGACCAGGATTCTGCCTTGTTAGCTGATCGTAGGCGATGCTACCCCCATTAATTTCTTGAAACTAGCATGGTAGGGTGTAGGTATGTTTTGCCTTAACGATGTTAGAACCCTAATATTTCATGTCAGATAGCCGTATCTTAATCGCCCTCAATAGACAAGAAAAATATCCTGGATTTCCTTGAACGCTAGTCCCTCGATAACCGGACTAATATAGTCCACTTAATACTTTTTAACACTTATACCATGAAGAACCACACTCACATTAAGTAAATTGAATTTATTCAGATTTCTTGCAATTTTCATGGCAATATTTACTTTCATGACAAAATTTCTATAATTGTAAATGGAAAAATCAGAAAGAAGTATCTTTACCTGGATTGCCCATCTAGTGTTAAATCGAAATGAAAAACCCATGAATGTTAACGAAAGATGAAATCATAATTTATCAGGAAAAAAGGAGAAACAGATAAAAAGATGCATAGTTGGATATGTGTTAAAGAAAGAAGAAAATTATATTTCATACAGACTGTAATTCAATAAAAATTGTTCCCATGAATATTAACGAAAGATGAAATCATAATTAATCAGGAAAAAGGGAGAAACAGCAAAAAGTCTAGTCGGGTATGTGTTAAAAAAAGAAGAAAATTATATTTCATAAAGACTCATATAATTGAATAAAAATTGTTCGTGCGAGTTACGAGCTCTGCCATTTGGAACAAAGTTGGAATGTCGGTATTCCTGTGTTATATCGTCATACATACGGTGAAAGTTTTCGTCGCGGTAAGAAACGCTGGCGAAAGTCTCCTGGGAATTTCAAGGATTAAGAGCACAGCCGTGTTGTTCCCGGCACGAGAGCCGCATTTATTGGGCACCGGCGAAGCGTTTCTACGTTTAAGGGTATCGTGACAAGATATATGTGCCTTTTCGGTGTTCACGTATTGCCTACCGGTTGGCTACCGGCATTTATCGTGCACTTTGCCAGAAGCACGGCGCGGCTGTAATTGTAATAAGTGGCTTGTTCGCGGGACGAAATTTTAATAAAACCGAATGAAGTGATATTCGAAACGGAAATATTGGACACGCACACGGAAAGCGTATTCATCGTCAAAGGAAGCATTTCCCTAACCGAATTTAATGAAATTATACAGAATTTAGGTTAATATTATTTTGTACTCGGAGCGTAGTCTAAAGTCGACCGCTAGAAACTTTAAAAGGAAATGTTCGAAATGGTAACGTTTACAACATATTTCAAGGTCATTAAAATCGGAGAGTAGATAGCACATCTAGAAGTTTACCTTTAATTTTACAAAGAATTTAGGTTAACGCTCATACGCTCCTCGGAAATAGTTACACAGATCCTCAGGTGATATTTCACCCATTTTCGCTCTATACTTCAATTAATATTGAATATTATATGATATTTTAGACAAATACACCAAGTTTATAACACATTTAGAAAGAAATCAAATATAATACAGTATCTGGAAACAGAAAATGGGTCAATTTTCACCCGAGGAGCGTATGAGGGTTAATGTTATTTTGTACTCAGAGCGTAGTCCAAAAATTACTGATTATCGGCAATCCATTTTTTTGAAAAATTTATAAACAGCTTGGCATTAAAAACTGGAAATTTGGCAAATGGTCAGATAGCTAAAAGCTATCATTGAGTGTCAGTTTTATTCTGTTTGACTAACTACTTTGATTGATGTCTCTATATTTAACACAAGATATTAGAAGAACTCGAAATTCAAATTAATTTTAGAACAATTTTAAACGTTGAAAATGTTAATGTATATTGGATTTTGTAACGTTCATGACCTTACAATTTTTGATGACATATTGCATGAAATAATGTATTTAATATATTATTTGATACATGTGAATTTTTATTAAAGTAAATAATAGAATGTTAACTATTTTGAAAATACAAACTAATTACGATCTTTTAATAGTTTCAAGCTCAACTTCTTTCTAAATGATAGATTGATTAAGATGATCATAGTTGCATAATTTCTAAAATTTTAAGAATGTGTTCATTTTTAAATTGTCATTAGTAAAAAATTTTTTTGGTCACAATTTTAGCCAATTCGGAGCATGTTTAGCCCTCGACGGTACAAGATAGTGTGATGATACCGTTCAAGTTCGATATATCACCTGCAGGCTGCGTCGCAATTAATCGACTAATTTTCTAGTTAGCATTTTTAGGCAGTCTCTAGTGCGTTTCGTGCGCTCCATAATGGTCTGTTTGGTCGTGTGGTTCATGTACTGCAGATCCTCGTATATCCTAATTAATGAAAAGCCAGCCCACTAATCCTAGTCTCCATTACAGCTACACGTATATCATACCACCCTTCATTTATTTTTGTATTTAGTGTGTTTTTCGCGAATTAACTGATTAACTTGCCGCGACGGTAAATTTCGTTGTAACACATGTCACTGTAAATTTTTCGTTGCTCCGAATTGTGCTTTATCCACATGAATAACGCGTTAGACCATTTGTATAATTCTACTACGATATTAGCTTTGCAGTTAATATTTAATAGAAAAATTTCAGCAATCTTTATCCTATTATTCATGTATAGAAAATCAAGAAATCGTTCTGGGTTAACAAGAGAATTCATTTTAAATAGAAAAATTTAAGAATGAAAAGTACGCAGCTTTACGAATGAAATTATTATTCATGAACCAATAGAATAGTAAAATTAATATGTACTTGAAATCCTCCACGTTTATATACATTGCTGATTATTTGAAATAAGAATTAAAAAATGTTTAAAATCAGGACTCATCCGGTTTTTCCATCAAAGTCTTCAATTAATTAACTATAACCTAAATAATATCTGCAATATACTTTAATTTGGTAAACTTGTTGATGCTATCTTCTCTCCGATTTCAATGAACTTGAAATTTGTAGTCTTTCTGAACTACATTTCCCTTTCAACTGTTTTACGAATATCTCGTGAACTAAAGTCGACTGCCAGACTCTTTAGAAGGAAATGTTGTTCAAAATGGTGACCTTGACAACATATTTCAAGGTCATTGAAATTGGAAAGTAGATAGCACATCTAGAAATTCACCTTTAATTTTATAAAGCATAACGGACCAGAAGGTAGAAATATACAGTAGGACCTCGATTAACCAGCTTGATCGGGAGACAAACAGCCCGAATAAATCCTCCTTCGATACCATTTAAATTATGCCATTAAAAATAAAGGAGATATTTAGGTGGTCTCCTTCAGCTGAGACACCCTGTATGATTTCTCCTCTATTAGAATCATTAAGGGAAGAAATAACATGCAATCTGATTTCTATCTCTTACAATCGATGCAGACAATTTTGACTTTAAAGATGATAAAGATTAAAATTGATGATTAAAAATGATTTGACGATAAAGATCCGCAGTCTAATAATCATATTGAATCGCTTATGTGTTTATAATCGGGATCCGGTTAATCGAGGTCCAACTGTATTCCCAAAAATTATTATAGGAGCTAAACAGTGTTGAATGAACGCGTTATTGACCCATTGGAGCCATTAAAGTAACAAATGTGTCTTTAAAATATGCCAGAACTTAGCATATATCACCGAAATATATCAAGGCAGAAAAACCAATGTGGTCACGTTGCGCAGACAATCTACCCTGGTGCGGGAACAATTTCCATGCCGTTTGTAAACCGTAAGCGCAATAAATATCCTATCGTGCGCGGTAGCAATCAGGAAGGCCGACAATGTGCAAATGAAGAGAAAGAACAACACTGCCAAGGTATTATCCGCCGATGTTCCGCGCGGCTTCATATTTTCTCGTTAATTACGCCCTGATCCTCAAGTCACGATAATCGATTAGGCGCGCACGTTGCTGTTTCTTACGATAATCACCAGTTGTCTCGTGTATATTTCCTTTCCACGTGCATGGGTATGCACAGAATGAAATATTTTATCATTCTTGGCAATAATCATATTTTATTATACTGAATGATTACATTAGTTAACGATTTTCCATGGAAACAATCAAGTTTTCAATGAAACTCTAAATACAATTGCTAAATAAAATTGCAAATGCACATTTGGCACCAGTATGAACAACATTGTTCATCAAGTGGTTGAAAAATATATTTTTCAAATGTGACAAGTCACTAAGGGCTTTCCTGCATAAATTAATTATTTTATGCATGTAACAATTGACATATGATTTTTAAAAAATTAATATTTTCCTAACAATGTTTTACAAGAGGAAATAGAGATATGGAACTACTCGAAACGATATTCTAGTCAAACAGCATTATTTAGCAAACATAAACACTAACATTGCTGCCGCGTCATATTCAACATGCCTTTAACTTTCCGGACGCTTTTAATAAAACCCAACACAGTTTCGCTTTTTTCGCCAACATAGAGAAAATATCTCAGAAAATATTTGAGAAGAAATATCGTGGAAAGTATTTACAAAAAGTGATAGATTTCTCAAAACATAGTGCCCTTGCCGCCCCCACGCGTACCTAATCCCAATCTAACCTCAAATTAGTAAGTGAAAGCTCCAAATTGTATTTTTTAACCCAGACCTAACCCAGACCAGTTAGAACGCAACATCGTGGTTATGTCTTCCAAAATTCAAACAACAATCTCAATACCCGCTCTATATTATCAGCATTAACGCGTGTCCGTGCTGCCATCTAGCTGTTCTGCTCGGTAAACGGCGCGCGATCATCACTACAGACCAATAAGCAGCTCGCTTACCTGTCAAAAACACTGCAAATTGCTCAACTTTAAACGACCATAACTTCTGAACCATTGATCCTACAGGATCAAAACTTCGATCTACAGGTTCCCCGGGTACAAATCTACTGGATTACATACGGAATACATAATAATTTATAGAAGAAAGGTAAAAATTTTAAGTCCGGTAAAGTAAAGAGCAGCCTACCCCTCGACTGTCAAGGGTTACCACTTTTCACGTAGGCGAGTACGTTCCGGTGGATCGATCGGAACGTAACACCCTATAGATGCAAGGGTACGAAATATTCTGGTCGAGGCGGGGAGCCTTGAAAATAACGGAAAGTGTATTAGCATGCGTATCGTGTAATTGCGTAAAGCATTAAATTGAGACGAAACGAGGGAGATTCGTGGCGAGATAATTAGAACCAGCCACCCCCGTTGAACGTTGGCTGTTGCCGTCGTGAAATTCGCCCTTGCGAGGCACGCCAGCCCTCTCCGAAGGGGTCGCGCACGCGAGAAATATCTCGGTTCCAATTAGCACCCGAGTTATCGAGCCAAGGACAAGTTACGCTGGCGCGAAAGCTTGCATGAGAATCAACCTCGAATGTAATTAATAGCGAGATATCAAATGACGGCACAACTATTCAAGGTAAGTCTCTTCTTTCTCGGCCGCCATTGCCGAGTGCCGGTGGAAGCACTCTCGTTGATACGCTTAGTTAGTGAAACATCGACGCTCGATAGCATCGGACATGCGAAATGCACGCGACACCTAGATCCTGCGTAATTACGTGTTGAACGGAACCTTGAATTTCAATGGCCGCGGCACGCGATACCGCGCGTTTACCCCTCTCTCTATGTTGATTTACGTAATTTCGGCGGTACAGTAGTGCTCGCTGGAATTTGATCAAATCTGTTTCACTTAAATTTGCACGACCCATCTCTTCGCTCTTCCCCTATCACGTAGTGTCTCGGCGGTGCCTTGCCTTAGCAGGCGAGGGAAGCGGATTAATTTGTCACAATTAACCCCTTGCCCTATGATTTCTTTCACGGTTTGAGTGATTAGAACTTTTTTTGTAGATCCTAATTTCCTAAAAAAGAGAAAACTTAGATTTATTGTATGCCTATACGTTCTCCAATAGCTGTACATTAACAAAACCGAAATCTCGGTTATAGGAAGTTATTGACATACATTTTTATTAAGATCGGTTCAGAATCTTCATCACGTGTCAGACACGATATTATAAGGCAAGGGGTTAATTTGTAAATACTTGCCCCGCTTACGTCAACCGTGGGATATTGTTGCTGAAAAATTGCAAATTTTCTTCGGGTTTGCGCGTGTGAATAAACATGGAGGCAGAATTTTGGAAGAAAGTTGGAGAGATGTACCTATAAAGTGGCATTACATGGGGAAGGAAATACTGATAGGTATATGGGAGATCAAGAATAAGATGGTCATACTAAACGAAAATAAATTTAACGTTATCATTCCTCATACTTAAAGAAAGATAGTTCAACGTAACCTCCTTACATTTTTCAGGAACAATGTGTACGAAGAAATAATCTTACTATTATCTTCTTTCTTTTGGTTTGGATACTTCATCGATTATAGTCTGAGCAGTAGTTATTGGATCTTGTACAAATAATTTCTTATAAAAAAGAAACAGTTGTACAATTGTTAGAACAAATCTAACTTTAACACTAAAAATCTTATTTTAAAGTTACTGAAATCATGAAGCTATTTCTGAGGAACATTATTAAATATATTTATTTATCGGTGCTACTATAAAAATTATCTTGAAGGGTAAATGTATATTTTATAATTCTTATAAGGAATTAAATATGTCAGTAACTTAAATATTGCTTTAATTGTAATTATTGTTAAGGATGAAATATACCATGAATACTAAGTAGACTGAAAAATTAATAGAAATTAAAAATACAAATACAACTATCTAATAAAATTATCAAAAGCGAGAAATCAATTTTTATTCGGTTCCTGTGTTTTGGAATTAATACATACAATTTTTATAATACATAAAAATCCGCAGTCTAATCATAAGAAACATTTACATTATTTACGTCTAATTATGAAATAAAAATTTTGAATACATTGCACCCACAATTTCCAATTTTTGAAAAAATGTTTTGATAAAATGAAGTAGGTTCTGTTTGCACCCTCTTAAAATGTGAATGGAACATTACAGAGGCTCGTTGAAAATAATTAAAATTACCTTCCTCAACGTTCTACTTATTAACGATTAATTTACATAATGAGTTCTCCAGTTCAAGAATATCGCAAGGAGTAAAAGTGTAAAACCACTCAAATTACCGCGAAGATTATTAATTACACGCGTTGCATTTAACGGAGGCCATTAAAAGTGGGTTCGGAATTTCGCTTTCGGCGACAAAGTTTTTGGTCAGTGAACACAGATCGTGAGACAGCTTCGATCGTTACCGACTCTGACATGTGTTATTAGTGGATCTTTATGCATTTATGGCTCCTGAAAATGTTCAAAGAAGGCTAGAATATAATATTCGATAGAATTTTGTAAAATTTTTCCCATTAAAAATAGGGTTTTATTTCATTCCACTTTCTCTAAATTTGTCTACAAAAATTGGGAAAAGCATAAACATCCGCGGTCTAGTTATTAGATTCGCAGCATCTGAAAACTGTGTCGCAAGACTCTCTAAACAAAGAATTACATTGTACGCTACGAGTCCCTGCCTCTTTGTGCAGAATGCAACACGATAAAATTTATTCTATGAAACCACTTGAAACTTGAAAATCAGTGCATTTGGGTTATTCGGATCGAACATATAAGTAATAATAAGTAATGATAATTGATAAACATAGCATACAAAATTTCTATTTTATTTTGGAAAATTAATTTATTAGATTGGCAACTCAGTTCGCGACCTCCACATTTTCTCAAACAAAGTCATTTATATATATTTTTCAAGCACGGATATTTTATATCAAATTAATCGCAAAATTCAGAGCTTTCCAATGATATACAGTTCAAAAGGAATGGTCACTGAATGAGGTTATAATGATACAATAAAAAAATTACGAAACAAAAGGTCGCGAATTTAGTTGCCAACCTAATATTTTTATTTTTGTTCGAAGCATAAGAGAAAAAATATTTAATTGTCACATGATGGTGATTGTTGAAAGAATCATTTGAAAGTTGATTGAAAACGAAAAGTAGTACAGCACGCGTACACTGTATATTAGACAAATGTAATAGTTAGACTGCAGATCTTTATAAAAATTTCCATTTTTATATATTATTGTATGAAAAAACAATCGTCCTTCAGAAGATTCCTGGTGGCTTATATGTTTATTATATGTTTATTATAAATTAAAAAAGTTAATATACATTACTATTTTCATTTGTCAAAAGTATGAAAAAGTTTATGTTCTGTTTACCAAGTCTCCTACTCACTGGCACAGTATAGTGAATGAATTGATGTCAAAAGTAGAAATTGTAAATGTCTCGAGCACGTAATTTTCGTATTGAAGTCGATTCACCCGAAATTTTTAATCTCCGAAGAATACTTGGAATCGTCTTGCGGAACATGCATTGGACTAGGTCACCGGTTTTCTGTAGAGATTGAATATTTTGCCAAGAAACTCGTTAAAAGGCCATACCACAAGCCACTGTAATGATTCTTTTATTTATGATCGTTTCTTCCACGCGATGAAACGACTACCACACAGACGAGCCGATGTTTTGTTTCCTGGAGACGACGATATGACAACGCGAGAATCATGTACGGAGCTTTGTATGTATATTTCAGCGTAATAAATATTTGCGCTCCATTAAAAATGATTTAATATATCGTCCATTTTACTACAGGGACGCTTGTTCTCAAGATCTGGCTTCAAAAATGAGAAACTTCTTTCGCGGTGTCTACGTTCCGGGTTGTTTTCATCGAGTCTCTTTGTTTTAAGAGTTAAGGGTAAGTTCGTATTTTCAAACAACCTCTTTTGAGCCCTCTCTTACTTCGTTCGAGACGACCCCAATACCAGAGTCCTTCTTCGAATCAAATCTAAAGTGGGACAATTTGTCATCATTAATCCGCGACTGTTCCACAGAACGTATGCTCAATGGAACGAGAATATTACAATGACAGTGTGCATGGAAACTTATAATGACGTTGTTACGTCGAAATAATTGCGACTCAACTTTCATTTCGTAACTCCATGGAGAACGTTCCGGAATAAATTTCATTTTACATTTGCATCGTTGCGAAATTTCTACAAGTGGTAAAATGCATATACGTTTGATAGGTGTGCAAGAGATGTGCACGATATGTGTGCAGAAGTTATCCCTACATCATGTGGAATTATTATCTCTGACATCATCTTTTGGTTTTCAATTCTTCAGGGAACTTCTATCGACATATTTGTGACATTGTTGCTGATTAAAATGAGCCCAAACACGACACAATTTGGATCGTATTTACTTGTTTAATTCTCGATTCAGTAGAACTTCGATTATCCGAACCAATAATATTTGAATTCCCAATTATCAGAATGTATACATTTCACATGTATACATTATTATTGCTATTGTACAACCCCGTAAATATTTAATCGAACATTGTAACTAGGTTCTATAATCCTAATACTCGTGTTTCACTGATTGGTACGGATAATCGAGGTTCTCATATATCCTGAATTAAACAGATAACGACGATGCAAATTGTGTCATTTTCGTGTAATTTCAATGAGAAAAATGTCACGAATATGTTGACAAGAGTTTCACTAAAAAATAATTATATTCGAAAATGCTTTTAGAATAATACCGAGATGGTTTATCTCTTGGAAGGTTTCAGGATCCGTCTCAGTGACGTCACTTTTACTTTCCCGTGTTCTTTATCTTCGATTAGATTAAAAACATCCGAACACGAAAGCTGTAAACGAACACGGTGCCCGGATCGTAAAAAAAGCTTGGCACTGGTTAGTGGATTTAGATCATCGAATACCTTCTGGGATTGCGGAACAGAATGAATCAAAGCTTTATTGTCCGAGAAACTTCAATACCAGCGAGTTCGGCTGTTGATTTCGTTGCGTCATTTTCCTTTTCGCCATATCTAAGACGATCGATCAACCGAGCATTAAATTCAGATGATGAATACGTACAATTCTGTAATGCTTTCAATAGGTGTGTGCCAGAGCAAAAATGGAATATATTAGTGCTAGCATTTCCAAAGGCGGCTGGCGATTCATTTTCGAACAATTCTTTCACGTGAAATGATGGTATCGCCGGCAAAAAAGCTTCTCCACCCAGAAACTCGATCTTCTGGTAAAATAGGTTTCGTATCCGTAAATCTACTTTGTATAAATGTAAATGCAGGATTCTTATCTTTCTGGAATTACTTATTAGCATTTATAGAAATAATTATTAGCATTTAATTTCTCATTCACTTAATCTTGCTAAATTCTATTGTTGCATTGATACATGCTAAAATTTGTATTTTTATACTTCCCTAATTTATTTATGCGTTTACGTTGAACATTTTAAAAAATATTGTTTTATTTGTATCTTCCCATCCTCCTGCGTTTATTTGCAGGCTTACGTTGGACAATTTCTAAGACTGAGTTTTTAGTTACATTTCTTTAAAATAATATAATGTTTCTTTAAACTATAGTTTAGAATTATGTCTTCAAAGTAATATACTCTTGATTAATTTTTCTTCGGTTTAATGGCACTGAAGAATTTTAGGATTTCGGTTGCATGTTCTATGAAGTGTTGGTCTGACCACATGCTGACTAGTTCTACTGCAGAGTGAGATTCACATAAATCGCTTCGAAACGAAATATGCGCTGCCGCAATCATTTTTAATATATTAATGTGGCGGAGCTCCACCAAATACACTGTTGGAACATACGATAGCACTTTGCAACGATGCACGTTTATGCTTATCGGGTATACCAGAATGCAGCGTGGTGGCTCCTGCGCGAGCGATAATTTCCGGTTTCGTGTTTACTTGTTATCTGTATCAGATTACACGCATAGATCGAGTTTTGGTAGGCTTATTTTTAATAGAAAGTTAATGCAAAATATTATTTAGAGATGATATGTTAACGAAGCAAATAAGAACTAAACAATGTTAACAAATTAAAAATTTAACTCTCTGTCTTTCGCTTCTACAACTGAGCCTGTTCATTGATATTAAATTTACTAAATAGTGAACGATTATTAACAATGCTACAAAAATACTAACAATATTAGATGGTACATTTTTAAATATAATTCGTGAGCGGTGTTTAAAAGGGCAAACAGTAGATGGCATGTAAAATATCAAAAACAACAGAAATTAAGGAAAGAATGTCTGTGCCTCGTTTAATATTCCTTCGCATTTGAAAGGAAAACATGAGGGAGCAGTGGAGGAGTATAAAGAGTATGTAGCGAGCAAAAACGCAAAGGTATTCATAATTGAAATTCCAAAGATGTTCAACAGAGAGCACGTGTTCTGAATAAATCAGAAGAGAAACAGAATGGAGACCTGACGTACTTTTTTATTCATTCAATAATTCATCATCGAAGATGATTAATGCGCAAGTGACGTGACGTGACCTGTGACGTTGAAAGTTAATAACATAGTTATCGTATATATTATAGCATGTAGTCTATACTATACATGTAGTCCTCATTTATTTTGAATTAAATTTTTTAGATTATTATTGTTTCTTTAAATCTAATAATGTTCAGTATGCACTACAGAATGCATTTATTGAATGAATAGACATCAAATATAACTTAGTTTCTCGTGGAAGGAATATCGAAAAAGTCAGCTTTTATTGCTTTTTAAGAGCGACGCACCTGATTATAAAATCTGCACGTTTCAATTTATGACATTTGACACAGAAAAGTGTCTTCAGTTTCCCCGTCGCTGGATCATACAATAATATCTTAACCCTCTATTGCATGAATTTTTATGAGTTGAAAAATATATATGGCTGTTGGTCTACTTAAAAATAAGTGTAGTCATAAAATAAATAACAAAATTTTATTAGAAAATGTTATTTATTGCATTTTATGACTGTTCCTGTATGGGAACTTTATACATATGCATACTTAAAATGTAAATGAGGAGTAAATTGTTATGTAATTTATATAGTTAGAAGATCTCCTGAATTGCATAAATGGTGTTTCTCAAGTTTTGTAGTTAAATATAATATAAATTGAATATTGTTTTTCCAATTTGAAGCATTTTAAATTATATCGAATGGACTTGAGCTATTTCGAATTTTATGACAAATCTTAATAATTAAATAAATAAATAAATAAACTTAATAATTGCTATTATTTTAATAGGAATTGTAAATTTAACTCTCTTAGATACACTTAAAGAGCGTGATACATTGATATCCTATACGTATACTTTTAATTCCATTGAAACGCAAACTCTTAAATATCTCAATTCTGAACAATTTTTGGCTACTAAAAGGTTGGAATTGAGGTGGAACGCTTGTAACTCGGGGTCAAAGTGGACCCAACTCCCGCCGCTTACTTACCGCAATGGAAAGGATAAGGGCTCAGGACCGTCAAGGTATGTCCAGGCTGAACATTACGCTAAGGTATGTATTTGGTGGAGCTCACTGAGGCGTGGAAAATGGTGGAGCTTGGACCAGCCTTTTGCCCCGTACGCGAAGACGTTTGGCATCTGACCAACCGTGCCACTGTCAACGAGCGTGCCAACGGAATGTATCTAAATTATAGTTACGTCACAACGAACGCAGACAATCCAGTCTCGCCACTGCCAAGAGATTACCGGGCCAACCAGCATGGGGCGCGGGGCGTGAAAACATGAGCCTAAGCGTGACGCTTCGGATGGACGTGAATGAGGGACCAGGCTGCATAGAGACTCGTAAAGGTGCGAGGCTCGTTCATAGTAACCTTGAACTGTACGTGAGATTCTTGTGATGAATACACAGCAGTGTTACCGCTGGCATAACCACAAGTTCCTTCCGCATACAAAATAGATCGAGAATTTATACTATAATATTTTTTCACGAACAACTTTTTCATTACGGGAAAGCCAACTTGAATATTCAAGGAGGATGCTTAACATTCTATGGTCTGCATTATGGCGTATTTGGTTTCTATTTCGTACCATCGTTGCGGATACTTTGATTGTTTTAACCCCATGCCCTACGATCTATTTTACGGATTCAGTGATTAGAACTTTTTGTGTAATTCGCAATTTCCTAAAAAAGAAGAAAATTTAGTTTCTCCTATAAATTATTATATATTAGGTATGTAATCCAGTAGATTTGTACCCGGGGACCCTGCAGATCGAAGTTTCGATCCTGTTGGATCAATGGTTCAGGAGTTCGGCTTGTTTAAAGTTAAGCATTTTCAGTGTTTTTGACAGGTAAGGGCGCCACTATATTGGTTTGTAGTGACGATCGTGCGCCGCTTACCGAGCAGTTCCGTAACGTAACAATGCATGTCTAGTTATTTTTCATTTTTGCGATATAAAAAACTAAAATCTCGATATCATGAAAATTATTCGAGCATTTCCAATGGCTGTTGTTACAGTAAATCAAGAGAAAATCTATATATATAATGTTACTAATTAAAGAAAATTTATGCTGGCTATGAATTGTATTCCACAAACAGTTGCAAGACTTTGCTGAAAAATTAAAAGGCTCTAAAAATATTTTTCTTGAGTTAAAGACAATTAGTCTAAACTATTGTTTTTCACTATACTTGTATTCGTTTGTCACTAATAATCAAATATAAAACTCAGTATTAAAACAGAGTTGATCTCTGATAAACTGGTAGTAATTGCAAATGGGAAAAGTGTTTAATTTCTAGGATTTGAAGTTTCGCTCATCAGGTATCTTAAAAGGTACGCAAAGCCGCTACATTAAAGAAGATAATGCTTTAATTAATTTTTGCAGAGCGTTCGAAGCGGGGACGAAAGAAAACAGAGGAAATATAGTTTCAAACGACTTCACTGAAATTCAGATAAGCGACTAACCATGGTCCGAGCACTTTGTCCTTCGGGTCCATTATAATTAATCCCCCAACGACGAACGGCTCGTGGTAAAAAATGAATTTTCGCAAGAATGTTTGGAGCTGATTCTTACCAGCAGCGCGGAAGAATAAATGAAACCCTCGAGATCCCCCATCGCGGGAATTGCAATTTCTCATCTGGAACTTTACGTTACAATTCAGAACTTTTCCTTTTCTCCTGTATTCTTTTGCAATTCTTTGCTTCTCGTCTCATAATTTAACGAAAATGAAACCGAAAAATGCGAACTATACGTTTAAACGAATCGGGTCAAACTGTTGACATAAATCATTTCTATTGCGGGTTCAGAACACGGTGCTCGTATTGTACTCGCATCTACAATTGGTTTGTTAACGCTTTCACTGCAATGGACGAGATATCTCGCTTCCACGATGTCGAAGAAACTATTACAATGCTATTGTTATTAAAAATACATTTGAAAAAGATTTTTTTACACACTTAGGCGAATAATACCCTATAATGTTCGTTTCACCTTTTTTTCGTAACATTTGTTAGTGTTAAGAAAATATCGAAATTTTTTCTGATTTCACCCCTTTAGTAACACGAAACTTTAGGTTGTAGTAGACACACTCTACTTGTGTGCAAAGTTTGATAATTTTTTGAATTTATGGGTTCGATAACTTCCCTTGGGAAATTTATTTGTTTTAACAAAATTATCATAGTTGCAATATTGACAATTTCTCGAGAATCGGAAGTTTAGTGTTGAAATAATTTTTGGATCCATTGTATATACAACAAATCTCTTGCAATAGGTACCGGCTTGAATACATTAACAGTTTAACAGCGGCTAGTTACCATCCAGCGATCCGTCGTCTGGAGATATCCGTTTGTTCTATTAATGGTGCTTCTTTCAAGTTCATTGGCTATCCGTTCCTAGAGTGTTGAAAAGAAGGATTATCGGAACTTTGAGCAGTGTTCCAGCAATTCGATTCGCGCCTTATAAGCCTGTGCCGACTTTCACGGACACGGGATCCGTACCGTGATCCAAAGGAAATTAAATAAAATAGAGTAAAGCGCTCGTAACAGTCGGCAGCTTTGAAAAAGTAACAAAAAGGAACTGTGGCGAGAAGTTCTTCTCCTCTACGGTAGGAATAAGAGGCGTCGAGGGATCTCATTTTGCTACCCTTTCATGTCGTCTTCCCGAAAGAATTCCTCCTTTTGTGCGTTATCGAGGTTATTGGAAATTTCTCAAATTCTCGATGGACATTTCATCAGACCGAAAGTCATTAAAACTATGATAATCGATCGTAACAGCGAGCGAAGAGAAATTATTGCCTTCGAAATTTTATATTAATTTGGGCATGAAAAACATAAAAAGTTTGGTAGCCTGATAAAGAAGCTTATGTTTTTCAATAAAAGTTCGAACCTATTGTATAAAATTTTTATTTCATAAATGTTTTGAAGAACAGAATTCGTTCAAGAATTATTAGTTAAAATACGTGCACCAATATAACATTTTATAATACTATTGTGAGGAGTATACTGAGGACTATAAAATTCAAATTGCGAAAGTTGTTGCATTTAGAAAATGTTCCAGTATTCGTGAATATAAGATAATTCCTTAAGTATAGTCTTAAAAGAAATAATTTCCGGAAAGAAATTGGTCAGCCTCTATCTGCGCCAGCATATTGCATTATCTACTTTATAGTATTACAATTAGAATGGAGATTAATCGACTAACCCTATTAGTCAACTAGCCCCAGTCTCCCCTAACGTAGATGCATTAAATGCCGATATGAGACAAGTCATTTTTTACCAAATGAACTGCTAGATCGGCCGCCTGGATCCACTGTGCGCTATATTAAAGTGCGGCGTCAAACGTTTTGTTTAGGGCTTTCCCCGATTACGGGCAAAGGAAGATCCATGATCGCAATAAATTCCGCTCTGAACATGGGCGTGTAACCGAAACGCAGCAACGGCGAAGCTCCCTTGTTATCGGCAAATAAAAGTTCGCGTTGCAATTAACCTGGGGACCATGCCGTTCGTTAGTGGCGACAAACACGCGTTCCTCTATTTTAGGCGTATCGTGTCTGATCCGGGAGCGCAGTACCGCGTCTTCTATTAATCTTGTCAATCCACGGAACGCGGACCTGTTTGAAATGAAACCCCAAAAAAAGGGAACTGTCTATCCAATTAAAACTGGCCGTGTGTAGACTAGTCGCGGGCTTAGGGCGTTTCCTGACGTGAGAGCGCGCGGTTGTTTTTTTTCCTGGTCGTGCCAAAAATCTGCATTTCCGGTGATCGTTAGCGGGAGCCGGTCGGCCTAAATGCATACGATAAGACACACTGACGACGTACGAATGCAACGCGCATAACCTCGGGGAGACAATTAGGTCTGCGGTCGGTACGTGCATGTCGGACCTGCCCACACAGCCTTGTTTGCGCCCCTCTCGGTGCTCGTCTTCTACCCACGAGCACCACTTTAGCACTAACGCCCTTAGAGTCGCTTACGATGGAACGATGACAACGGAACCAGCCCAGGGTTCACCAACGGCCACAATGGAACCACCGAGACACCAAAGAACTGTCCAACCTACCTCAAAAATTCACTAGCCACCTTCCTGCTCTGCCCTATCCTCGACTCATACCCTCGTTCTTACTGATAGCTGACTGCCTGTGGAATTGCTGATAAGATCCAGGCGTACATCGCGCCGGAGAATTTACTGCGATTATTATTGTGCGACCCATGGCAGCGGCGAGAACGTTGGAAAGAAATGTCACGGGGGGAAATTATTGGAATTAGGAGAGAGGCTCGCTTTTTACTTGCCTATGCGCCGTTGATCTCGTCGCACTATAGTCGAAACCATCAGAATGTGAACTGTACCTACAGCTTTGTTAAAAATTCATAATGGAAAGCTTTGTCTTGAGAGAACTTGGAAGTCAGAGGAATATGACTGTCTTGGAAAGATCACACTTTCTAATGAAGTAATCATACTGGATGAAACAATAACTCTATCCACTTTGAATATCTTCATTATTTTTAATATGTTCGATGCCCTGCGAATTTTGTGCGGTACACACAAGTTTTATCTACAGGTTCTACTATTATGAAGTGTTATCTTAAATTATAAAAAAGCTTGTTTTTACAATTGTTTTACAATTTTAATAACCACGAGACAAAGAATGACATCTCTTAATAGAAGATCCTTTATTTTATTCATAGAAGCGATCAACATTATTAATTTTGGTGACTTGATAGAGAAGTTTTCACCTTCTACTATACTTCAGTTAATTCTATTATTAATCAATTGTAATAATTAGACTACGGATCTTTATGCATTTATGAAAAAATTGGTTGGGCAAAATGTGAAACAGTAAAAGATTTTAAAAAATTCAAGAATGTTGTGATTAATGCAACAAAGTCGTTAAGAGATGAAATCAATTTTTATTTTATTCCTGCTGTCCACAATCAATGCAGAACATTTTTATTTTGCATAAAGATCCGCAGTCTAGTAATAATGTTCATCAATAAATATTCGCACTTGCATTGTCTCATTTAAAAAAGAAATTAGAAAAAAAGTAAGGTTGTGCCATTATATGTCAAGTTGAGTCATTATATATCAAGATTTGTTGTCAAGCAATCTTTTGAAACTTCATGACACACTCCACATTTTGTACAAGTAATGGACACTTGATTTTTAATTTTAATTCCAACACCAGTCATACTTCACTTCGCACCCGCTGCTTCAATTTTTTTGGAGAGGTGAAGGGCAATGTAAGTTTCACTTCTTACGTCGTTAAAAAATTCTTCTCCACCTTTGATTCACTTTCGTCATATTTAAGCCTGCAGTTGACACGAAAAAGTAGAAACGAGCATTCAGTGTTAAATTACCGTGACACTAGAAACACAAGCGCCACTCTATTCCGAAGAACTTTTTCGAATATCTTCACGCAGTAAATCACGAAACAATTTCTACAATTTACTAATTCGCGCGCAAAATTCAGGAAAATTTTTCAAGAACTTCACTTGTGAATGTCACTTTATTTTCTTAATTTTTTTCTGATTAATTCTTTGTAGATCAACAAAAATTTCAGTATTTCTATTATTTTGTACTCTAATTCGAAGCACGTAATTATATTTATTTCTTTGAAAAATCAGCTGGTAATACGTAAAACTATACTTTTACATTGAATGTAACAAATTAAACATTTAGATGCATAAAGAAGAATATTGATTTGTAATTAATATTTAATGATGTTCAAATTTAAAAATAATTTATATTAAACATGTAATGAAGTCTAAATTTAAAATTAATTTGAAGTGGTAATTAGAGAGTTAATTGAAACTTGAAATAAATTCGAAAATGTAATTATACAGATTTTTATTATTTTATCGGATTGAAACATTGCAATCAAAGATTGTTGCTGATAGATGAATTTGTTGAATTTTGCATGCCAAGTGTAATTCAATTTTGCAGAATACATGTATCATCTTATGGATTAATACTATATTGTTCGTGTTTACTAGAGTAAACAAGTTACGAAGGTTTCCTGTCAAAGAATCTATCGCTTACACTCGCTTGGCACTTCCTCAAAGAAGCACCAAAAAAGGGAGGCTTATTGCTTCAATTTACACCGCCATGGACGTGAAGATATAATAAGAAAGAAGTGTGCCAAGAGATAGGAGAACGGGAACACGCGAACGACACTTTAATAGTTCAGCCAATCAAAAATTTATTAAACTTTTCGTTTGCGTGCATGCTAGGTGTTACTATGCTATCAGTTAAAACTTTGAAATCAGATTCTGTATAACTAATGAAAGCTTTATAACTTTTTAAAGATTTAAGTGGTCTTTTACAAAACGTTCCTTGCACTGTTGATTTAAAAATAACAGGCACATTCCCAGAAGGAAGTTTATATTATAGGAATCTTTACATTCCTCTCCCTCTCTCTCTTTTAGTCGTAAATATTTTGCCTGTAACTTAGTAAAAATATTGTGGCTGTATTACATTTTTAGTTTTCGGATAAAAATTGTGGTAATTTTTTTAGTCATTGGAACCATTCATAACAATTGATTATATCAAATATACTGAATCATTTTTGATAATAAAAAGATTATCGTCATAAAATTAAATGATTGCAAGAAATCATTATAATTAATTCAGAAGTAAAACATTTAGCAGCGAGAAGTTTATCCTTGATTTAACAGTAAAATTTATGTGATAAAAATATACTAGAATATAGGTGGCCACATACTTTCGGTTGGTAATGTAAACTTTATCTCAAGTTGAATCTGACCACTTATTCTTGAGACCCTTTCTGTTCGCAATTGTTGAGCTAAAGTAAAAGTCTATTTACAATCCCATCAGTGCCCTTCGGATATTCGAAGTCGTTTCACTGTATCGATGCCCGAAAGCTTGCAAGATGCAAGCTTTGTGTAGGGACTACTCGAGGAAATTCGAAGTCTTATATCCTAGTTTATATAAACATTTATATCGTGTTTCGACCATGCAGTTTCAATGAAAGCAAAAAAATCAATTTTTTGAAGGTACAAAGTTTGAATAAATATTACTACGTTAATGCCAGAAATCATAACTTCTCAATTGCATTTTTACTAAATAAATTGCTCTGATTTCACTACATTTTTACGGTCGCTGAGGAGATGACCAAGGCGTTAAAAATACATCTACAATTTATGGCAAAATATTGTTGAGGATATGCAGAATATGCTATTCACATTCGAGTTGTATATGGAAGCCAAGCAGCCGAATAAACGAAGAGTAAAAAGCTTCGTCGAAATAATTTCATTGGTCGAGCAGGGCCGGCCAAAAATTCGGCGTACAAATTGACCAGCACTTTTCCGCTGGCCCAATTGCGGGACGTCACACGGACGCGGTGCACTCATGCAAGGGTGGCCGTAATGTCGAAGTCTCACGTAAATCACCACACCCTGTTATGACGTCACATGATTTACCCTGACCCGAGAGGCGAGCCAGTAAAGCGAGCTCGAAAAGGTAACGTACAAATGGCGTCGGCTCTGCCGGGGCATCGAGTCACGAAAGAACAGCTGCTCTTAATTAGCATACGAATATCGTGTTATAGCTGATACCTTCGGCTGCCTTGAGAACTTCGGGTGCCAATCAATCCTGCCGAGGAGCTATTCTTCGAACACAGTAAGGCTAAATTTTCAAAATCTGTTACACTTTAAAATTTACCATCCCCACCCTTCCCCTATCACTTACAATTAGTGCGTCGAGCGTTATCTCGGTAGACAAAGAAAGAGAATAAGTGGAGAAGACACATGCGTACTCCTAAGAAGTGTCACAAGCGTAAAAAATAAACATGCAATAAAGAAAATTTCAAATTGAGTAATTTTGATCTTACCTTCTCATACGTAGTACCGATTGATTGTAGAGATTTCTCTCATTAAAATGAGTCCAAACACGCCGTAAATCAAAACAGTATTATAGACTCGATGTAAGCAACAAATTAAGGACATACGTATAATTGGTATGTATGGAGGCTGTAGATTTACGCCGTGTTTGGACTCATTTCAATCGGAAGAATCTCAGGATATCATTGGTACCACCTTTGAAAAGGGAAGACAAGAATTACCGAATTTCAAATTTCTTTATTACAGATTGACTTTTCACACCGACCTAACCCAGACCGATTATCATGTTTGGACTCATTTTAATCGGAAAAATCTCAGGACTCCACCATTGGTACCACATTTGAGAAGGTGAGAGCAAAATTACTGAATTTCAAATTTTCTTTATTGCACGTGTCTGTGCTCAAGTCAATTCGTGGAAGAATATCAGTTCCTGTAACGCAAGAATTTGACTTCTCGATCCCAAGATTTGCAAATTTGAAAATCGTCCTTGTTACGAAAGTTGAGTAGTTTTTTCGAATTTTGTAGTCATGGCAACACCTGCAATTCTTTTTTTATTTGTAGCATTTCAAACCGTTCTGGGTTTATTTCGCAATTCCAGGAATAACTACAAGTGAATAGCAATGTCCGTTGATGCTGTTGGTTTGAAAAACAGTTTACGTCGCGAATGTTTGAAAAGATGGCGAAGATCATTAAGCTACTTTCTCCGTCAATTAATCCTGTTTCTCGTCAAATCAATCCGGCTTCGATTCGAAGCAATTCCGACGGCACTGCGCATGATTGGAAATTCATGTTACTAAATTGCAACAAGCACAAACAGTCTGGATAGCATGGAACAGCAATTACCAAATTACCCTCGCGCACTAGGAGCAACGCCTGGTAAACATTTCATCCCGTTCCAGCGCAAATAGAAAATATGTTAACGGTTTGACAGCCGGTGTCAGGATGCGTAATATCGTTGATCCCATAGTTAGTGACCGGCGTCACGCAAACGCGACTTTACTTAGGCTCGTCCTTGCGATTCGCGTGACTGATTAAGCGATCGCGAAAATTCGAGAGTAGTATTTGGAGAATATGTGTGAAATATTTTACGAAAAGATACGAAACAGGAACTTGTCTAATGCAAATTTGAAAACAATACTTAAGTTAATGATAATTATTTACAAACAAACAACAAAAAGTCGCTCCAAATGACCTTAGGAATCACCGCTTTCAAGGAACTCGAATATTAGCCACACTTACAGTTATAGTGTAACAATAATTATAAATAGTTCGACTAAGACGAGAAATAGGTGCTCACTCTTGTGATATGTAATTGTTCGACTGCGGATCTTTATGCAATTATGGCTCTTGAAAATTTTCAAAAAATACTAGGATATAAAATATAACAGAATTTAGAATGATTTTGATTTATTTCAGTTCTAAAAAGGCTACTACCACTGAAAATAATATTTCATTTGATTCGAGTTTCTTCAAATTCGTCTACAAAAATTGCATAAACATATGCAGTCTAGTAATTTGTATTATTATATTTTATGCATTTATGACAAAACTTGCTAATTGCAATTTGCAACGGTAAAAAGATTATGGAAGAATACCTACAGCTATATAATATTTTCGACCTAGTAAAATTATGAAAGAATGAATAAACTTTTAAGTGGTCCCTGTATCTTGCAACAGTTGCAGAACATTTTTATTTTGCATAAAGATCAAAGAAGATTAATTAGTTTAAAGAAGCTTAACAGCGAACAGGTCGTCCGGGCTACATGAGCGAGTTCTATGAATTCTTAATCATTTTGTTTGTCACTTGATCCGTTATAAAAATACGAGAAGGTTTTGCATACAACTTTTTTTCTGCACCGTTACTTTATAAAAGAGATCATCAATTGGGAAGTTCCATCCCCTTCTTTCGTCCTGAAACAGGGAGCTCTAAAAATATTTATTATGTATTATTCAACAGTATATTTGCGTACAAAGTTTTATTACTGAAATGAATCTCATAATCAGAACTGTTTTATATATTTTAAATCATTTTGCGAGGAAAGTATTTAATTCTAATTTAAAGGACACGAATAGCATCTGTGTTTATCAAATTGTGTTTAGAATTTTCTACAAGAGTGCATTTTTATGCAAAATAGGAATTTTCTGTGTCAAGTACAAGCAATTAAAAAAGAAGAAATCTTCTTCTCTCTCTTAATAATTTTAATAACTTTACAAGAATATTATTGCGTAATAATAATTATAACCCTTATGTAAGGGTTCTTGATCTTGTTTGGTGGCTTTTGGATTTTCATTATTTTGTATTTTGGCTGCCCATTTCTTTAATAAAAAAAACCCGCAGTCGAATTATAATTCTGGGGATTAATGATACATACTAAGCTACTTTTTCTCGCAACTTTTCGACAACTCGTGCCACATATGCATTCTTCGAATCGCGGTCACCCAAAATTCTTTCGCCCTGGACCAAAACGCATATCGTTTACACTCGGTGTTCGGAGATCTCTTCCATGCACAGGAACAATCATTCCTATCTCTCGAAGTTATCACGCTCTCTCACATACCACACTCGTTTTTGGCACCCTCTCCTGGCACAGTTTTACTCCTCTGCACATATTTGCAGATAATTTCCTGGTCTCATTATAAACGTTCATACAACAACCCTGCAGATAACGAAGATTTTCTTTATTTTTAAACTTGTATCGCGTGCGCTTCAGAGTATAGAAAAATTGATGAAGAAAATATGAAAAATTTTGTACGGATGGATATTTCTAAAATGTTTGAATACCAAATTTCTCATGTTTGAGACATTATCGTAGACTGTGATAATTTCATTAAAAAAATTGTACAGCAAACATATTTTAGAGCGTGAGACTTTTGCAGGTCATCATTATATAACAGAAGAATATAACTGAATAAAAAAATAATCAAGATCTTACGTTTTCCTGTGTTGAAAGAATAACAAACGACCAGGGAATGAGGGATTGGACTAATAATTGGGAAGAAATGGTACAGCGTTCTCAGTTACAATCAATCATTCGAATAGAACAGTCCGCGCAGAAAATTCACTCTATTATAATGTGTTCAGTGATAAAATATCAACCAGTCAATATTTATTATAAGTGTACTTATAAATAAAAGCAATTTCCATATAGTAGATTTCATTTAGAATTAGAGCACAGTATCTTCTGAATCAATACAATTAAAGTGTACAAGATTTTTATAATTGTTTATTGAAAATTGTCTGTGATCTTATACGAGCAGTATCGACGTCGCGACATAACACGTCCAAGAGAACGAAGTGGTTAATCCCTTGCCGTACCTTTTCTTTTACAGTTACAGTGATTAGAACGTCTTTATCCCGAAAAATGTCGTAGAAGAGAAGAGAAAATTTATATTTTTGTATGGCCACATTTATTTTAATGCTTAAATATTGATTACAAACGAATCAAATTTTATTTCATCTAAAATGAAACGCGTAACATTCATATTTGTAAGACGTTGTTAAAAACCTTCATCACGAGTCTGGCTCGTCAAAATACGGCAAGGGGTTAATGGTAAATTGTGTTTGATAATGACTCTGGCACATGGATCGATTTATTATAGAGCAGCAGAATTGTCCTATGAATGGACGTTTCACCATAAACAATCGAAAATCGAAGGGGTAGAAACGTAATTCACTGACAGACGCGGGAAAGAGTGGTTCCGATGGACTTTTGCTCGCATAAATTAAGCGGTCAAACACAAACGGAGTCAGTCTGTCTCCTGCGGCTTGTCAGTGACCATTCTGGCCAAGGGATTCGAGAGATCGAAGAGTGGAATGTTGTTGTGTGTGGGATCCTCACGTACTCTGCCGGCTAATCCAATTCGAAAGCTGTCCAACAATGTCCTTGTATCTACTGTAAACGAATAGAGAACAGTAGTTTGCGCCGAGGGAAATGGCGGCCTTAAGGGGATTCGATCAGGTAAATCTCCGTAAATACTTAAATCCCGATTCATCTTCCTGCTGAACCTGCATAATTTTTTAATTAAATTTCAACTCACGGCGTCACGTCGTCTACTCTTCTTACCGTATTACGTTCCACCAGTTTGTCAGCCTACATTGTTATTCGAATCCTATTTGCCTTAACATGTTCAAGGTACAAGTATTTAAGCTCGAATACTGAGAAAGGTAATGGCTTTTTTAAATGCGATAATAACAATTCTCTTCAGCAGATTACATTGTGTTATTCAGCAAATTTGAAAGAAGCTTCAAGTTAATTTTATTTGCAGAGCTTATAGGTTTCACAGATGATGTATTAAGCTTTTATTCTAAGTTGTCGTGACTCGTATACGGAATATGGGTCTGTGAATATGTTAATCATTAATAGCAAGAGTTTTGAAATTTTCCATTTTCCTTCGAAGGGATAGAATATTTTTTATTATTGAATTTCTTAAAGTACAACATCTCAGAAATGTATGTACCAAATTTTATGCTTAGCTTCCAACAAATGTTACAACGAATTTAACAACGTAATGCATTCTTCAAGTATTTTGGAAATTGGTTTTCATGATTTTTCAACGCCGGCTTACTTTTCGTACAAGAACTGTGTAAGTATTTGCAACAAATTTTTGTTCATTTTACTGTTAGCTTATTGATTTTTATAACACTTTCACATATCTCCAAGCGAACAGCAAAAGTATAGGGTCTTCCATTAAGAAGTGTTATTTTAAATTATAAACAAACGCTGTTTTTTTTACAATTAAAGGTAAGTGACAACTCTAATCTTCGCAAATAAAAATTACTGCGGAATTTAAAATGACACCTCTTACTGGAAGACCCTTTATTATCAATTATTTCGTAAAGTAATTGAGTAAATGAGTTAACTAATGAATGAGCCGGTGAATAAGCCAATGAATGAATTGATCAATAAACTGCTGGACGAGTCGTGGTGCAGTTTTTGCAAGGTGCTGATTAGTATCGTGTGCAATGAATAGGCGATCGATAATTACCGCAATGGAATGTTCTAGAACGAATGAAAGTTGCTGCTGTTGCTGAGGGAATACAAGCCGAGGATTGGGAACAGTACTGACGAGACAGAACAATAGGTAGAGAATAATGGCTTTGATCAAACAATAAGAACGTTTTTTTCGCTTCATTTTAATATAGGATATAAGCATATTCGTACAGGGTAAATTATATTCGATTTCATTTTTTCAGATGAGTCAATAGTAGGAAACAGAAATTAAATAAAAATGTACTTTCTGTTTTAATAATTTTAATACGCTGAAAACAGCTTCAATAATGTCCTTTGAATTCTACGGTTTTTACAGTTTCGTATTTTTTACATTCATTATATTTTACAATTTTTTACATTCATTGAAACTCATACATATTTGAAATTTTTATAATAACAGGACAAAAAGATTTGTAAATACGATGAATTTTAGAGTAGAAATTTAATTTTTTTTTCAATATAATATCATGCAACTTATTTTTTGACTTTCCGTCGCATTAAAGGAATATTTTCGTTGAAGCACACGGAATTTCAGTAATATACCGCGTTCCCAACTTCTCGTTTACAGTGGCGCGGCGCTTGCTTGGCAATATTTCAACGGCGAACTCTAATCAATGTTTTCCGATATATCGGAAAGATTGGTCAAAAGTTTCTAATTTTCCACGTGAAATGTGTCGAAGCGTCTACCTTCACCGGAGTTGTTCAAGTTTCGCCGATTATCGGCGATACCACCGACATAAACTCCTGCGAAACTATTTACGTGGCTCAAAAATCATCGGACGAGCTTGTAATCATGTTATATTGAAATAGACAGGGCTATAGAACTATAGATTGCAATGTTGCATTGCAAAGGAAACAGTGCGGCGAACGAAAAATAGTAACAGGACCGTCGAGATAAATCCAGAATTTTTTCGGGCAGTCTCATAAATAATATGTAGGCAAATATAAATAATGCAATTGTTCTTAAGGTAACCCATGAGCAAATGTAGCATAAATGAGCCTTTATAATGAGACTTTATTTTGAAAGTGGCCTAAGTCCATTTAAGTTTAAATTGAGATATTTAGGAGTTTGCGTTTCAATGAAATTAAAAATATACGTATCAATGTATCACACTCCTTAAGTGTATCTAAGAGAGTTAAATTTACAATTCCTATTAAAATAATAGCAATTATTAAGTGAATAATATGTGTTTTCTCACCAAGAATGGACTTGAGCCACTTTCAAAATTAACAACCAGATTTGTCATAAAATTCGAAATAGCTCAAGTCCATTCGATATAATTTAGAATGCTTCAAATTGGAAAAACAATATTCAATTTATTTTATATTTCATTACAAAACTTGAAAAACACAATTCAGGAAATCTTTTAACTATATAAATTATATAACAATTTACTCCTCATTTACATTTTGTGTATGCGGGACGGATTTGAAGCGGATTTTAACCAATTTATTGTTTCTCCGTTAGAATTCTTTACCCTTTTAAAAATTGCACCCACCAAAAATCTTGTTGATATGAAATCCTCTTGTTTCATTTCATTTAAAATAAAGTTATTACCTTTCCGACACTTCTTGATAACACTATAATAATCTTGGGCAAACTTAACCGCAAAATGTTTTCTATGACAGCTAACTTCAAGTGGTACAACAACTGACAAATGGACTTAGGCCACTTTCAAAATAAAAATTGATATCATTCTATTAACCAGCTAATTTTCTTTTTACAAAATCTTAGTGATTTTAAATATATTAGTTACAATTTGCTTCAGAATGAAAAGATAACGTAGAAATGTAAATATTAAAATTGCTAGCTCGATTTTTCTCGAAAATGGATTTAGGACTTTAGACTTTCAAAACAAACGGCTCAAATGTGCAAAGGCAAAATGCAAAGTAATTCCTTTGCTCCGATACGTTTCATTTATCGTCGCAGTTGATACTAGAATAACAATTACGTAGCGATTTCGTATCAATACTAGAAATGCGGAACACTGTCTTCTTAGTAGGAAGGTTGTCGCTGTCGAGTTAACGGATTGGAATGGAAGTTGCATTAATCAGCGCGGCGTTGTTTATTCAGGGCACCGTTTTCATTTCCATTCGCGCGTCGGAAAGAACCCACTTTACGAATTCATTGCGGTCTAACTTTTAATTGACAGACAGTAAATTACGAGAATGCTTTCCGACCTACGTCTGTCACTACGTGCGACTGACGTTAGACGTCTTTATACGTCGATAAACAGTGTAGCTTAGACGGTGTCTTATATTCATTCTCGTTATCTTCACTTGTTGAACTGCTTTGCGTTAACACATTCTTTTCAAATTCCACGTGAAAAGTGAAGTTGACATTGCAGATTAATGACAAAGATTAAAAAAAACATAATTTTTTACCGGATGAATACGTGTGGCGAAAGGTGGAATCGTTTTATAAATATTTACTGACAATTTCATGATAATTATTAGACTCCCGATATGCAAAATAAAAAGTTTGTACATCATTTGCAAGACGCGGGAGCTAAATATAAATTTATATTCTTCATTAATAATTTTAATGTGGTGAAAATAATATATTAATACTCTTGAAAGTTTTTAATATTTTCACTGTTTTAAATTTCACTTGCTCATTTTCGTTATAAATGCATAAAATCCGGAGTCTGTCGAAGTATAATTAGAAAGAATTTAATTAGGAATGACTTCAGCCTTGGTATAGTGTACACATTAATTTTAATCAACTAATTTCAAGGTAACTCTTGTGACAAGTAGAAATAGCACAACTACTGTACGTATTTGGAAGCGCGTATACACATCCATATCTCAAATCTCGTGACTCGTTTTTTCTGAATGAAAAACACATGCAAAAAAATGTTTTTTTATATTCGCCATTTATTTTTCCGGTCATTTAGTTTTATATTTCACCATCATTGTGGTGACTGTTCCCAGCAGAGGAGGTCACAGAATTTGTACATGCGAATTTAAATAAAACTTTCCATATTGATTGAGGATCGAGGAACGTTTGGTATGCATTGTATTAGCTAGCCAAGATTATGTTTGAGGGTGGGAATTTATTTGTTGACCACATATGAAATGTATTTTAAATAACGGCATCTACTTTCTGAAAATTGCAAAAATGTGTTGCAAAAATATATAATTCCACTCTTTGATACAGATTCCAAATGCGCATGCCAAAAATAATATGCGGGCAGGATAAAGTTCCAATTTTTAGTTATTATTAGACTGCGGATCTTTATGCATTTATGGCTTCAAAAAATTTTCAGAAAATGCTAGGAAATAAAATTCCACTGAATTTAGTACGATTTTTATTTATTTCAGATCTACAAAGACTATTACCACTGAAAATATCATTTTACATGATTCCACTTTCTTAAAATTTGCCTGCAAAAATTGAAAATTGCATAAACACCCACAGTCTAGTTATTATACTTTTCATACTTTCTATCTAACTTTTCAAAATTTCAATATAAGACGCGCTGCACCTAGAAATTTTGATCATAGAGGCGGTTTGCTTAAAGGTAGCATTCAGCGAAAGAGACGTTGCAGAGCTGTTGTAAGTGAAAATGGGAAACTACGGTACAGCGTTTTATCAATTACATTTCTGAGCGTGCATGTGGATTGAATTGAACGGGAAGAAACGAGAAAGAAGTAAATACACTTAACGGTGTATCGAGTTACGAGTTCTGAAGCGTAGGTACCTGATCCCAACAAGTGCGCCGAACAAAGCCGGGAATAATTGAAACCAGTCACACTTAACGTCACATGCAATTTGAATTACATTTCCTTTCGGAGATCGTGCGCATTCGTCGAGCGCGTTCGGAGCCGAAATACAGTCGCGAATAGAAGTAAAGTCGCCAGGAACCTTGTAGACACGCGAACGACACTGCACAGCAACAGCTGTGCAGAAATGGATTCATATATATCATATAATCTGCATATAAATGCTTTATGGTTCCAACAAAATAATAATATTCATATGCAATATTGCAGTTTCAAGTGGTCACTTCAAATCAAAGAAACTTATTCATCTTTCCCCAACAACATTCTCCTTAATAAATTTAAAAATTGCATTTCTCAAATATTTTTCCATCACAATTATACAACGCTCGATACATGTAATTTCTAATTTTTAAATCACAAAATAAATATGCCAATCCTTTAATTCTTTCCTATCCTACATCGAGTAAACCATGGTGAGTGAACAAATTATTATTAGAGCCACAGCACGAAAAATTCATTTTTTAACTATGCGATGAATAAATTGCAGATTTTTATACATTTTCTACATTAAATACAAAAAATACGAGTCCAACAAAAATTTCTTATGGGGTTGAAAATAATATATTGATCCGTATAAATTTTCTTTTAATCTTTTCACGATTAAAAATACGTAGTATTAGAAGGGTGAATTGTGCAGGATTCATAATTATGGAAATATAAATTAATTTTCTTATACAATAAACGATAAATACTATTTTGGAGTCTCCGAAATTGAGATGAAATATACAATAATTTAATTGCATAAAAATCTTTGAGATTTCCTCGAAAAGGAGATTTAGTTGCCACGGTCTGACACTATTGCGATCTGAAATGTAAAAGTTGCCAGGAAACTTACGATTCACTTAGCAGAGGGAAACGAATTCAAGCTAAGCACCGGATCAGGAATCTTTAAGTAACGAAATGTACTTTTTCACCTTTTGTCTTCGACGCGAACAAGATCTCGAAATCGCTTTAAAACTTCTCGCGAGCTTCTTTTCAAATTCTCCATTTGAATTTCCTCTGTATTTTAAACTCTGATATTCTCGATTATTTACTCAATATAATGTTTTATATATTTGCAAACTTCTCTCCTTCGGTTGAGCTCTACTTATTTAATATTTCAATACGACGACAGTCTTGCGGATCTCTGCGCGTAATCCACGGTTCTGTAAAAGCTTTACTTATTCGATATAAAAAATTCCGATTTGTAACTTCTGATCAGATTCATTTTGAAGTTACTGCTAGTAGCAAGAATCTCCTAAGGAAACGAAGTTAGTTAAAAATAATTAACGAAGTTACCAATATTGACGTTCCTAGGTCATTACCGACTACATTCTAGCATTACTGTTACTAAACTATTATAGACACACTGTTACTAAACTGTTTAAATTATAGACGAATGTTTTGTGGATCTTTTAATAAAATTATGGGGTAAACTTTATTTTACCGGATTCAAAATTTTTGCCCTTCTCCTATAAATTATTATGTATTTGGTATGTAATCCAGTAGATTTGTACCCGGGGAACCTGCAAATCGAAGTTTCGTTCCTGTAGAATCAATGGTTCAAAAGTTATGGTCGCTTAAAGTTAAGCAATTTGCAGTGTTTTTGACAGGTAAGGCCACCGCCATATTGGTTTGTAGTGACGAACGCTCGCCGCTTATCGAGCAGAACCGCCAGATGGCAGCATTATTGATGTTAAAGAAGGTCTTCTCGACAGGAAATAAAGGAAATTCCTTTCGGCAACACAGATTTGTACGGTTTTGTATAGCGTTTTATTATCGCGGAGTGTATATAGGTGCACTTGGGCTATCGGAACGCGAATTTGCGGCACACGCGAGATCGATTCGCGTAGAAATTCCAGACATGGGGTTGAAAAGTCGTGTAGAACTATTTACGTGCTGTTGTCTCACGCACGAGACACTCGCTCGACAGACTCGACAAGCCCGGCCGGGCAACAAGTGTTTTCCCGAGCTTTGTGAAATCGTAGCCCGGATGAACGAAAATCTTAGCACTTTAACGGCGCGCGCGGCTTTGTGGGCCAATCGATCCTCTACACTCCGAGACCGATTGAACCGCGACGTCGGGTTACGCGCACCTATAAAAAGTAATTCACCGATGCGTATACGCGGCCCTATTGTCCCCTTCCTTCCGTTCATCTTCGCGACAGCACGTAACTCACGCAATATTGAAACGACGCGCAACAAGTCCGCGCAACGGTGATAAATGTCACCGGAACATCGTTCTGCTCTTTGATATCGAGGCGGATTTAATTCCAGTTCTTTATGTACTGCTACCTTTAATGGAAAATCATCGTTCTAAATTTGTGAATGTGACTGTCGAATTATTTGCATGACAAACTATTACAGTCCCTGGTCATCGAATTAGGACCACTCCAAATTTTCAGCATTTTGCATCTTTTCCGTAAAATTAAAAGGCCTGTTGAAATTGTAATGATATAATTTACTAACTAATAACACAATACGCTATTACTGTTCATAACACTGTTAACAGATGCTACTATCTCGTATATCCACCATTTGCCTTGATGACAGCTTGTATCCTCTCTGGCACGCTTCGTATACATTGCTTTATCATATACTTTATATCTTCGTTATTTTCCTAAGTATCTGTAATTTTTGTTTTCAACTCGGATGATGGGGTGATTGAGTTGCAAACAAGTCTTTTGAGTAGGCTCCAGACACTTTCTATGGCATTCAAGTCGGCATACAAGTCATGTTTTCGATGAAAGTAACGGTGTGGCGGATTTGGCTCTGTGATATGGTGCTCCATCGTGCATATACATACAGTGAACCACGAAAGTATTCGAACGCACTTTAAAACAGTATAACTTTTTTATAATTGTACCAAACGACCTGATGTTTTCTGAAGCAATTAGAAGCATTGGTTTACTAAATGATCTGCAAAAAAATTTTCCAAAAATTACAATTTACAAGATTGCATGCAAAAATAAAAAAAGCATTTTTTTAAACTCTTTTATTTGGGCCCTCAATGAAAATTTAAAATATATGTTTTGTAGATCTATGTTGGTTACACAAGTTGAATATTTCATAAAAATCGATTAACATACCCAAGAGCTACAAGTGGTTAAATGTCGTGAAAATCATAGTTTTTCGCGACCTTTGGTCAGTTTCTGCTTAATATCCACAGATTTGTGATCTGACATCTTTCGATGCGTGTCGTTTTTTTCTGCGTCAACCGATTTCGATGAAATTTTCAGCATGTATAACTAACATACATCTACAAAACGTATATTTTAAATTTTCATTACGGGCTCTAATAAAAAAGTTATAATAAATGCTTTTTCTATTTTTGCATGTAACCTTGTAAATTATAATTATTTGGAAAATCTTTCATGCATATCATTTCATAAATCAATGCTCCTAATTGATTATAAAAAATCAGGTCGTTTGATACAATTATAAAAAAGTTATACTATTTTAAAGGGCGTACGAATACTCTTTACACTCACTGTATGTGTTATTGTGGATTATCTAATATTTTAAATGCAATAAATCAATCATTGTACAATACACAATTTCTAAATAAAGATATTGTTTGTTATTATATCTTATAATTAGACTGCGGATCTTTATGCATTTATAGGAAAATTTAGTAAACGAAATTGCAGATGTCAATATATGATCTCTTATCTATCAAAAATTATTAAGGGAGGAAATAACATTCTATTTGGTTTCTATATCTTGCAATCGACTCGGACAATTTTTATTTTGCATAAAGATCCGCAGTCTACTTATAATTATACTGGGTGCTTTTTTCTGTTCCACAGTAGTGTATATGAAGTTGTTTATAAAACAACATCGACGACCTTGAGAACTATGAGAGAAAACTGCATTTTAATAAAAACAACTTCTGCGGGATACTGAGCACTTGATACCATTCAAATTACAGATAACAAATTTTTTACTCTGTCAAAATTAAACAATATATTCTTGGGATCACACTTAATTGGAACACTCTATACACTGTACACGTCTTTCCGGTATTGCAAAGGTAGACATTTTACTCGAGCAATTACCTATACGAGTTTCTGATCTGGTTACTATGATATTCGGGTCTAGTGAACCGAATGTAAAGGGACGGCAAACAAGACGGGAAACAGGTATGCAGCTGAACGGAGAATCGTCCGATTGCATTAATTCACTATTCAACGGATCTTCGATATTCTTTCTGTGTAACATAAGAGAAGTGGGTCGCTGTCACCCGGATGGAAAAAAGGAAGTATTGCGCGCGACGTTCTTCTGGCGATAAAAATTTGTTATACAAACAGAGAGACCTCTTGCGTAACATTTTGCTAGGGAATAACGAGACGTTTCTCAAGGTGTTGCGAAGGGAAACGGACGGGAGAAGTTTTCCAAAGAGAATGTAAATTGTCGCCGGTATGTAACCGAACCCGACACCTCCTCGACATCTCTCGAAATTGTACGCTATAAAGAATGTCGGTGGCCCTTCGCAAAGTAAACACGATACATTCCGTGATCACGAAATTGTTATTACTCGACTGCAAATCTTCGCGCAAAATAAAAGTCTCTCGCGTAGGAGTTGGCACTTTCATATAGCCGCGTTTTCAATAATTAGAATTGATTCTTCAGATTTAAAAGTGAAATTTTGTTCTATTTGCTTTACTCATACACACTTTACAATTTTTATTTTAATAAGTAAATTACTTGGATTTTCTGCATTTTTCAGACTGCTGGTAGTCAAAGTGTTAAATTCGAAATTATTCCTGACCTCAATGTAAATTATTTATAATAATATATTTCATTACAATACAATTCTACTGTTTGGAATTTCACGTACTCATTTTTATCTCATCAGCATTTTGTAATCCAGTAATCGTACGTGAAACAGGTGTTTGTGTTTCAATTTTATTAGATTCTCTTTCTCCGATGAAACAACACGAGAATACGGTAATTACGTTGACATGCGGTAAAATCACCTAACGTGCATAATTAAATTATCGCAGCGTGCTTCACACATGCGACGTAATTCATTTATTCCCAACTGGAGCTTCTAAACTAAACTAAACGGAGACGAGTAGCTACTCAATTATAAGTGTAAATTGCAGGTGTTTACGCATGTGCGGCGCATTCGAATTTGCGAACTGTGTATCGTAAAATTAATAGCCCAATTAGTATGAACTAACAAATATGAATCAAAAACTTCGTTAATGAGCTACAAGTCGATACGACATAAAACCCAAATTAAAAAAAAAAGAAAAAAAAGAGATCATCATACTTCAAATTATTATTTTTCAAAAACACTGGAAATTGTTTACAGAAAGTAGGATTGAATGTGTTCTATCATTCACTGTCACAATGGCAATGTAAATGTTATTTTAAAAATATATACTGTTATCAGTAGACAGCGGATCTTTATGCAAAATAAACATTTTCTATCCGAATTGCAACAAACTGGAATGTAGTATAAATTTATTTTGTCTTTTAATATGTTTAATGCCGATAAGATCGATTCTGTAACATAGTAATTAAACACTAATGCACGCTGAAAGATAGTATATAATATATGCATACAGTCTGTCGAAAAAGTCTCCGTATGCGCGTTAAGACGAGATAACCTTTTTTTTATTAATCTGTTGAAACGACTGTTGAGGCTTCTGGTATCTGTTGTTCTTCCACTTTGGCAGTCGCAGCGTTAATGTTGTGCCGGCTAACTCCTATCCTCGCCATAAGATGGACAAATATTCTACTTCAAAACGTCATAGGTTCCTAGGGACCTTGTCGGTTATCGGAGAGTTAATACGTTGAATATAATCATCATACTTTTAAATTCTTTTAATGTTACTATCGTTTGAATTATCGTTTTGAATTATATCTACTATGAAATCCGCTGTTAGTTATTAGTTATGCTGGTTATAAAAAATTGCAGATGCACGTATTTTTCACTTCCGCACTCGTGTGTGTGAAAATTTATGAGTAACAATATACGTTTGATTTTTCTTCTATAAAAAACGCCAGCTCACTCCTTTTATTACAATCCCGTGGATGCCAATATTCATATTCCCATAAAACTCATCATCACACTCTCTTTATCAGAGCAGGGAAGCTATGATTGAAATCAAGAAGGCACAGCTCGCAGTAGCAGTTTCACAGAATGCGGGAATAGCAGAATTCCTGGAAATTGCAATCACACGTATCTTATATTTGCTCACGCCTCACAAACTTGATGCGATTTACTGAACATAGTATTTACGAATTCGTCCAGCACGTCGGCCTTCGTATTTTGACAACGTAACGTCTAGTCAATGTTCCACGAAAGGATTTTCTTCGAACTTGATGCAGGACCCCTGTTCTGCTTAGCGGATTAGGAACGTAGCATTTTCTTTTTAGTCCTCCGGTGTCAGTTGACTCAAATTTTCAAGAAATACAGGGTGTCCCGTGAGTGTTGTACTTCCTTGACAGGAGTTATTCCTGAGGTTATTTGGTCCATGTTTTTCGTTAATCCCTTGCCCCACGATTTATTTTAAAGTTTCAGGGATTAGAACTTTCTTTGTAGATCGTAATTTCCTAAAAAAGGAGAAAATTTATATCTATTCTATGTCCTATATGTTTTTCAATAATTATACATTAACAAAATAGAATTTCATCTCGGTTTAAAGGAGATTAATAACATATATATTTATTACTACATGTTAAAAATTTCATCGAATTCGATTAACATACACACGAGCTACAAGCGGTTAATAAAATATATAAAAAAATACTTTTTAAAAACTATACTTATATTAAAATTCACTAAAAAGGTGGTTCTCCATAAAATACCGAATCCAGTTAAATGATTAATAATATTTCTCCCCTTGTTTGTTTGTTTTTTGTTTACTTTCATTTTTGATCCCACGAGTATGGCGGCAAACACTGTCATCGGAAGCAAGTGTGTATACAAAATTTCAGCAAGATTGGACTATGGGAAGTGGTTTAAAATTCGATTACAAGATTTGACGCATACAACAACAACACGACAAGTTAATAGAAGCGTGGCAAAAATGGTGAAAATCGTAGTCAGTTTTTTCCTGCGTCAACCGATTTCAATGAAATGTTCAGCATGTGTATAACTAACATCGATCTACAAAACATATATTTTAAATTTTCATTAAGGACCAAAATAAAAAAGTTTTAGAAAATGCCTTTTTTATTTTTGCATGTAACCTTATAAATTGTAATTTTTGGGAAATCCTTTTTGCACATCATTTCATAAACCAATGCTTCCAATTGATTATAAAAAATCAGGTCGTTTGGTACAATTATAAAAAAGGATTTCTGTTTTAAAGGGCGTTCGAATACTTTCGTGGCTCACTGTACTTTTGCAAACGTCAATAGGTCATACAAAAACGATGAAAATCCAGTATATGTAAAATGTAAAAGCTGTGTAACAATAAATAAGGATTAAACCGATCTTTTACAAAAATGACGTAGCCCGATCGCATGTATATCCTTGCTCCGCATGTGTGTGCGTGCGAACCCTGTAACTGTCTATAGCAGGCGGATGGCGCGAGCGCTGTACGAGCAGGGCTATCGACCCTTTCTACTCGCAGCTTGAAGCCACGCGGTCTACTTCGTTCCGGCTTCCTCCGTCACGGAGAATTTAACCATGAATATATCCGCCCGGTACAGGACCACTGAATTATATCACAGAGCTATCCTAATGATGGATTTTATCTTTTGGCTAGCACATTCATTGGGAAATTCAAAGACTCGTCCCTCGAATTCATTCGGCAGTTTCGCTTCCACGTCCACTTTAATGACAAGTCCTGAACCGTACAGGGTGTACAAAAAGTAATGGTCATCCGTCCTAGGGGTGAATCTGCACCTCTGGATCGGTGGAAATTTGTAAGAGAAACTTGCCGCAAAATTGTTTGTAACAAAGAAAATTTTTGTTAAAGTTTCTTTTTTACATCAACGCCTTCTACTCATCGAGAAGAGAAAAAGTTTGAAAGGAGCCATATGTCGCAAACAAATAGTTATGGAGATATAAGCTGTTAAAGTTTTTGCAAAACTTGATTGTGTGGAATTATACGTATAGACAAAAGCCTACTACTACAATCCACACGTCCGTTTCGATGAGACAGAACATGATCGTGTGCGTGTCACGAGACAAACGAAATTTAAAGGGACATTCGTCGCTAGATCCGTACTCAGTCATCATCTCCGAAGCACATAAAATAAAATAATTTCATAATACATTTGTAAAAAATAATTAAATTAGGAGAGAATTTTTAAAATATCCCTTATTAAATTTAATTGTTATATTCAGTAGATCGTGTCTAAAATTTTCATCAGGTGTCTGACTCAAAATTGAAGGTCCTAGAGAACCAAAAATTATCACTAAATTGACCAAATTACTCGGGAAAACTTGTCACATTTTCTATTGTGCAATTACTAGACTGCGGATCTTTATGCAAAATAAAAATTTTCTTCGTCAATCACAAGACACTGAAACCAGATAAAAAATTCTTTCTATTTTTGTCGATTTTAATAAATTGCAAATAGCATGTGGACATTCTAAAATTGTTTTAATATCTTTACTGTTTTAAATTACGTCCACCCACATTTTTGCCATAAATGCATAAAATCCGCAGTCCAGCAATTACTAAGGTAAAGGCGTGTTCATGGTAAATTAAGTAAATTTATTTACTCTAGATTACGATAAAAATCACATCAAATGTCGATAAATGCACCTACTAACATAATATTAAATTAACGATTTAATTCAACTGCTGTGTACTTTGCATGTCAATGAACCAGATTAATACAATAATCGTACAATTAACTGCACGTTCAAAGATAAGAAAATTTCTATGTTATGTTTCGAGTACACTGAATGAAAACTTCGACCATCGTTTCTTTTCGAAGCATTCCATTTCATATTTCATAACAATAGATCTCGAAGATGTACGATATGCATACACCGCAGAGAATGATGTGAACGGTGTGAAATAAACGGACAGCAATTCAATTTTACGATAACAATGTCGCATGCAATACACGAATAGTTATCCTTACATGCCTACTTGTGGATTCAATGTAAATCGCGTGAATGATTCAGGTAGCATGTCGTATCAGAACATATCGCAACTGTTTAGATTGTGAGTCGATTTCGCTCGGGAACGATGCAGACTGTCATGATAAATAAATGACACTCATATTTCATCAAATTCAGAATTATGGTTGATTTTAATCCTCGTACGATCTACACAGAATTATCTTACCAACATTCATTTATTTGTGTACTTATACCTTACATATAGTAACATAATTCCGTACTAATAATATACAATAGTAATTACAGCGATAATTAAAAGCACATACAAAATTGTGTGTATAAATTTAATGTCTAAGGCTTGGTAATTCATCTCTCAACTAATTTAAATTAATTCTGTCATGTCAACTGAATTTAATGTAATTCAAAATATATCATTTGGGGAAATTAGTCAAAATGAGTGACGAATTAGTGTAACAGCTAACCCAGCTGTTTTCACTTGATAAAATCATAATTGATGGAATGAAGAGGATATTCACGACTTAATACAGTCTTTTATGTTTTCAATGACACTGAGGGAGAAATATTTGAATGACGAAACCCCTGACCCCTTCGCCATACTTTTCTTAATCAACCACTATCTGACTCCGCCCAGGATTGCGTTAATTAAAAAGTCGTAGAAGAAGCATTCCTGTCGACGAAGTTTTAATCGCTAATTATCTTTTAATGAGTGCCCGATGTAAAAGGAGGAGCGTAAATCACGTCTACACGTAATTCAGAACATGCTTGCATTGGAAATTTAAACCGGGGCCGGAAAGGGACGATGATCATTTATATTCATTGTAGAATTATTTTAAGAAACTGTAAAATATTCGAAATAACAATCATTGAAAATTTTAAAAATATTTATTTATACTATAATATACAGGGTGTCTCAAAAATGTCGGAAACTTTGAAAAGAGTGGTTCTTGAGATCATTTGATGTAACTTTTTCCTATGCGAAAACGTTTCCGAGGCTTTGTTAAGAAATTATTAACGAAAAACACGGACCATGGCGTTGCCATTGGTCGAGCCAGACGCCATCCGCTGTAGCCGCGTTCTAATTGGTCCGTGGTTTTTCGTTAATAACTCCTTCACCCTTTGCATTCCTTTGTCGAGCGTGAGAAAGAAAACTGTAAATGAAACGGGTTTTTGTATGTACGTATTTGGTTATTTATTTAATTTCTTATTTTTTAGTTAAAAATAAATCTGTATCACAAATATAAATTACAACAAAATTTTTGAGCTATATTTAATATAATTAGTAGGGGTGTGCGAGTACCCGAAATTTCGGGGTCGGTTTGACCCATCGATCTGATTCGGTGGGTCTGTCGCACGTGTTTTCCATCTGTCAGGGTTGAAGTTGTCGGAGCGTGGCGGTTGTACATAAATAATCGGCCGGTTCGGAGCTGATCCGTGCGCGTTTTTTGTCTGCTATAACAACCTTTTCAGGTATGCCGCCAGTGGGTGGGCGCAACCCGCCCGGAGGGCCGATAAATACCTTTGTGCATATTAAGATGTCCAATCATCGGTTGTAATAATATTTCGACTTGTAGTAAACACTGTTTACTAAACGCTGATTTGATCACAGAAATGCTCCAACTCTAACTTCGAATATCCGAATATTGCAAACTTTCGGGACCCCGACTCGACCCGACCCGATTACCATTTCGGGTATCCGAAATCGCGGGTACCAGAACTTTGTAAACTTTCGAGATCCCGACTCGATCATTGCCCGACTCGACCCGAGGCTCGGGTACCCGCACACCCCTAATAATTAGTAAACAAAATTGTTTAAAAAAATAGCACTAAATAAATAGCACTAAAGGAACTGTCCTTTGAAGTAAATTTCAAATAAAACACTTAAAATAGTAGGGAATTGTTGACAATAGAATTGAAAAATAATTCGGAGTGAAAAGTGTTAACAAAGCTGCGAAGAACATTTTTGCAAAGGAAAAAGTTACTTCAAATGATCTCAAGAATCCCCCCTTCAAGATTTCTCGATATTTTTGTCATAAACTTTCTCGAAAATTTGTGTGAAAAAGATCGGAAATAGTATGCTGTGAAAGATAACGCTATAGCATAATATTTCTTATTCTAACAATCTAAAATCGTTTAAAGCATTTCCGTGCCGAAAGAACGTTTTGTATTCGAGAGATCGTTTAGTTAGTGCAGGAGTATTAAAAAAAGAAATATTGCAGTCGTATTTTACTGAAAAATTGTATCCAATAAATATATGTCTCGCCCGATAAAATTAATCTCTATTCAGCGAAAAAAGTAATCCGATTGGAAAAGCAATGGCGGCAAACGCAAGTTTCTTAAGCGATAGTGACAACCAAATTAAAAGTTGCAGAAAGTTCAGCAACCAGTGCTATCGGTTGGGAATGGCAACGTCCAGTGGCATTAGCAAAAGTTATCGTTAAAAAACGTGACGGTGAACCCACGTCTGACCAATATTCGTGTTGACCGAACAACATACTCATATATCATCCATTTTAATCTCTGTTACGATCGTTCGCAAAAAACATCCGACGGAAGCTATGCCGCGCGCAAATATTTGTAAACCGGAATTTCAGACAACGGAGAAAATTGTAAAATACAGAATTGGGAAAATCGTCGTTAATACACTCCTGCTCGCTAATATAAATTCATCGATGAACATGTACAGAATTTGAGAACCGGTTATTTGTCCATATGTAAATTGTTAAGTTATAAAAAATGACTACAATCTGCTGTTTTTTTTTAATATGTTTGAAAATAAAATAATTTCTGAAAATTTGTATATATGGGCCACCGGTGAGAATTGTGTGTATATATTATTGAAATCGTATATATTATTTCTGCGGCTAATAATTTTGGAGATTAATCCTTTGCACTCCGAATTATTTTGTAATTTTGTTGCTAACAACTCCCTACTATTTTAAGTGTTTCATTTGAAATTTATTTCAAAGGACAGTTCCTTGACTGCTACTTATTTTAAACTATTTTGTTTACTAATTATATTAAATATACAGTGACTAATATATAGTGAACCCACTAATATTTGGACACTTTTAAAAAGGCAACATTTTTAATGTTGGACCATACGATTTGAAATTTTTTGGGAAGTTAGAACAATTGGTTTGCTGCACAATGTGACTAAAATTTTTGAAAAAATTGCAAGTTGTCGGAATCGCAGATAAAATACTAAATGTTGCATTTTACAACTTTTTTATGTGGGCCTATACTGAAAATTGAAAAAATACGATAGAATCCTATATTCATTGGTCATTGTAGATCCGAAATGAATAAAAATCGTACTAAATTCCATCGAATTTGAGGCTACGGCATTTATTGAAAATTTCCACAAGCCATAAATGCATAGCAGTCCACATATAACATTCCCTCCGCAAGTAAATTTCGTTTAACTTTCATCCGCGCAGAATGCAAAACAGTCGAGCATATTCAATTGTATTCCGCGGAATCGATAAAAATCCGTTAAGCGGTCGATTTTCTCTGGAACATTTGAACAAATTAGACAGAATGCTGTGCCGCCGTTTACCATATACCGCGTTTGGAATCGAGAAAAACCGTCTCGATTAAGTCTACAGACTGTGTTCCACGCGACGCGAGGCGAGGTGGAATTCGGATCGGGACTATTCGATTTCGTTCCGTTCTGTTCCCTTCCATTTTATTCGCATTTCATCGACGTGCAATGGCAATATCGAGCCGCACACACGCGTCACGTTGCAATTATTCAAGCTCCGTTGGACAGCGTGTATACACGGCCGCTTCCAGAACGTCGGTATCCACTGGCGTTTCATCACTCGACGGCTGTCTGTGCGAGTCAGCCTCGTTTGTCGCAAAGCCTTAATTGCTCATTAATACGTCCCGGGTCCAATTAAATTTTGATCGAGACTAATGTCTCCGCGGATATAAAACTGAGCTACTATGAAACTCCACGCGGGCCGTGCGTCTCTTAATTGGGTCGAAATTATCCGTGGAATCATCGATTCGCTGGGAAAACCGTCGACTGAAAATCCCGTCATCTTCGGGGTTTCGAGAATTTGACGGAGAATATTCGCCACTTATAAACGCGATAACCTGAAGGACAATCGATTAAAAATTTATTATGTTGTCGAAAGCTCACCGAATTTTATGAACAATTATAAACCTTTGAAGTCGCTAATAACTAGACCTTCTCTTTTTCACTATTTTATCGCGGCGCGATCCAACGCTACGCGCAGTGTAACCTACCGCCGAGACGGACTCTCCACTCTCCCGCGCTCTGATTGGTCCGTGTGTTTTTCCATAAATATTTATAAGGCATCATTTTTTTGATTACAACGATGAAAATATTTCATTGAAAATCGAATTGCATCAAAAAGTATTATTGTTCCATGATTATTTGTTTCATCATCTCGTTAACAATAGGTTCATGCGTCGTGGCCGCGCTCTGATTGGTCCGTGTGTTTTTCATTAATAACTGCGTTAATAACAAAGCCGCGGCGAACATTTTCGCAAAGGGAGAAGTTACTTCAAATGACGTCAAAAATCATCCATTCCAAAGTTGAACGACATTTTTGGGATACCCTGTATAACTGACACAATTTGCTATTTTACAAATATATGTAATATATCACAAGTCTGCAGATCTTTGTGCGAAATCAAAATTTTTTACCTGACTTGCAACAAACTACAATGAAATGGAAAGTATTTTCTTTTTCAATAGATTTGATGGGCTGAAAATAATACAACAGCATTTTTTAAATTCTTCTTACGACTTCTTTTGTTTTGGTCTATATCGAAAATTTAAAAAATACGTTTTGTAGATCTGTGTCAATTAAACATATTCTGAAAATTTCGTAAAAATCGGTCGACGTTGCAATGAGCTACAAACGTTTAAAGACGGTAAAAATAGCAGATTTTCAGGATTTTCGGCCTATAACTGCAGAAAATCTAAGGATTCTTACATCTTTTAATGCCTGTCGTTTTTTTCCGCATCAACCGATTTCCGCATCAAACTTTTCACAGTGCATATAATTGACACAGATCCACTAACGAATTTTTTAAATTTTCAATGTAGGCCCACATAAAAAAATTGAAAAATGCAACTCTTAGTATTTTTTCTACAATCCCGATCTATTTCAATTTTTGAAAAAATTTCTTTTCACATCCTGTAGCAAACTAATTGTTCAAGCTTCCAAAAAGATTTTTGGTTATGTATTCCTAAATTTCAAAATTTTCACAGACGCAATTCTAGTAACTCCTGAAGATGATCTAAACAAAGATCGAAACGTCGGAATTACTCTGTTTGTTTGCAAAATTGCTTTGTAAATTAAGTAACAATTGCTCGAACCTTGCGCTGAAAGCATTAATATTTCTGTATTAACAACAAATACGATCGATATAACGATACTATTATTGCTATAGTACAATATTTAAAAAGTCATCGTCTTTTTAAGAGTGTCCGAATATTAATGGGAGTCACTGTATCCAGTCTTCAAATTCTTAAATTTACACACTTATTCTTAGTGTCTATGGTCTTTCCGGACTGACAGTCGTCTACACTGTGGACGGGGCTTAATACAGTAGAAATATTAAAATTGTGTAAGAATACCCATGCATTACTTTCAATTTTTAAAAATTGTTGATAAAAAATGAAATATGTGTTTGGCTCCTATCTATTGCAATTGACGTAGAGAATGTTGATTTTGCATAAATATTCGCGGTCTATTCATAATGACCGCAATTACGGGGGATTTCCACAGAAAAACAGGCACGAAATTAATGTAAAATTGTAATCGTTACGACCTTGTTTCCAAACTTCACTTGTTTAATGTTTAAAAGACGTATTACATTATACGCCTCCAATTATACACAGTTGAATGAATAATTCAGTTTACAAAGAGAAATAATGCGAGATAAAAAATGTTTGCAATTTTCGATTTCCACGTGTTAAATTCACTACTGCAGATTTGCACAAACGTTCCTCTCAAGCTTTATAAAGCTTAATATGATTTTTGTCATAGAAAAAATAAAATCGATATTACTATAATTATAGTAATACCATTATATGCATGTATGACAAAAATGAGTAGGTGTATTTTAAAACAGTGAAAACATTAGAATAATTTTGAAATGCTTTTAAGAAAGAAAATAAATTCCTGTTTCACCCCAGTTTGTTACAATTCAGGTAGAAAATTTTTATTTTGCATGAATATCTGCTGTCAACGTGTAGTAATAAATAGCCTGTGGATCTTTTTGTGAAAAATGGAAAATGTCTGCATCAATTATACGAAACAGGAGCCAAGTAATATTGCCATTCTTTCTTCAATAATTTCGACAAGATTAAAAGGATCCAAAGAATTAAAAAATAATAATATATTATTTTCCTATTTGACACTTCATCTACTGATTTTGTGCATAAAATCCGCAATCTAGCAATAAGCATTAAACACACTACAATACAAATTAAATACAATAGAGTCGGTGCAAAAAGGACCTACAAGGTTTCCATCCGAATCAACACTATAAAAATGATTGACACCGAAGTTGTGGGCGCAGTTGCAGGGATGAGGGAGAAGGAAGGGTAAAGTAAAAATTGGAGTTTTTGAGTGCAACTTGCTGTTCCGAACAGAGTTGTCGCCAAAAAAGGTTCCGAGGACAGCTGACACGTTTGTCAGAACAGAAAAGGGTGTAGATTCGGAATGGTGGAGCCATAAAAATACCTAGGAAAATACGTATGGTGTACGTTTTCGTTGAAGTAAAATAAATTGTAATTTGTTTTTGTTTAATGCAATTTGAATCTCAAGGTAGAGATTATTTTGCAATAAATTGTAATTAAAGGGGCTGACGCTAAAAAAGGTAATTATTATTACAGTGGACAGTGTATTTAAAATCAATAATATTCTAATGGTACAATGAAATATAAGAAAGTTCTTCCTGGTGCTGCTTTTTCATTGCACATTCATGATAAAAAAGAATAGGTTCAATTATTTGACTCGAAGAAATATTAGAAGAATGTAAGGATATTATATTGGATTATTTTCGACTTTTTAAGACGATTAAAAGAGAAAATACATTTTTATCTAACTACAGTTTCCTACAATTGACTTGGACAAGTTATATTTTTTGTAAAAATCCGCAATTTGGAGATCATCATATACTTATTATTCGACAATTCTTCAAACAGAGACTGATCAGGAAAAATAAATGGAATGGGCAATGTTTAAAAAATTCGTTTTTGTCTCAGTCTGAAATTCCATCGCTATTGGTCGTCTTCCGGCAAACTATCCAGACAATTTTATATGTAAAGGGGACACGAAAATCGTTTCTGGTTAAAAGACTTTCAACTTTATAAAACTTCTACTTTTTCGCTGCACACTGATGCTCATAAGAGAAGTAAAGTCTCAGGATGATAGACATTAGTATTCCATCCAACGTTTCCTTCGGATACTTTCTTTCAACTTCAAAGAAGTTGCAAAAAAGTTTTTCTAAATAAACTCACTATTACCACAGATATAATACCACGAGCAATCCACAGCTTAATAAAGTTTAAAGAGGCTCAAATTACCAAAACTATTCATATTATTAATGCACTTGTTAACATTATAAAATTAAACAAAATTGGGACACTATCCTACTATTTCTAAAAAGTGAAGTATTATTTATTATTGTTACACACATTTTATAAATATCGATAAGGAATCATTTGAGTTTCATAATTATGTTCTTTGATTACGACGGTGAAAATATTTCATTGGAAATCGAATTGCATCAAAAAGTATTTTCGTTCCATGATTATGGAACGTTTCATCGCGAATCTCATTAACAATATGTTTCTTCATGCACGTGTATTTCTTCGACCTTTACGATATTAATTAAACATGAAATTTATTTTCGGACACGATTATAGATATTTGAAATGAATGCCATGGTATTCGAAATTAATAATGTAAATTATAAATTAATTTTTGTGGGGCAAACTCGAATTCTGGCTGCTGTGTTAGATACATTGTGCAGACTGTTAGTCACGTTCCGTCAAGTGCAATATGGCTGCCATGGGCGTGTTATTCCACTTAATCCTGGTTAGATGGAACATTACACTCTGTAGACAATAATGAAAGTAACCATACAACGTGTATGCAAATGTCACGCGCAGTAATTATGCGTCCCTAAATTTTATCGCGCAATATTTACGCACATCTATGGAACCATTACTGACCTTAAATTACGAGTTACGTTTATCTTCACTGAAATGAGACGTTTATTGCAAACTGTTTTCAATTTTCAATCCAATTAATATATAAAACTGTGAATTTTCATAAAGAATGGGACAATGCGGAGAAAAATGTAAACAACCTTCTTTTTTCAAGACCACAATAAATAAGTGTGTTTGAATAAAACAAACATATGCAAGCCCGAAGTTTACGTGAACATTTGCAAGCGTTTAGATTAACAGATGTTACCGCGGTAAATTAGTGACCATTTGTTTTGCGGACTCGTAAAATTTATCACTTGAAACATCTATTATCGTATACAGATACAAGATGTTATAAAACAAATAGTATCGATTGTATGTCTTCCTTAGTAATCAATTATAATTTATTAAAAAAACCTTGAATGAAAAATAAAATATTCTTCCGTTTTCAAATAAAGAAGATATGTATATTATTGTTACGTCTCATAAATAGACTGCGGATTTTTATGCATTTATGCATAAGGAATTATACATATATTGTATATAATATTGTAATTTTATATATTATTATTATAATATATATAATATTACAATAATATATTATAATATATATAATATTATTATAATATTATGATATATATAATATTATAATATATAAATATTATGCATATTATGCATAAAGAACATAAAATTCCACAGAATTTAATACGATGTTTATTCATTTCAGATCCATAAAGGCTACTACCACTGAAATTAAGATTTTACTCGTTCCCACTTTCTTAAAATTTGCCTACAAAAATTAAAAATTGCATAAACATCCGCAGTCTAGTCATAAATGTTCACCTTACATTATTCATAATTAAGTCTTGATGATCAATGCACAATTATACAATATAACATATATTGTATATATACATATGTATGTTATATATGTATGAACCGAATAAAATATGCTCATAATAAAATTTGAATTATAAAAATTTATTTTTATTTACGACGCAATCGTCGCAATATTGCAGCGTTCAACGCAGAATTTTCATTAATATTTATTTGTTCAATGTTATAGCTTCTTGAAAAAAGAAACGTGGCGTGCACAGTCAGTTATAATAGCTGTCCACCCCACTACTATCCCTCTAGACTGATGACATTTCGGCTCGCGGTGTGGGGTATACGGCTATATAGTGAACGTCCGTGTGTCTCGGATCTCTTCTTTGGGAAAACGAACCACACAGTCAATGACGATTCTGCGAGGTAAAGACGAAAGTGGAAAAGATTTGTCACTCGAGTCGAGCACTTTCGTTGCTTTTGATACAGACACCTTTGAGAAGGCGTGGGTGTTCCTCGCCATAAACTGCGGACCTCCCAGGCCATATGGTGACATTTCCCAGACTTGGTAATAGTCCTGGGAAAGTCAATTCAAAGTCAAAGTCAAAGTCAATCCCAATGTACCGTTATACTGGTCTAGTTCCGATACAATAGAAGCGTGTTTCAGATACAATAGAAGCGAGGACGACTATACATTTTTTCGAATTCGTTAAGTGAATTCAAAAGTCTCGAAAGATTCTGGATACTTGAACTGTGATAATCTCGTTAAAAAATAATCGCACCACATTAAATCTGGACTCATTTCACAGCTTGAAGCTTCTACTATTGTTAATTTCTGTTTAACAGATATTTTTGTGTTACAAATGGAAGAAATTTAATTACTAATTTATTCTTCAAAAGAAGTTTTCCTATGAAGATCTATCTGCATTTGTTTAGCCCAATTTTCCTTTAAATATAGAAATGTTTCTATAAAGTATTATGCAGATTTGCTTAGACCAAGCTTCTCTTTAATTAAAATAGTATTCTTATGAAATATTTTTTCTTTAAATGTACAAATATTACTGTGAAATATTATGCACATTTGTTTAGACCACTGTCAGGTGTCAATAATTGAAAATATTATGTAGCTTCTTAGTTCCCTATTGAACTATTTCAATGTTATCGAATCGTATACATATCTACTACGATATACAAATCACTCTAGAAAGTAATAAAGATCGATTTCAGTCACTATTTTAGATGCTTAAGTAACTTTCAGACGTTGCTATTACATATTTCGCAAGTGTCCACATACTTTTGAGCGGTAGTGTATATGAAACGAGTCGATATGTTTGGAAATTACCTCGTACCAACAACGGACCAACATATTCGCTGGGATCGTTCGCGATTGAATTTTATTCCACACCGCACAAATGCGAAAGACAAACTGACATTTCCTTGTTGACATGATCAAGAACGTCGGCAAATATCAAAGCTCAATGAGGTCAACAAAATGCGATATGCGCAAATATTTGCAAGATTGAAATCCGGTAAATTAAAATCTAAATTGCGTAAACAACGGTATAATTCTTGTAATAAATTTTGAAAAATGTAAGCAGTTTTATCCTGCAGAAATGTACAATGAATCAAAAAATTGTTCGAACACTGAGAATTTTCAGTCCTCAAGAAATCTTCGACGTTTAAGTTATAGTATAGTTTCGTTAAAAAAAATAGTACAATAATAAATCTGGTCTTCATCATTAATTTTCAACAATTTTGCACGACGTGAGTCAACGGAGAAGAATGTAACCCATAATTTATTTCAAAACAACAATAAGTAAGTGTTCGAATAAAACAAACATATGCAAGCACGAAGTTCATGCGAACATTCACGAGCGTTTAGATTAATAGATGTTCTCCGGGGTAAATTAGTGACCATTTGTTTCGCGTGCTCGTAAAATTTATCACTTGAAAGATTTTCCTATAAAACAATAGAAACGTGTTTCCCATAAAAGGGCATGCGTTCGCATTAATTCGAACAGTGCTGCGCACCACTTGTCACAGAAATGCATTCGCGCGGAAGCACCAGCAAGACCATTTTAGTGTGCGCACAGAGAAGGATTGCGACACCCGGAAAGGTGTCTCATTACCCGGATTACGATCTGATGCAAGGGGATAAAAATAAAGCCTTGCCCTTGCAGCCTATAATCACGTTTAAAGTCGGGTCCGCCGGCGAAAGCTAATATTACTTCCGCGCAAACGATGTTAACCAAGCAAACCGCCGTTGTTTGTAGTGTAATGGCCTGGCAACGATTAACAAATATCGTCCGATGGTCCGTGCCCCGTCGTGTATCAACCGTGTCCACACGAACAATGTCTCGGACGACTGTTGTCGTTGATCGATGTCGATCGCCCGATGAAAGGAGAACCGACGAGAGAACGACGAGGAACGTGACTGGTTCGCGGGACTCGGCCGCCACGTCTTTTTACACGTCGTCACGAACGTGCAACAGGTAAATGGTAATACACTAAGATCGCATGCCGCAATTAATTTTTTAATAGCCGCACACGACCGCGACTTCGCTGGAATTCCGGGGAAATGCTTATCATCATGTGAACAGCGGAAAGGACGGCTAGGAGGACGCGGAGAAAAAACTGTGGTAATTATTCAGAAGCAGAGGTCCAAGATAACAACCAAGTTATTTTTTAAATGTTTCGGAGAAAGCAATTCAGTGAAAATTGATATCTATTTAATTGAACGCCAGGTGTCAATAAATTCGTCAATGCTTTTGGGAAAAGTCGTTGAGTGAACATTAGTATTTAATTAAACGAACGTCAGTTGTCGATGAATGAAATTTTCCAACAAAATAATAATTTTTAATATTCTAGTTAGGAATTTTAAATGATGAATATTTGTTTGGTTACTAGTAAGCAATATAATAAATTTTGTATGACCAATATAGTAAAGCGACATTTTTTCGGTTATCGGTCACCGGAATTTTCTTTTTTATTCAGGAGAACTGAATATTTTTAGCTACCGGATGATCAATATCGTCGTTAAAAATTTATCTGGGGTATTATTATTACGCTAACGTCAACTTCGTTTTTAAAATTAGAATGATATATTCAGTGAAAATTAATATCTATTTAATTGAACGCCAGGTGTCAATAAATTCGTCAATGCTTTTGGAAAAAGCATCAATTTTGATTGATGATAATATATTCTATTATATTAATTGTTATTATTGATATTGTTGTATATTTCATTAAAGTTTGTTAACTTAAATGTTCCATACAATTCTGGTTTATTAAAATTATGTTTTGAATTGCATTGATTTTTTGTTGATCATTAAACCTGCCCACTTAATTTTGTCCACAACTGTATAGCAGCCATTGCGGAAAGGAAGAAGAAGAAAGCGAAAGTTGAAGCAAATAAAAGAGAAAATACGATTTATAGGGGGACAGATTTAGAACATTTGGGCATTTAAGAGATCTATGGAGCCAGATAGAAGAGCTAGGATTGAGTAAGCACTGTGGGGAAGAAATCAGATAAAAACAGCCAACAAAGTTAAAAAAAGAAGGAAAAAGAAGATAGGGGAACCCCTGCAATGGCATGGTAAGCGAGAATAGGAGTGCAGGTAACGTAAAATAAACAGGACACGGATGTAAATAACGAGAGGGAAGGAGAGTGGAGGAGAGTGAAGGAATGTGAAAGAAATGGACGGATTAAGATAGCTTTTTCAAGTTAGGATAAGTGTAGACCAAGTCTAGCCCTTTAAGCCCTGACAGTGCTTTGTAGCGCCAGTTACTTTAAACGTTGCTGTGGACTGAAAATGCTTACAAGCCTGGGACTTGAGAGCACTATTTCTTTGAAGTCTTCAGATATGCTGTGAAATGACACATACGAATACACTATGCTTAGTGTACCTATTTTGTATAGATTCTGTATAGATGCAGGTTATTAAATAAAATCGGACACATAATAATGTCCGATTTTATTCTAGCAATTGTTTTTGCCGCTTTGGTCGCAAACAAACAGTATCTTTTATTTTGACTCTAGTTCTATATGCGCAATAAATATTTTAATCTAAAATTATCATTTATGTAGCGATAAAGAGAGTTGTCTAACTATTTCTTAGTTAGACGAACTAAAATTCACCGATGTACCGATGAAATCATTTAATCATCAAGCTTTAAATTTCACAGATATCGAGTTTCTGTGGCCAAAATTATATCAATGTATATCATTGGAATCAGTATTAATGGCATTAGGTATCTTGAAATACTGGATCATAAAAGAAGTTATTACGCTTTTGCTGGTCTGCTTCGTGTTAATAATAGCATATTAAACATTTTGTAATCGATTACATAATTCCTATCGTTTCCAATTACGTTTATCTATTTTTCAATATTTTCGATGGTAACAGACCAGAGTGTTGAATAAAAAATATTTTGCATAAACAGACACAATTTTTTTTCCAATCGAACAGTCCACTGCGAAGCATAATAAAGAGAAATCATTGAAGAACATTGAGTTCCACAAACTTCAGGAATTGATCGTTTGCTGACGTCAATGCAATCTGAATTATTGCCTATTCGATGATTTGAATTATTAGCCTATGGTTACTAGGTTAATGGATCTTAGATGGGCACTGACCTTATGGTGGATAAGCGATATGTTGTTTCGAGTGCGGAATAATACACCTCAGTCTTCTGTGTGTATACGTCAAGAGAGGGTGGCACAAAGATGAGGAGGTTCTTCTCGATTCGGCAACGTAGAAGGTCTTCACTTCGTGCAACACCATTGCAATTGACTTAATTCACAAGCGAACTCTTCACTGAACAACTGTACAGAGTCACGACGATCGAGCCTCGTGACCGATCCCTACCGCGAATTTTGTTGCATCGCCCGTCACCGCGCGGCTCACTGAATTTCGCGTCCCATTTCGTAATTCGAAGAGGCCACAGATACGTCTGGAACAGAAAACGAAACCGCACTTACAAACACTGAGAGACATCATTGGCTATTTGACTATGCACTTATTAAGACTGCGGATTTCCATGCAAAATAAGAGCTTTATGTATTAACCGTAAAAATGGAGCTGAATAAAAATGTTTGCTTCCTTTAAAAATTTGAATAAGTTGTTAATATTACAGCAATATTCTTAGCCATGAGTTAATTTGTGACGAATAGGTAATGACAAGCTACAGTCATTAGGAATGATTGAGAAATAAAGCGTTTCATAATAATACATTTTTTTAGGAATAGAATTGTCAGTTTCTATATTAGCTACTGTTTTATAAAATTAAGAAAAATTAAATTTTATGCATGGGCATTATACTCCCTGTAAATAAAATTCGTTATTTAAAAATATTTCCTTAGAAGGTTCTCCAATTGTTTCTATCTATTTTTATTTTACACTTGTTTTGTTGTGATTGAATGTACTTGTTTAAAATCTGAAATTATGACTGAAACATATTATATATTATTGGTCGAATTTAACACAATCATAAAAACATTAAAGATATAGTATCTAAAAAAAGAAGATGGGTCAATTTTTAGTTAGAGGAATGTGTGAGGATTAAACGAAATAAATGATTGTTAGGGAGTATTAATGAGAATATCTGTTAATTTAATCTGTAATATCTTCAAAACGCAGAATTGGATTATAACCAGAAACTTCCTCGTCTGCAATTAACAAATTATAATAGCATTGACTTTATTCTCTCTTGTTGTCTTCATTAATCATTTCAATTCCCTAGTGCAACATTATTCACTAGATGGTACGTTGTAATTGAACATGCATTTACTTTGCAGATTGAGTTTGCCTGTGTATGGAATGAAAATCGCCTGATTGCATATTACACCAGGTAAATATTAAAGATGACTATCATCAACTAAATACGAACTATGAAGGCACCATTTTCTGCACAGAATTGCGTACATCGATATTTAAAGCATAATTTTCAGTATATGTAAGATGTATGTGACGCAATTTATTAAATGGAAATGGTAGGAAAAATATTTTAATTTTATAAGGTAATTGGATATTAGATCGTTAATTAAATTCTTCCGCACTTTTAATTGTATTTCTTAAGAAACAAAACATCCAAAATTTGTTCTGGTAAATAATAAGTTTTCATCAATTTGTCTTATCGTTTCCTTTCTGTTAACTAGAAAATTTTCCTTAAATAAATACAGAAACTTAGTTTGCAATGTAACATTAACAAAATATGTATTTTTGACTTCTTGGAAAAAATATAACACTTGATGAAAGACACCGAATTACATAATAGAACACATATTAATCTTCACATTTTATTTTTAAATGAGAGGTTATTATTAGACTCCGGATGTTTATACAAAATAAGAAGTTTGTGCATCAATTGCAAGACGCTGGTGCTCAATATAAATTGATATTCTTCTATCATTCTATTAATAATTTTAATGTGGCGAAAATAATATATGTAATAATACTCTTAAAGTCTTTTAATATTTTCACTGTTTTGTTATTATAGTTAGAAAAGGATATTTTCATCCGTAATATCAGAATAATATTAAAGAAATTAAGGTTATACGACATTTAGATGGCTTGTCTGACCACTGGTCGCCTATTCTACTTGACGCTAATGTGAGACACTAATCCTTGTCTGATACGTTCACAAGGGATATTTTTGAATTGTTTAATCCATTGTTCTATTAAGTTATGAAACTGATAACATATGGAGCACATTAGACAGTTTATCGAATGAGAAATAAGGTAAATTCGTTGCTAATCTTACTAAACAAATTTTTATTATTTCATAGATAATCATTCGTGTAAATACGTAAATATCACATCCTACATACATAAAATCTAATTATTTACTACATTTTCAACTTCTCATTTCTATTCTGGTTTAAGTTAGTAACAAAGAGATTGAAAAAAATATTTTATAATAAAAGAAAACAGTTTGATGTTCCTTTACAGGATTCACTTGCATTAATGAGTTGAAACCACGTTTTTTCACATGACCTAAATAAACTAAAAAATGCAAAAAAATCAAACAATTCACAAAATTTGGCTGTCAATAATAAAATAACGAAGCAAAATGAATACAACTTTTTAAAGGCAGTGTGAGCTAATTAAGAATTATTTTAATAACTTCCTACCAGTAAAGGAAATAAATTTTCATTAAAAAGATTGTCGATACTATCGAAGTTAATATGTACGAAAGCTATTTGAGTGTCCGTTCAATAGCATTAACTCAATCAGTTTGATAAATCGATGCCATTAGATAATTTTCACGTCTGTGAACATGATTAAATTCAAATTATATCGAATCGAGCCTAAATAAGCTAGACGAATATTTACCTCTAATATCACTACAAACGTTCAAATTTGCAAGTCATTAGATGAATTTTTTTGTCGTCTCGATCATTAATTGCAATTAAAATGAAAAAAGCTGAGTTCCTCGGGTGACTCACAAATACGAACACTTCCAGTGCCTATAGAAATAGTTTGATCACATGGGACTGACGCTTTACAGTTTGTTTACAGTCGCCAGAACGTACAATTCGAGTCCTCATCACGTTCAGAGAACACGGAATCACATCGCAGCCAACCTTCGTCAGTTAGAAAGAAGAGCGAAGATCAGAGAACAGAAAACAACTGATGAATCCCCGAGTGAAAGGACAAAGGACACTCGAAGGAGATGTCTTTGAAAGATTTGCGCAGAGCCACCTGTCCATCCGACTCGATTGTCGAGTCTCGTAACAACGCATACCTCATGTACTCGCGGGTACATTGCGAGTGCACATGTACTCGTGGGTACATTCCGAGAAGGTTAATCCTTTCCAAAATGCAACGAACTCTGCCACTCGATACACCAGCCAATCTATGTGGTCATGTGAAAAGTCGGACAAAACAAATCTAAACAACGAGAGAAGACTCGAAGATACAATTGCGGAAATTACTTCGAGATGTATCCCCCATTCGGTTCCCTTGAGCACACTTATGGAACCCTAAACGCGTCTACGAAGGGCTGTAAGATATTTCATGAATTGAAAGTTGTAAGATCACTGAACAACAATAATCCCATTATCATCGTTTTGACCAATCACTGTAGCGTCGCTCTAATTTCTCCCATAGCTACCAACTCGGATTTTCCAGTTGTTCAAAGAAAAGTTCGTTCACAGACTTCCGACGATAGTGATCATCGACTAGCATCATCGAATTGATCCGCGGACGAAAACATCACTGGTGACCAACACGACGTACGATTCTCTACAGAATAACACGTCCGCGAGGCGAAGTTCCAGCTAACGAAAACTGCACAAACGTATTCCACTGTGTCAGCGAGCGTCGGTGACAATCGAAGGCAACGTTACGCTCAGACTGTCATCCGTCGTATCGAGTTATCAGAGAGCCTAACGAGCAAGACGAAGTCTCAGGACGATGCTCGAGCGACATGTGTTCTACTATCGAAAAGATAAACAAGAGAAAAGAAGGGTGATGAAGGAACGAAAGAAGATCAACATCATTACGAAACGTGGACGTACTTCTCACGCTTGTTACCACTTGTTAGGTGCAGTCGGATGCGACACGCATCAATCACGTTCGAGCTTGGCTTCGATAGAATGTCTTGTTGAACGGTCGTGGAGGTTCGACGAGGGGCCGAGGACGGGCAAGAAACAACACGACGACGGTTTCGCGCGACGACGACGGCGGCGACGGCAACGACGACGGCGAGGACGACGAGGACGAGGACAACGGCAGCGCAGCAGGACGAGAATCATGACTCGTCTGTTCCGTCCATACCGTCTTGCCGCGGGACGATCCTCTCAGTGTGGCGATGATCTCGGCGGCTGTGCATCGGGCTCGGGGACGAAACCGACGATTTGAACGAGGGAAACGGCATTGGCAGCTGCGATTGCGGTAACGACGATGACGGTAGCGGTAGCGACGACCGTAGCGGCACCAGGAACGCTGCTCTCGAGGCGTGCGTCGAGCGTGAAGCACTGTTTACACGCGAGGAGGGGCGCCATGGTCACTGCCACCTCTGATCCTCGTTTGCGATCATCGTCGTGGTGCCTGGACCCGTTGTCGATCGTCCTCCTGGCGGCGCCAACGCGTGCCGCGTCCTCACTTCGGTGTCCAGCCTCGGTGTCATCGCAGCAACGAACCGCGTACGATCGCCCGTTCATTCATCTCCGAGACATCACTCTGCCCGACGATCCGCTTCCCTGCTACGCGCACATTCACCCACCATCCTCTCTATCCGGGACCCGTGGTTTTCACACTGTCTCTCTCTACCTCTCTCTCTCTCTCTTCCTCCGTCTCCGCTGATGTCTCTCCCCGTCTCTCTCTCCCTTCCCCTTTCCTCGACCGAGAGTTTTCTTCACCCTCGAACCCGCGCAGCCTACCGTAACCTGCCCACCCACCCCAACTGGTTCACCCTCTGGTTCACTTCTCTGCCCTCTCTCTCTCAAACTGAACCCTCTCTCTCTCGCTCTCACGCGGTGCCAGAAGCGACACGAGTGTGCTGCTCCAGAGCTGTGCGACGCGTACCAAAGCTCTCGTTAGACTACCATCCGATAGAACTAGCGCCACGCCCTCCACGCAGGTGGCAGCACCCACCGTCATCTCTACGTCGACTTACCACCAACTCCAGTCTCGACCCCCTCTATGCCACCGAAAACCACCCCCCGAAGTTCAGCAGACGTTCGGTCTTTACCCGGTGGCTCTTCCCTTTAGTGGTTTACCCTTGCCCTCCTCCCGTGCCCTGGCCCTCTTTGTCCCTCCTTGTTTCTTTCGTTCATATTTACTTACATCCCTTGCTTGCGCGCTCTATGCTCTCCTCGCCGTCTCCTCCTCTACCCGTGTTCTTGCCCTTTTCTCAATTTTTCTGCGCTACTTCGCCCCTGAACTTTTCATAGTTCCCTCACTCGCGATTTTACGCCTCATTTTTTCCCCTCCTCACAGGTTTCGGATCTTGCCCGCCTCTATCCACCCCGCGGATCTCTTATTCGATCTTGGATATTGCTGCCGGGCCTGCTTCGGGCAACTGAAGTTTTTGGCTTGTCGTCTTTCTCTTTTCTCTTTTCCGATGAGATAAGGGAATATTGTTCCCGCATAAGAAAATCTAGAGACGCGTCTTCCGATGAAAACGCGGTATCCTTCCGCAGTATGTTTCTTTTCGGGGTTCTTTGATCGTCCTCACTTGGACATGCTTACCCTACCTCCCACCCTTCGATACAGCGCGATACTCTTCTGCGTACGTGATATACCCGGTACGAATGTTTTTCAATCAAATCGGACATGTGTATGCACACGCTCTTAAGACCGTTTTTTTAAAACATTGTTTGTTTATAAAGGGGGATTAAACATTGAGATCATTCCTGACCATGTATATCCTAAAATTTTTAATTATTCACTTTAGTACTAGCAATAGTTTTTTTGCGAATATCTCGAAAACTGAAAGACCCCACATATGTTGAAAGGGAAAAGTTGCCCAAAATGTGTAGCTGCATAACATATTTAAATTTCATCAAAATCGGAGAGGATTTCTAAATAATTACTCTAGTTTTTTGCAAATATCTCGGTAACGGTTCATTTCCTCAAAACAATTCTTTCGGTTTCGTATTACCTGCCTCCTCACCATATGCCCCTACCACCCGCCACCCTGGGCATTGTCACTATACTGAACCGCTATCCTATTATTACGCGCTATTCAATAATTTTTATTTCATGTTACATCATGTTTGTTAGTCCTTTAAAACACATCGATAAATTGGTTCATACATATTTAGTGTGCACATTTATTGCTCATACAGTTTGTAGTGTTCCAAACACGCGACATAATAAATAGACCGCTGCAGTATTCGGAAACTTAAACAAATAGATTTTGTTTTAATAATTAGATTGTGTCTTAACAGATGATTGGCTCTTATCCGAATTTCCGCATAACTCTGCCACGTTCTTTGGTAAAACTGGTGCCACAAACTTCTCGAATGTTTCCAGTGGACACAAGTCGGTACCACATCCAGAAATTTTTAGAGTTTTAGTCTTACCTTCATTTCGGTATAGTATCTGTTAGTCATAGAGAGAGAAATTAAATTCTTGAAAATTGTCAATGACAAGTATAAAAGAATCTCTCCGCAAGAATGAGATATTAAAATTATTATGAATCCAGATTATTTAACTGTTACACAATTACCTGTATAAAATGTTGATTATTCTCCTCGTGTAACTCGAACATTATAGCTGCACTATACGAGGGAACTTTATAGTCGAAATTATCCAGAGCGACTAGGATGGCGGCAAGATTTAATTCGTGGCTAGCATACATAAATGCCTTCCGATTATCGTTGTGATTCACATAATCATTGACATGATTTAACCATTCCTGAATCCATACTCCTATCGACAAAATAATTGCAATTTCATATACATGTAATTTCAGAAGCAATTTTCGCAATAAAACAATAAAATTAAACAATTTCTATTTCGTGTAAAGGGTCCTCCATTGAGAGGTTTAAAATGGAATTTCATGTTCGCAGTATTATCTAGTTGTAATGATTAGAGTTCTCACTCATCGACATTTGGTTAGTACAATTGTAAAAAATTGTAAAAATATATAAAAAAGTTGTAAATTGTAAAAAATTGTTAGTTGCATAAAATAACAGCGGTTTTTTTTTAATAAATTAGTATAACACTTCTTAATGGAAGACCCGTTACATGTAAATTAAGAAGTAATTCTTCTTACAATCATACAATTACATAAGTACCATTACTTGAAATTATGAATATTATGCTTCTATGGAGAAAACAATTCCTATTTCATATATAGTGAGCCACGAAATTATTCGAACGCCCTTTAAAACGGAATAACTCTTTTATAAATATAATACATACTGTTTTGAAATTTTCAGCATGTGTATAACTAAACAAAAGATATATTTTAAATTTTCATTAAGGGCCCAAATAAAAAGGTTTTAAGAAATGCCTTTTTTATTTTTGCATGTAACCTTGTCAATTATAATTTTTGGAAAATCTTTTTTGTACGTCATTTCATAAACCAATGCTTCTAATTGATTATAAAAAATCAGGTCGTTTGGTACAATTATAAAAAAGTTATTCTGTTTCAAAGGGCGTTCGAATATTTTCGTGGCTCACTGTATAGACAATTTAGACAAGTACTATTATTAAAAACTGAGTATCGTACCTCCTAATAGTTGTTTCATTTTCGGAGTTCGATTTCGAATAAGAATATCATATACAGCAAGATTATCCAGTTTTCCAGGAAAGAACTCTTTTGTCCACTCAGGCAATTCCAGGCCAATATCTCTCTGAAAATAGATATAAAGCGTTCATACACTATCTTTATACCACGTAATAAGAGGACATGAAACCCAAACAATAAGACAATTCTCAAGGTAACAGAAGATGTTATCTTCTTTACACCATACCATTTCTATTAATATTCATAGTGATCTCATTAGACTGCGGATCTTTATGCGTTTATAAAACGATTGGTTGACTGACATATAAAACAGTAAAAGGTTAAAAAAATTTAAGAACATTGTAATACTGTTTTTAATGTAACAAAGTCATTAAGGGGTAAAATCAATTTTTGTTTTACTTCTGCTTCCCACAATCAATGCAGAACATTTTTATTTTGCACAAAGATCCGCAGTCTGGTGATCATGATCATTAATTTTCATTAATATTATTTTAATATATACATGGTCAATTTAAAGAAACGAGAGTCACTTGTTTACTACAAGAACGCGATTTGTGACTCGCAAATGATTAAAAAACTGCAACATTTTTATACGGAAAAATTGAAGTCGTTGGGAACATTTATAAACAAATTATTCTGATTTAATGTGATGCGTGTGATGTATTGTGAGATGTGTTGTGCACAAAACAACACACACATTTGAAGTTTAAATTGCTCGTGAACTGCAACGCGTTTATTGTTTACGAGAATATCGTGGTAGCATTGTTTTTCTGTGGCATGAATAATTAATGCATTCCGAGGGCGTATTAATAATATTGCTCACCTGTGCGTACAACAATTGACGCAAACTGAATATTTTGGACTGGGTGATATTGCCGCCCGTGTATTTGGACAAGCTTTCGTAAATGTCCGTGTTCTCTGCTTCGAATTTTACAACGTCGCAGTCTGTTTTTTCCACGTCAGCTCGCCATTTCCAGAAATTCGCACAATTCAAACCGTTATAGAGATAATCGGTCACCATTGGCGGCGCCCATACCGGTATAGGCTGCCAATTTAAATGAGGATTCCACCTGGTAACATGTAATCGCTTTGTTTTCATTGATCAGGCTTACGCGGGGCATCGTCGGATAATACATCATTAACGATTGTAATTTAACTACACATTTGTTCCTTAGACGGCGGGTACATGCCGGCTGCCACCAGTTCACCAGTCATCACAATTCTCTCTATTTCGTCAGCGCGGAACCAAATTGTTTCCCTCGTGTAAATTGGTCCGAGGAATTCGTCGTACCTCTCGCGAAAATATTGACCGAGTTCGAATGACGACATTTTGCCAGCCTAGATAAATTAAAAATTTCACTGAACTTTTACTTTTCTAACGCTATAATTACGTCATTTTTGGGCTCCCGAATTTTTGTGAATGTGAAAATCTACAACAATATTTTATATAGGTGTGAAATATCTAATAAAACCTATTACTGTAAAATCGCATTATTTTGCAAACGGCTGGTTCTGCACGGAGAAATATCGTGCAGGGACACTATTTTTTTATGACTGCGTCTACCGGGCCGGCCGCGCCGAGAGTACAAACGAAGCCGAACGTAGAAAAGGACAATATGTACTTCCGTTCATTTTTATACCATAAAACAGTGAAACGATCGTGCAACAATTTTTATGGTTTCGTTATATAGTAGAGGCTTCAATCTTCAAATCTACAGCAATTCCATTTACGAGGAAAGTTTCAGAAATTTTTTGGAGACGATTGAGTTACCAGAATGTTTTAGAAAAATGGCTCTTTAATTAGAATAACATACATTTGTCAAACCACCAAATCCTTCCGGTTCATACGTCTTGTGAACATACGGATCGTTAGGGTATGTTCTCGCCCCGTTTGTAGGCATCCTGTTCGCATGCCTAAAGACTGCTTGCAGCTGTTTAAGTTCGGCATAGCATAGTTGAAAGTAAACCAACCAACCGATGATTGGTAAAATCCAAGCAATGTTCTTCATGTCTCTGGCTGAAAAGTATGTACAGTGACTCCCACTAATTTGAAAATTTTATTATATGGAAATTGGAAGTTTTGAAAACTTGAAGCCTGAGATTGTTCAATTTTTCAACTATTGAACGTAAAATAAGCACAGATATAAATAGCAATTATCAAATTTTTAATAATCAATTTAAATTAGTCAGAGCCATTAATTTCGTGAAAGGAACGACTTCCTGCACAATTATGCTCGAATTTGAACGGGATTTAAGATACCGAGAAATTCAAACATAGAATTGCAGTGTATAAGACAACAATGAACGTTCAAACAATAGGTTCTTGGTATACGTTATTACCAAGAATGCCGATCGGTTTCTACGTAATTCACGATAATTCTAACTATGACAGGCATAATGTGTATCGCAAAACGTCATAACATAATATTTGTAAACGGAAATGGATGTGATAGAGTACTTATACTCACTTCAGAAACAATCGTATGCATGAAACGTTTGCGTTCCAATTAGTTCATCTTCTGGATAAAAAACAAATTTGATTTTGGCTAAGACGTTTAATTTTTAAATTAAGTCGAAAAATCTTCTCGGAACAATTACAGTGGCCGGAATTAATATTCGGTCACTCTAAAAAACACGATAACCTTTTTAACATTGTTAAAATTTAACTATACGATCTGAACTTTTTTGGGAAGTTAGAGCAATTAGTTTACTACAGGATGTGAATAGAAATTTTTTCAAAAATTGCAATAGATCGGAATTGTAGAAAAAATACTAAGTTGCATTTTACAATTTTTTTATGTGGGCCTATATTGAAAATTTAAAAAATACGTTTTGTAGATCTGGGACCTTCTCGGAGATATTTTATACAACTGAAAAATCATAATTTAATTCAAAGAACTTAGCTTGGCAAATCCATGATTTTTTTTCCAGGAATAAATAATTCGTGACCGAAAGGGTTAAATACTAAATGTGGAGGAGAACGGTTTTCAGATACGTAATTATACAACAACGTGGAATTTTTATTTCGTCACGTGCTCGTTTATTTTTAATTAGATTAATTTAAATTAGCAAAATGTTTTATTTAACGCACTTGTTACTGCTTTATTGTTTCCTCCAAAGAGAATATGCAAGCTTTTTAACCTTGCATTTGGACACGCAATCGCGGTATTACTCGTTGTTTAGGCATGCTGGTTGTCAAACACCAGCGAGTAGCAGCGCGAAATGTGTGTATTTCACGAAAATTAGAATGCAACTGTTGCATCAGCTGCATTAGTGAAACTATTGACGAAACGCAACGTCTCTATGCGTCAGTTGCGGCGAAAGCGTTACGATAAACATTCCGATAAACACGAAAGGTATACACAATACTATGAGGGTAAATTATCATTTCCACAAATCCATCGCACTTCTCGATCACTTGTTTAGACTAGCAATCTTTTTCACAACAAATCATGGGAACAATTCTTTTGCTTGCAAGTTACTGCTAATGATCTAACCTCTTTAATCACGACCGAAACTATCATCTTGGAAACAATCAATTTCACACCTCCCAATGAAATGACAGTTATACAGGATGTTTAAAACATGCCAGCTAATCTTCTCTATCTCTGAAAATACAAGTGATTTCAAAAAATAAATCAGTTGAAACAATTGTTTTTCGTGAAATGTGATTTTTTAATCATTTTTTTTCAAATTCACTCGACATTTTTGTTGTTGTATGTCATAGCAAATGTTTAATAGCACAACCTTGAAATGACCGTGGACTCTAAAATTTGCTAATTACAAACAGAAATTCGACCATGAACTTGAACTCGTAAATAAATATATTTATTACTGGATAAATGTTCGAAATGTTAAGACAACTTAACTTGCCAGCTTCGGTTAAAGGGTTAATAATTTAAAAATCCTGAAAATAATTAATTCTTAAAATTTTTAATCTTCTTGCAACTTCAAATTTCATCTACACACTTTTGTCATAAATTCGTAAGAGCCGCAGTCTATTCATCACCGACGAAAAATTAAGGAATTAAAGAAGTAGAATAGTATTACAACATAATCCAATGAATTATTTTACACTTTTGTTGAATTCACATAGTGATAGTCACTGGAGTTATAGATCAAAACTGGCATGAACACGGTTAGAATCGAAGAAAATGATTTCTTCTGATAACTCCGGGTCGGTTATAATAGACAGATAAGATAAGATAAGAATTTTGTTTTGACCAACTAGTGCTGGTAGCACATTTCATATTTTTGTTCGTCCAATTAAATTATTATTTAAATTGCACGATTGATGTGAATATTTATAGTACGTAAATGTTTATGTTACTCTAGTAAATGTTTCTGTGAAGATTATAAAATCTTTATTGTTGTACTTAAGATCAGTATAATTTTTAAAAAATTAGTATTTCGTGAATTGGTATTCTTATTCGCAAATTCAGTATAGTCAGAGAGTATTAATTAATAATATGCACTTGTTTTGCTGTTTTGACATATTGCCAGCACACTTTGAAAAATGAAATTGATGAAAACAATTTATTTAATGAAGTATAAACTGAAACACTCTCTGACATTTTTATAACGTATCTCCTTGATAACGAAGAGCTCATTTCATACACTCGTGTCACTGGAAATATTAAGCTTTGAATCTGAACAATGAATCATGTCACTCGTGCGCTGACTGACGCTGCAGTCAACGTATTCAATAATTCGACACATAATGCAAAATTAATGCACCACCACGTTCATGCAACCAATTTACATTAATCAGCTATTCACTTGAATCTATATACATTGCCCAGTGAGTATCACGTGTTGTCGGCTAACGCAATTTGTTATGCACATTAAAAAAAGGTGTAATCTGGTCGTGCAGTATTATCTTTATCAATGTTTTTTACGGTGCTAAAACTGCAATCTTCGGTCATTTTAAAAAGAAATATATATTGTGCAGATATTTTGAATATATGTGGGATTGTAGTTACTCACACAATGAAATTTAGTAGATTTTCTTTTCTGCCGTATTAATTTCTTCGTGTTTTTGTTAATGTTCCATTCTTTCCAGATTATTTTCCAAAGTTTACAAACTCAGGTTTCATTATAGTTTTTAGTAAGATAAAATTTCCAAAATTATATTATAAGTAATTCAAATTTAGCTCGAGTTAATAATCTACAGTTTGATCCAACTTCGAAAGTATAGAAACTAATAATTAAGGCAAAATAGAATGATTCATATTATTAGTTAACAAAGTTTTCAAAGACAAAATTTCAAGTTACATAACTAGACCGGGAATTTATATGAAAAGTACCATTTTTCTGTATCTATTGTATAATAGATTGAAAATAAAATAAATTTATTCAATCTTCTTTTCTTGCATCAAAATATGTATGCATAAACAAATTTTTTAATCCGACCATATTTTTTTATTTATATATTTCATTGTTTACGATTACTTAAAATTGTGCAATGAACAGGTACAATGAACCAGATTATGATAATTGTTAAAATAAGATGACTCGAAGATTTACCTTGCGAGAGAACTGTAGAAAACGTCCGACGCTTGACACCGACGATCTTCTACTTGCTCGCGGAACAAAAAGCGACAGTATTCTTCTTCCGATCATTTTACGTCTGAATTTATAGCTGTGCCCGTCCACCATTTAGGTTTGTCTAAAAGAACCTGCTCCATGTATTTTGTTTAGACATGATTTATCGTAGTCGAATATCGAACTAATTATTCACACCTAACTGTTAAAAATGCTACTTCTGCGGGACCACTTACAATTCCGACACGTGCCATTGTCTAAACAATCGTGTTAACAATTGCTCATTGATTTTTAAATCTCTTCATCGAAAAATTAATTCGTTCTCCAACATAATAACGAAACGAACAAATGACTAATATAATGTTTTGTCTAAAGGGAAAGAGAGAATTTAATGACTATGATTATTAGACACCGGATCTTTATGCATTTGTGGCGCATGAAAGTTTTCAAAAAATATGGAATTCGATAGAATTTGGTACGATTTTTATTAATTTTGTATCTACAAAGGCCATTGCCACTGACAATAAGATTCTATTCGATTCCACTATCTTAAAATTTATCTACAGACATTAAAAATTACATAAACATCCACGGTCTAGTGATTAGATGCAGATCTTTACGTAAAACAAAATTGCCTAAATCAATTATATGAAAGAAACGTTAAATGAAAATATATTTCGGCTTTTAATCATTTTAGTAAATAACATAACAAGTCTTCACAGTGTTCGTTTTTGACATCATTCATATTTGCCATAAGTGTATAAAATCCGCAGTCTAGTGATTAGAAATGAAATGACGTGCTGCAATTTGTGTGAAATTCAATGAGCAAACAGGACAGAATTCATATCACTTTAATGAATAAATTTTTGGAAAAATGTTTAGATTCTCCACCGTTTGAACAAAAAATGTGAAATGTGTGAAAAGTTACCTGTGTCGGATGTTTAAAAAATTAAGACATCGGAAGACTTGAAACAGAGAGATATTTCTTAATCGCGTGAGATGCAGGCTTTATCATTCGCTAGAATTCTAAGCTTAGCAAGCCGGCATTGCACCTGTTAAATTGCACTGACACTCGTAAGATATATTAGAGAGGGTCGCAGTTGTTTCGGATGAGGTCATAGAGAATTCAATAGCATTCAAATGCTCCGGCTATAAATTATTCATATATATGGTTTTGCGGTTAGTATGTGTTACTGGAACTGTGGTTCCGTTAATAATCATTATTACCACCATGACGTAATTACTTAAATCAATTCTAGCTTCCAAATTACTATTCTGAGTTTCATAAAAATTTGATCTGAAAAATATTGTTTAATAAAACTATCATTGTTATCATTTAATATACTAGTCCATATGCATATCAGATTTTTGTGTTCATTTTGGTGATGACTAGGCTGGTATCTTCAAATTAATGCGGAAAAGTTCTGTTGTGAAGCTGTAGGCATTTTCTATATCGCTAACTTAGTCATCGTTGCATTGAAAAATAACAATTGCAACACTGCCGAGACAATCTAAAATTCCCCACAGTGGAATTACAGATACTTCCTAACAGTAATTAGGGAATTAACGTGGATGAGAATCACAGTCAGGTCACACATGACTCACTTCAAACAGTGACGTGTTCGTGAATTATGTAAATGGTGTATAGTGTATACCTTAACATTAACATGACGATTTGCAGAAATGGAAATCGTGAGTAATCTTAATTCCTATTGATTCAGAAAACTTTATATTTAGTTAACACTAAACCTACCACGAGGGGTCAAATGACCCATTTTAGATTTTTTATTTGACAATTATTGAAATTGTAAAGGTGTTTTCATGGGAATTTATTGAATATATTTTTTGACTCCAGTATATATTATAGTAAAAATCACAGAAAATATAAATAAATTTAATCTTGTTATTTTTATAATACTATAAACATCACCTTTTGATGGTCGGTAGTGTTAAAATTCGTGGAAAATTTTCCAGAGAATTTTCAAAGTGTGGGAAATGTGTACCGCTAATGAAGGAATACTAATGAACTTTAATGACTGTTTCGGCTTAACTAATGTCATTTTTAAGAACTAATAGAATTAATGATTGGCTAAGATATTATCGTATCTTGGAATTTCAGTTCTAGTAGACACCAAATGACTTTATAATGCGAAGAGGAAACAATGTTTGCGTCAAATTTGAGATTGATATATTTGATCAACTATTTTGAAAACTGGAACGATAATGTGTATGTCAAAATTGATTTTTTTTATAAACACTTCAGTTACGCAATTTCCGGAAAACTCTATTTACATAATACGTTAAACAACAGCACCTTCTGTTATATTTTTTATTCAAATGTTAATGCATTTGCACTTGCAAATTGTCTACCCAAGTGCAAAGTACAGTTCAAATGCATGACATTTACTTTATGAGAAGGATTATTATAGTCAACATTGTAAATTTGAGAGCACAGAATATGAAAGTAACTTCTTTACTACTCGGCAACATTGGAAAATTAGAATTTTGTTGATGTCATAGGTGTAATTGAAAATTTGGTTTTTTCAAATGTATTTTTTATTAACAAGTAGTCAGTTTTTAAAATTTGTACAAAACACGCATTTAAACGCTGTGAACCGTCCCGAATCTATTTGATTGAATTTCCATATTGCCATTGATGCCACTACTGTGTAAACATAACAAAGTTATTGCAACAAACTCTGAAAACATGTAAAATACATAAAATCGTAAATATCACAAAACTCTAAGGTCTGTGCAAATAAAAACAGTAACAATTCAAACATGCTAAACACGCTTCTCCAGAAATATTACATAATATTACAAAATACAATACTAATGAAAAATGTGGAAGATCATTCTACAATTCATAAATTGTTATCAAATTAGATTAATAGTTCCACTTTCATTTACATCTAACAATAAGTAAGTAATATATCTTACTACGCAGTTGGAAATTGTTAATAAAAGCGAGGTCAAACTGATGTTTTAGCAAACGATAAACTACAGTGCCTTGTCAAATAAAATTATCTTTAATTTAACCAAGGCGAAGCGACTCTGTGCCAGCACAATTTTATGTTAGTGTGTACTAAGCTTCAAGATAAAACACATACTTCTAGTCTATTTAGTATATTGTTTGAATGGCGTAAAACATTTCAGTTTAATTATAAATTATATCTTGGATATCTTTTATGATAAAAATTGCCGATCGTAATCTGCTCATTCAGCGTTAAATAAGATATATGTGTGCAATTAGTAACTTATTGAACTTATTAAAATTGGTAAACGCAATTGGAATATCAATTTTGCAACCTGAAATGCATTATGAAGAATTGTCAAAGAAATACCGTAATAATGTACGCGCACCTATATTTATTTTATATTTTGTCCGTAACAATTATTCACTTATTTAAATGTAAAAGCGATCTTTACCATGTACAGTAAAAAATAGAAAGCTTTATATAAAAAAATGAAGTCGACCTGAGAAAAACCGTCGTTTTTGCTATACTACAGTATCTTCCATTCATTGCATGTTCTCGAACTTGAATGTCCACATAGATCATTTTATTCAATGACATTTCTACGCTAGAAGCCTACCCTGCTGTTCAATTGTTTAAAAATATCAAGTATAGTTAAAAATCGTTTCTCTGAGAACAGCCTTAACTTTAAACGGATATAGTATAATTATATATATCGTCAATTTCATAAAAAGCTATTCGTGTTTTGCCGGGTACTTCAAAATACAGAAGCATAAAAAACCGCATAGTATATAATTCGTGAACACATGATAGTTTGAACGTCAATTTTAAAAATAGTCATTTATATTTACACTAATAACAACGTTCGGTAACATAACAATTGCTAAAATTAACGCGACCCAAAATTCTTTGTAGTTTATAAATTCGGAACAGTTTATAGAAACATCGCTAATAATAAAAAGTAAACAATCAATAGTTAATCAACTTTTTCTTGCGTTTTGTTGTCTTCGTTGCCAGACACAAAGAAAGAAAGGAGAAGAAAAAAGTTTCTCCAGATTGCTACTTGATAAATCTTAAAATCTCCAGGTGTAGAATATTATTTAAAAAATTGTTCAACTATACTTATATTTCAGATAGATAAACACAGAAGAGTCATGCTCGGTTTAGGAAAATATTAATTCTCAAGGGAAAGAATAGTCGACGAAAGAGATTACGTATGCAAATAATAACGACAAACAATTGAAAAAATTTAAAGCAAGGATATTCTAATGTTTCTATATACATATTTTTCTACGATCTATTTATTTTGAAGCACCCTGTTTATTCGTGTAATAAAGCGTGCAACACAACAGCAACCTCTCCCAACTTGTCCACGTGTAAACACTATAGCTAGCGTTCATGTTTCCGAGGTGTCGATTTAAACACTTCCAAAATCCTACGATCGACGCAATCGTCAAAATTGTTATAAACAACAGGAGATGTTCCTTGCGTCAGGGAAAACCGCCGTGTCTCCGTTATTCGCGACTGAGGTAATGTCAACGTCTCTCGACACATTACTTATGGAACACATTGCGATCTTCGATCGCCGTTTTAATAATTTGATTTAACTGTTCTCGTGTAAAAAATACAGTTTTCTTCGGTATGCAAAAACACATTCTTAACGTCGACACTAGTCACTGTCCCCTTCATAGAAAGTGTCCGGCGTTAAGGGGGCCTCCTGCTAGTCCCCGTCCACAATTTCACAACTGTGGTACTTGCTCGATGAGTCGAGCCAGCTTTCTACGCCACTGGAAGCCAAATCGTCACAGGAAGGCATTTCGGGTAGAGGCTCCATGTTCGGTGCTCCTTTCTTCGAAAGATTGTTTGCTGGTCGGTCTTTCATAGTCGTGGATCCTGAAACAATCATTTTCTTTCAAATTGAACATACACTGTCAGCCGTAAACATTAATACACCTACGATAGATGTGTGAATAATTTATAGGATCAGTAACGCAACCTTATAGGTATTGTGTAATGAAATCAAATGTTATTTTAATTTAAAGTATGATACGGAATTAGATTGGTGAAACAATGCTAATACAATGGAAAAACTTCTTTTATGAAATTGTCACCATTAGTGACATTATTTTAATTAACATGAGACTAAACATGAAATAATTTGGAGCATATGTGTAGGTGAAAGTTTCATGAAAAATTAATTGAAAACAAATCTTTTATCATCGAATTAATGTTGTCTCACCGACAGGTCAGTTTATTTACTCGGTAAATAAATTAAAAAATAATTAATTTGATATCTGTCAGACACTAAGTTCTTACTAATACAATATTTAGAGAATATTAAGTGTGCATAATATTGATCTAATCTTTCTTTTCAAAAGCGATAGATATCTTAATATTTATGACCGGCAGTGTACGTGTATTGGTAAAACTGCAATTGTATTATTATAATGTGCAACTACTACCATTCTCGGAAGACAATGAGGCCTCTTTCCTACGGATCAAGGCTTGTCTGGATGCTCTTGGACTCCTGTATTCGCCACTTATACTTAACCCCGCGCTAATAGTGGGAAGTCTGATATCTAGATGCGATCCCTTGTCTGTAACAATCTAATTGTATGTTAAGATCAAAATGGAGGAGTGAAAAATCCAATTCTTGACGAAGATACTATAGCTAGAGAGCTGTGAGAATGCATTCGATAACGCGAACAAAGAAAATTTATCAGAAGAGTAAAATTGTACAGCAGTTACCTTGTTATTCATGGCATATAGTTTAGTAGCTATGTCCCTCGCAACCAGTGTCGTCAAAACGGTTGCGAGATACGTTTCTTTAACTAGTAAGTATTCCAACGCAGATCTTTGCCAATATAAGTATCTGCACGAGCTGGCAGCAACAATGGATACCTGAAAGATATGTAAATAATAACCATTTTAGACACGTTTTGTTTTAAATTTGTATGGTGACCGTACAATACCGCTCATAATTAATTATTCAGACGACCATGAATATTCGGAATGTAGAATATTGCTCTTAGAAAGAAAACCTTATCAAATGGCAATCTTATCAAATAATTGTCATTGAAATAACACTTATCACACACATACACACACATACACGATATGCTCAGTTGTAATTACTACTTTAAACAATTTATGATATTTGTTGAATCAGTTTCATCAATATTTATACTACTATTTTATTGCCTGTAACAATTATGATTTTCATGCATGACTCAAATTGTTGTTAAGAAATATATTTTTCTATTTGACGTTATATTGACGTTATATATATTGAAATATATATATTATAAGTAATTGAATTACATTATAATTCAGTCATATTGTAATTTATTGTAATAAATTGCAATTGCAATTGGACTACAATTATAAAATATTTTGTAATTAAATTACATTAATTAATTGAACGAGGACGAGGAATAGAAACTATGCCGCATAGACAGCAAACAAGTATATGAAAGAAAAACATTTTAAAAAAAATGCACTTCTTCAAAGTTCTGGGCTATAATTTGGAGAGCTGTATTTCAATTACGCATCTGATTAAAATAATTAGTAATTGGATTAATTCAAAGGTTTGAATTATTAGTAATTCAGTTACGACGTAGTTGAATTACTATATAATTGAAATACAATGTAATTCAATTGTGTAATTGAATTAGCACAACTCTGATTTGTGTTGATATAATTTTTTAAACATTTATTTTTCATTGCTTGCAATGTAACAAAATTACGATTTTTATGCTTGCCATACACTCAAATTGTTAAAGAATATAAATGTCTCTGGAAATTTACTTGTGGAAATTAAAAATTATATAAACTTTTTCAATTTGCTAATCTGTTAAAAAAGTGAACGCATTCTAATGTAGAGTGAGATATGTATGTTTATCTTTCAGAAGTGGGAAAAAGTGTAACATGTAACTGTATTTACGTCATAGTGAGTCCACCTAGGTAAACACTACGTTTAGAAAATCGTGGAATACTAAATTAAGACGTTCTTACTTTAAATTTGTCATCAACGGACGCTCTGGAGCTCTCAAACTCTGGAGAATCTAGAAATTCGCACGGCAGTATAGGATGTAAGAAATTCGAATCACTGAGAACGTTCACTTTGCCACTCAGTAACAATCCCAGTCTGTCAGTCCGAGTTAAGTTTTGCATAGCGTACGCCTCGCCAGCATGCAATGACATTATTGATGCAAATTCCGGAGATACTAGTCTTTTGAATTGTAGTCGAGAGACCTGTTATTCAAATAAAGAGAAAAAAACAATGAGTCGACATTAAATAAATAGATATTTATTTTTATAGTGTATCTTTTAAAATAAACATGTTGAGTCGCGTGTACCGTTCTTGAAATTTAAAAGAATTTTTCATGAAGCTATACATATATCAAAATCGATGATGAAAATGTTTCAAATACTTACACGGGATGCATAAAAAAACACACATAAAAAACATTGGTTATTGGACGGTTATTGGTATTGGAAGCAATAAGTAATGTACAGATATGTTAGATGAGTTCTATTTAACAGAACTTATTTGATACATTCACAGTGGGTGATCAAATTATTTCTTATCCACGTGAAGAATAATATTACACGCAGTGGTGCCAAACATATATTCGCAATTCCCAAGCTCCATAAAAGTATAATAAGAGTAGCAAGGTTTTCATTAAAAAAAATTTCAACATAAAATCATTAATCTATGCAAGTGTCTGTAACAATTCGATCGTCTACTGTAGATACAAGGGAATCTTATCACTAGACTGCGGATGTTTATGCAATTTCCCATTTTTATAGACGAATTTTAAGAAAATGGAATGGAATAAAATCCTATTTTTCATGGGAACAACCTTTGTAGATCTAAAACAAATAAAAGGCGTACTAAATTCTGTCGAATTTTATATTGTAGCATTTTCTGGAAATTTTCATAAGCCATAAATGCATAAACATCCGCAGTCTATTTATCACGTAATATGAATTAAATTATATCAATCGTGGTGCATTTTTTACGTGATGATTTGAATAGGTGAATTTCGAACTTACTTTAAACGGATAGAAAAGTGTATGATATACTTCCTCCAATTCTGGATCGAACCTAACCGGCCTCATTTGATAAACAATATAAACCAGCTGTCCCATATTCAACACCAAGAAGCTGAAGTTCCAGGAGAATATATCCGGCGCACATATCACGTGCCATGCCCAACCAGAGAGCAACATGAACCCTTGAAAAGATCCATCATTCTATTAACGTCATACTATGAATAACCAGAATCACAATTTTCTTTTTCAAGGAATTTCACGGGTATCATTACGCGATTGCGATTGCAGACTTCAGTGGGTCAAATACAGAGAAACGAAAGATAATCGCAGTTGCGTGACTCGGGGTTAGCATTAGACGCCAGCTATACTTAGTGTATAGACAACTTGTGTGACACTTTCATACAAGAATAGCCTGATTTTCAAAAAATAAACTTCATGCATATTATCACTTCGACTCCCACGTCGCGACACGTTGAACATTTTAAATAGAATGGCATTTAGAAATGAATTTTTATCGTGAAATATCCAAGTAGATTTTATCATTGTCTGTAGCATAAGCAAAATTCGCGGAAAATAATCACTGTATCAATTTGAACTTTTCGATTTCGATTGTAGTGACTAAATTATTTGAATGTTGTGAGATTTTTATTTTATTTCGAGTATTTATATATCTAAGATCTCTTTTTAAAAAACTAAATTAATACATGAAGTTTGACAAGGAAGCTGCTCACTGTTTACAGTCGGAGCTATTTTAACTCGAAAATTAAACATTTCTTCCAAGAATAATTCCATTCTATGATTTTTTTCATTTTATGGATATGAAATTGACATAATACCTTATACGATACTTAAATATTTATTAATTGGTCAGATACCAACGTATTTAATAATGTGAACAATATTTTGAATAATGTAACTAATCAACATTAAGGTTAATAATCAACTTCAGCTCCGTAGTCTCCCATCAGCTAAATTACTTTGATTTCGCGGAATTCGATCGGAGCAGTTGGTCGACAGCCACCGTGTTCATTTTTCCAATGTGACTTAATTGCATTTATGTAAATCTTCCACTCAATTCGTCACTCGACTTAACCCCTTGCCCTACGATTTATTTTACGGTTTCAGTGATTAGAGCTTTTCTTTCAGATCGTAATTTCCTAAAAAAGGGGAATATTTATATAAATTGTATTCCTATATGTTCTCCAATAGCTGTATATTAACAAAACCAAAATAGAATTTTATTTCGGTTTAAATGAAATTATTAACATACATTTTTATCAGAATCTGTTCAGAATCACGAGTCGGACACGATATTGTAAGGCAAGGGGTTAATTTCGGGTGAGATTTCGTCAAAATTAAACGAGTTACACAAAATTAAACGAGTTACACAGAATTGTTTTGTTAACAATTCTTGCGAACTTGTGAACTGTCAGCGGAGAAAGGATGAATGAAAAACGCTTACCAATTATTAGGACGGAGTGCATAAACAGTATTCCCTTCCTCGAGGATGGCGCCGCGTACGACAACGCGAAACAAAAGTTCGCCAACTGGAACAATATGTGTTGCGGTTGTTGCCATAGGCACAAGGCCGTGTTACCTGCAACGAGAGGATTCATCGGAGTTAGACGTGCACGGTCTACGGTTATACAAGAGAGTAGAAATATCACATGGAATTTACCTAGTGTTGTGATATTGTACGAAGGAAGGGGGTCATGTCCGAGACCTGGGCTCATCTTGCCTATCGGTGATTTGGAGTTAAAGGGAGAGGAAGAACGATGCCTTGAGCATTACTTAGTATCCATTCTCACTGGTTTGTTTTGGTCAGATTTGCCAGTATTCTCCTGCCCTTGCAGGGGCGCGGCGTATGCTCCGCTTAGGGGCGCTTGCGCCGGTCTTCGAGATCGATTGTTCTTCAGGTTGGTCATGTAGGATTACTTGGTGGTGTTTTCAGGGACATAGTACCTGCTGATGGCAAGCATCCAGTGTATCGATGATGGGAATGAAAAATACAAATGCCTTTATGTTATCGGTGCAAGGTACTGGGACTGTTCGGAGTCTAAGTGCGTGTTTATAGCGAAGCGGATAGCAACGAGGAACAAACAAGCTACTTTTTCACAAGACTTCGAAAGCTCATGTTGCCCGAAAATACACGCCGCACAATGGACTGTTCGTCCGATTTCGGACGAAGCTAGCGGCCACAGCTAGTTCAAAATTCGCTCAATATTGAAACTGCTGTAACTTTGCTAAAATTTATCCAAATATGATGAAAAAACGTTTTTACTAAAATGGATGTTTCGAGTGCAAAATCTGTCCATAAAGAGGAGCGTATGAGATTGTAAAGTATGTAGCTATTTTTCAATCAAGTACTGCGGATTATAATCAATATTTTAACGTTATTCGTCTATTTTATCAATAATTAATAATATTTTTCAAGCTATAAGGCTTGAAAGTGACAGTACCGTCTGTATTAGCATTACTTAAGGTGTACCGCGTGAAGGTTGCATAGTTGACATAAAACCGGGCCGTATAAAAAGGGTGTATAAATAATTTCATTAAAGTATGTATACAGCAAATTATTTTTGTTGGTAATTGTGTTATGTGAATTAGTAGACTGCGAATCTTTATGCAAAATTGTTGGAAAATTTTAAAAATTGAAATGATTTCTCCTCTATTAAAATCATTAAGGGAAGAAACAATCAACTTCGTTTTTATTTCTTGCAATCGTTGTACACAATTTTTATTTTGAATGGAGATCCGCAGTCTATTACTTAGGTTATTGGTATTTCTTAAGGATTTGATATCACGGAAAGATGCGCCCGAGAATATCGTTGATATCCTCATAGTGGTTTGGGAATAGCGGATACAATTAAATAGAGTTCGATCGAGGGAGTTATAAGCTTTAAGTTACTGCGAACTGGTCAGTATGCGCAGAGTTTGTAAAGTATGCACAGCGTGCTGTCCCTCCTAATCCCTTTCAAAACAACCACCGACTTGTGCGTATAATAACCATCGCTAAAACAACGAAATTTCTAAACTAACTCATGTTATTTTCCACTAACAGGAGCAGCTTATACATGCCAGCTATTATCAACTATTTACCAGCAACTCAAGGTACTACATACAATCTAACAGAAATTATACTTTTGTGGAAGATACCTTGATGCCTCTTAATAATTTATTTATATCTTTTGATCATTTAAGGCATTAGGCATTCTTGGCGAAATTCTCTCGAACTCGATTACAATGACTTCACAGCACAGATATTTATGGCAATGACATTAAAAGTAGAAAGGAGAGCAAATTCATAATTTAGTATTAATGAAACTGATGGAAAACAGTGTATAAGAAAAATAAACTACACGAAAAATTTATGAATTCGTCATCATTAGTCTTCGGATCTTTATGTAAAATAAACATTTTCTAAGGTCGTTGTGGGACACAAAAACTAGACAAAAGTGAATTTTGTCTTTCAACCATTTTAATTAGTTGACAAATGTAATAATATTCTTAGATTCTTCTAATGTCTTCACACTGTTGTATTTCACTTATTCATTTTTGTTATAAAAGCATAAAATCCACAGTCTAATCATCATCAATAAATTCTATGAGTAATAGCAATTTCTTTCATATTTCTACAAAATTAAATATAAACATTTACAGAGCCAGGTATATGTAACTTGTGATTACTTCTTTTAATTGCATCTATCGTAAATATGAAATATAATTGACATTATCCATTGGAGAATTTAATATTTCGTATGAACAGTAGACTATTGCAAATTACTAATTGGCGCATTGCCATTTCAATTGTTAATCTTGACCTCCAAGATTAGATCGTACCATTCGCTTATTGATAATTTCTATGAATAATAAATACCGTACTGCTTGTCATAACCGAGTGACTTTTCAATTATGCATGCCTACGAAGACGCACCGGAAAACAAAATTGAGATAATAAACGTGTTATCATAATTAATGTGAATACAATATAGTTTAACTTATATCGGTATTTGAACCGATACTCTTATTAACACTGGCCGTAGCGAGCACAAAATATGACTACCAAAAAAATTATAAAATCGAATTTCTTCAAACTTCTACCAATTTTTATAACAAGATGTGCTTGAATAAAAAAAAATTGATAATTTCTAATGGAAGCAGCTTTCGATACTTATAAAATAAAAAATGCGAAACCGATCCTGGTACTGCCAGTGTTTTTTTTTTATACTAATTTATACTAATTGTAAGTAAAAGAGTTGTAATTAAAAAAGAAATTTTCTAGATGCTAAACACAAACACAAATGAAGAGTTAACTCGACAAGTCAAAGGTTAATACTAACCAGCTTCGCTATGAGAAGCATGTCGTCATAAAATTTATTAACATACTAAATGTAAGTGAAAGAGTTATAATTAAGAAGGAAATTTTCTAAATGCTAATACAAAAAACGAATGACGAGTGAACTCGTCAAGTCAAAGGTTAATACTAATTAGCTTCGCTATGAGAAGCTAGTCAAGATAAAATTTATTAAAATATTTTACATCCTAATACATTTATTACGCCTCGAAGAACGTGTTTTGCTGAAGTTCGGAAGATTCCGAGAAGCTTTTCGAAGCACAACGTCAGCTTCGAATTTCGCATGAGGAGCAATTTTTTGCACCTGAGCAGGATTCGACAGTTTCCTCGGAATTGTCAATCTAGGGTCAGCATCAGCTCGTCCTGAGAAACGTTCCCTCCTTCTCCTCTCAACACGTTGCTTGTAATGCCTCGCGGTGGTCTCAGGTTTGGATTGGCTCTACAGATATTCAACCATTTCCGTGACAGTCGAGCAGCACAGAAGAGAGACTTAGGATCTAACTCGCGTAGAATCAACTATGATACCTTAGGAGGGAGTTCGTAAATGAAATCTACCTTTGCAGGCTCAAGCAGTCCAATCACGCGGAGGAGAGACCTGAAGTACTCCATGTTGCAGCAGTAGAAACAAACCTCGAATGATCCACCCTTTCAAAATTAGGGTTTATATACTCCTCGTCGCGCTTGAGTGCACGTTCCAGATCATTGCTCCGACCAATCACGATCGAGCTTGGATAAATAGATCTTGACAATGTAATTCGGTTAATATAATAGTTACGCTTGAAATGTCTGTGAAACAAGAGGGCAAACTATCATATTCAATCATTAAAGTTTAATATTAATATTCTATGGGTGTGTTATTTCCTTTGGTTCTGTCTGGTGAATAATTTTGAATAGTCTTCTTTTTTAGTAGTCATTTATTGACTGTAGGATTTTACACTGGAAATGTAATCAAAATTTTGAGAGTTATATTTGTACGAAATTGTGATTTTGAATTCTATATTAATGTGTTAAGCATTCACATGTTCCAATTCTAAATCGTATTCGGTCATACAAGAATCAAAATTGTATTTCCATGTTTATAATTTGTATTATATTACATCAAGTATTATAACGTATTGAAACGTCTGTGCAGTACTGCAAAATAATCTCTTCCTTGCGATTCAAATTGCATTAATAACAAAAAAGAAACAATAAAACCATTTGGAGTACTTAAAAATACTGTTGCATTCTATGCAACTCGTTCAAATTATTCAGAAAAGAAATAAATGTCTATAGATTATATGTATTTTGAAATTAATGCAGGTAATTTCCATTTTGCATATGCATCCGTAGAAAATATATTGCGATTGCCTTCATAATGAAATTTTGAGAAAATCAAAATTTTTAACTTTGAAGTCGTTGTGTAGTTCAAGAGTATTATTAATTGCACAGTTTTAATCTACAGAATAGTATTCCGTCGACTCTCTTGAATTAAAGGAGTAACTCGCTTTACGAGTTAAAGCTTAACACTTGGATGGGGAACACTTCTCTTTTGAATCAGCATTTCAAAGGCATCATGTAGGTATTCAACTCCTGGTAATTAATTGCAATTGAAACATGTTTAATAACGTTTAATAAGAGGTCCCATGAATCTAGATAAGATATCATTAAAAATTTGTTAGAAAAAATCAACTCACAAGTATCTAAATGAAGCTAATATGATCGAATATCTTAATGCTACCTTAGAAGCTAAAAAATGTTCATATTGAAAAATGTTGTTACTAATGAATAGAACTATTTAAGTTACAGCAAAAGAGTCGATTCATTAAATACTGAACTTCTTCAATGCAATTTTGTATATATTTGTGAGACATAAATATTGTGAAACATACTCTTACAGGTACAAAATTTCAGAACTGAAATTTCATTTCGATGTCAAAGGATAAATTAACTTATTACAGATTTAAATGGTACTCTAGATCTCCCAGATCTCAAATAATAATTTATATATTTTTTTAACACTTATTTACCAACACTATATTAACAACAATTAGAGAATTTGCTTAAAGAAGCATATCACGCCAAAAAGATAATGATTTTTTGGTTGATTTTGACCAAAGATTGAATAGCAAACTTTAAATGACTGATTGATGATTAATTTAGATGACTGGACCGGTTCCTCTTAATTTTTTGTTCTTTTCGTCGAGCTGTAAGTGACTTTTATTTTTCTCTCTTTCGAGGTTTGATGAGGTAGGTTCGTCAAGCTTTATCAGTGCATTTTATATTTGTCAAATGCATCATGATTTAGAGACCCATTATTATTGCTATTTATGTAAATGGTTACTATCGGTGTCATTTAAATAAATATTGTGCTACATAATAGTCACTGTTTCCTATTTTGTCTATATTTTGTGAAGTTATCGCCACATGTTTCTCTTCACTGTATTTACGCATTGTCCTTTGTCAGTCAGTATCTAAGTTCTTTTAAATGCCGAAATATACAGCGAGCAACCGATAATGTGAACAATTTTATTTTATGCAAAATATTTCGCCGCAAGGTTGTCTATTGGTATAAATAAATCGGACCACAACAGGCTTCAGTTACTTCCAGACCGAACTCGTTACAGTGAGTTACAGGTTGAAGAGCTTTATAATGAAGCAGTTTACGTTTTTATTTATTATTGGCTGGTGTGTAGCGAATATTCTCGCGGCATGTGTTGTACAAACACCATTGGGGCTTATAAAAGGGGGTTCGTTGACCTCACATTCTGGTAAAAAATTTGAAGCTTTCCGAGGTATACCGTACGCAGAGGCACCCATTAAAGAAAAAAGGTTCGTGCTACTGATTTTAATTAATTGATTGGGCTATAAGCAAGTAACCCTGCTTAAGTATATACTATATTTCGCAATACTCACACTAATTTTTTACTTTATATACATTTTTCTTACTTATCATGCCAAATCGATTAACTCCACTTTTTGAAATATTTTAAAAAGTGTCAAAGCACTTGGTTCAGTCATAACTTTATTTATTTATAATCAATTTTCCAAATATTACAGATTAATACCATTAAACGACAAAATTTGTTTTGGTCGCCGAATAATAAATAATTCATTCCAGAAGCCATTCTGATTAACTCCGTACTCTAATGTAAATCGTTGCAATAATGACATCCGCGTTCAAAAAATTTTGTCGTTTAATAGTGTTAATCTGTATTATTTGGGAAATTTATTATATACAAAAAAAGTTATGACTGAACCAAGCACTTTGACACTTAAATTTAAAATATTTCAAAAAGTTCAGTTAATCGATTTATCTGTGAACGGCTCATATACAGCGACTCCCACTAATATCCGGACACTTTTAAAAAGACGACAACATTTTTAATATTGGACGCAGAACGCGACTAAAATTTTTGAAAAAAATCGGAAGTTGTCGGAATTGCAGAGAAAATACTAAAAGTTGAATTTTACAACTTTTTTATGTGGGCCTATATTGAAAATTATGAAAATACGTTTTGTAGATCTGTGTCAATTATATGCACTGTGAAAGTTTCATCGAAATCGGTTGATGCGGAAAAAAACGACAGGCAATGAAAGACGTAAGAATCCTTAGATTTACTGCAGTTATAGGCCGAAAATCGTGAAAATCTGCAATTTTTACTATCTTTAAACGTTTGTATGGCAACGTCGACCGATTTTGAAGAAATTTTCAGAATATGTTTAATTGACACAGATCTACAAAACGTATTTTATAAATTTTCTATATAGGCCCACATAAAAAAGTTTCAAAATGCAACTTTTAGTATTTTTTCTACAATTCCGATCAATTGCAATTTTTGGAAAAATTTTTTTTCACATCCTGTAGCAAACTAATTGCTCTAACTTCCCAAAAAAAGTTCAAATCGTATAGTACAACATTAAAAAAGTTATCGTCTTTTTAAGAGTGTCCGAATATTAGTGGGAGTCACTGTATGTATACAGTAAATTCAATTTTTATTTTAAATGAAATTTTGAAAAACAATGTATATTATTACATCACATTTCTCTACTTTCTGTTTTATGGAGTTAATCGATTTGGTAAGTCAGCGGCTCATATATATTTTATAAATACAGTTTATCATTAAAAATTATTTGTTGCTATGTTACGTCAGTAAGATCATGTTTTAACGTAGAGAACTACAGAATAAACTTGCTTCATAAAAAGAAGATGAAACACTGCATAAGTTTAAAACAAATGAAAAATAAATGGCGAAGAAAATAATTTTTATTAGATACTTTTATGCTTTCACTATAAGGACCTGAAATATCATTTTCGTCGGTTCGTTAGCTCAGCCGTTATAGTTTAATGAAAGAAGATTGACACTTTATGTCTGCAAAACCAATAATTTTCAAGATACCGAAAAATCCTTCCAGATTCGTTCATATATCACTAAAGACTACATCATATTCGAATTTGAACAAAAGCCGAAAGACTAATTCGAAAAGCGTCCGGTTTTAGTAGAATAAGTTTCATTGACAGCAAGTTGCAAACACAGACTGAAATATTGGAATGCATACACTGGAGTGCATCGTTCGATCTGTGTTGCATGGTCCATCAATGACAGACGTAGCATCAATAACAAGTCACATAAACTGAGCGCGACACGAACGTGTTGAAAACGGAGTTACGCTCAACAACATTGTAGCTTTTTTCATTGAGCATTGTCTATTACTAGAGTGCATACACTTCTACTGTGTTTCCACACTGAATTTACCACCACTGGTGAAATGACCGGTTTTATATATTTCATGTTACAATTATTGGAATTACATATAAAGAATTTTGTACGGGAAATGATTGAACAAATTTTTTTATCGAAGCTGAAATTGCACGGTATCTAAAGTTTAATCTTCCATTTTTTAGAAAGCAACAGTCGCTTTTAGTGCTTGATAAATTTAGTATTGATAATACTGCTTAAATAAATTAATTAGTGATATTTATTTACTAGATAAGAATTATGAAATAATCTTTATCAAATCTAAAGGAGACAATAAAATCTTGTCCGAATATTTTTCATATTTGGAAAGAATTGAATTTTCAATATTTATTTATTTTTTGGATTTCGCCAACAATATTATGCCGAGACTATTTGTACCTACATATAACTTCAATTTCATATAGAATTTTATACATAAAATATTAGTAAAAATTGATGTTTGAACGTTTCTCGAAATTCCCATCTTCATGATTTAACTTCAGTAATCGGTGTTCTAATAATGAAAACAATGTATTTAAAGATTCGCGAGTCCGGTGCCGATAAAGCCATGGGATCACATCCTCGTGGCAGATCATGACCGCTGTGAATGCGCGCAGCTACATGCTGGTGTCGTACATGGCTGTGAGGACTGTTTGCATCTGAATGTTTACACTCCCGAGGTATTTAATAAACTTTACTTTAAAAAAACTGTTGAGTTTAATGAATCGTATATACAGTAAATCCTCTGTAGTCGCAAGAAGGTCGTACACGTTGAAGGCAAAAAAAATATCCTCTCCAGTGTGGTAATCTGGTTTCGTCTCGGGTATATCGTTGTGAACCGCTACTAATCTAATGACAAAATTTCTTTATTTTTCATTATTTTTTATGGGACTTTGACCAATATATTTATGGCATTTTTCTGATTAAAATGATACCAAACACGATATAATTTCAACTGTATCTAGTGGTGTAATCGACGATGGAAGTTTCGGGCGCAAGGAAAGACAGCATATGGGAAAGAAAGAGACGCGGAGAGTCGGCTGCGCGCGGTCTTTACACGCGCTGTCCTTTTCTACGTTCGGCTCGGTCTTTGAAGCTCAAAAAAATAGTGTCTGTCTACGAACAGTGTACACCAATGTTGTCAGAATCGACCCAAACTGGTCGATTTTTCCTCTCCCCCTTTTCTCCCTTTTTCTCCCCCCCAGCACGATGATTATACTCCACTAAGACCGTGGTCACGTATTAATCTAGATGTCAGAGAGGGGGTAAACTGTATTCCCCTCGATTTCCTCGATCTGGCGACACTGGTGCACACGAACCTCCCCGAGGATTTTGCGACTGTAGAGGATTTGCTGTAACTACAAAAATCTAAATGCCTAACGAGAACGTTGGAGGTAGCAAGACGCCATTTTGCCCCTTCTACGACGCTATTCCCGCGCGTTTCCCCCGAGGCCCGGTCACGTGACGCGTTTCGTCTCTGTTGTGCATGCGTCGCAATATCACGTGACTTTCCGGTACTCGTAGAGAAAGGGTAACTGTATTCCCTTCAATTCGAGTCGATTTCCCTAATCTGACAACACTGGCTCGGACCCCTGCAAGGGTCTGAGCGGTAGTAAACGAGTTCAGGATGATCCTCGTGTAGCAACTATAAAAATTAAGTGACTTATTTTCCCGAAAACTATTGACAATATACGAATGAACTTTCTTGAGATGCATAAATACTTTAGATTTATGTAAACAATTGTTCTTCGTACTTGTCATAAAAGAGTTCTCCTACAATTCTTTTTCATACGTTTTTCTCTGTTCTAGCGTAATCCGAAAAAATTATTCCCCGTTATGGTGTACTTGCACAGTAGCTACTACATAGACAAAAATGACAGTCTCTCCTTCGCTGGACCAGGTTTTCTACTCGACAAGAATGTTGTGTACGTGACTTTCAATTACCGGTTATCCGTCACTGGATTTATAAGCACCGGCGATAGTGCAGCGCCTGGAAACTATGGCCTCAAGGATCAATTATTGGCACTTAAATGGATAAAAAGTTATATTAAGATTTTCGGTGGAGACCCGGAGGAAATAACTCTATTTGGAGTAGGTGCTGGCAGTGAAAGTGCTAACTTGCATCTCCTCTCATCCGAATCACAAAGTAAGTACCTCGAATTTATTGATACAACTGTTTTCCCTACTCATTCCCCTGATAACGTATTAATTAAGCAATTCGAAATACTTTATTTTCAATAGATATTTTAATGATTGTTACAAAGATTCATTCACTCTCGACTATGCTATTACACATTTATATTTTTTAGTTTTGTTTACAGTTTTTTATGGAACAGTTTTCATGCTAACACGGAAATGGTATCAATACATTCTTCCATTGAGAGCAATGTTCTTGAATATGAAAAGAGTCAACGGCATAATTGATTCTCAAGAAATGTAACTTATTTAAATAGCAAAGTGATTAACAAAAATTGATTCGTTCCATGTTTAAACATTCAACAAATATTTCTCTATTTTTATTATCGATATAAACAACATCATCGATAAAAAGCAGGAATCAGTGATGTATGGATATAGTTCCCTGGCATTTCATAAAACATTTTAAACATCCAACTTTGCGAAATCTGTTGCATAGAAAAATGTCCCTTTCAATGGTAAAACAAATTGGTTTATATATTTCGTTACAGAGTTAATTAAACGATGCATTCTTCAAAGTGGAACTGCCCTTGCCCCACGCGCAATCGCAGATGGTCCATCTTACCATGGAAAAGGCAAGAAGGTTGCAGAACTTCTGAAATGTCCAACTAATGACTCTCACAAGATGATTGACTGTCTTCGAAATGTAAATATTACGGAACTAATAAAGGTATCGTTGCGAGTATTTGATGAAATCGAGATAGCGACGCAAAGAACATGGAGGCCCACGAAGGAACCGAAAGTACCCGGCGCGTTCTTAACCGATACACCGGAGGAATTGATACAAAAGAAACAGTGGAAGCATGCTCCGCTGATCATCGGGACTGTAAAGGACGAAGGAACATTCTTTACCAGCAGTAAGACCCACAGAGCTACTAATTAGAGTAAACTGTACAATGATTGGCACCCTAAGCCAAAATCGTAGTAAAAACCTTTTTATCTTTTTTTGAAATGTTTAAACGAGCTTAACTTTCTATTATTATAAGCTAATAGAGATTTTTCAGTAAAATCAAACAGTTTTACGAGTCATAAATCTTTTATTATAAGATATGTTCAGTGATTAACAATCGTGCGACAAATAGTACAGTCATTGACACATTTGCTAACAGTCATATGTGGAACACATGTTATGAAAACTTACAACGTTGCTTTGAAATATGAGTAAGAAGCAATAAAAAATGATTTTCTATATCAGGAATTCTTAATATTTGCCGTTTAAATCGAAAGTGCCAATAACTACTGCAGTGCCAGCAATAGTACAGTTTACCCTATTTCTTAACTTTCCGACGGCAATATAAAATTTTTAGATATAAATTTTATGAATAATTACAATGACAGACACGTGATAATATTTTTAATTTTTTCACATTGGTATAATACAGTATCAGTGACAAGACGTTTGATTTTTCAGGCTTGGTGAAATATCCGAATGTATACGAGCTTTGCAGGAAAGACCCGGTGGCTGTGATAATACGATTCCTAGAATACTATACGCCATTAGACGGAATGAACGTCACGGATATAGCTATAAAAGCGAAGAACTACTATATCGGTGTCGAAGTACCGAAATCCAAGGAAGTTGTAAGTATATGTCTGAGCAATGTAATAAGATTATGCGACATCCGTGCTCGAGATCTTCGAGGAAGTGTCTAGTATCTATGAAATACAAGCTCACTGCTCTATACCGAGGAAAGAATGGCAGCTAAAATAGACTTTATCGCACATCTTTACGAACATTTACTAACTATAAGTAGAAATAATATCATATATTTTATATGCGTTCATTTTAATACAAATATTTAAAGAAATATGAAATTCAATATTATCTTTATTAATGAAAAACAGAGACGGAGTTTATCAAAAAATTTCAAAAAAATTTACAATCCCAGAAAGGATCATTCACAAGCAATATTCTAGTTTGTTTACACTCATTAGCATGTACATTTGGATTTCGCGAACTGAATCTGTCCCTCGGTGTCAAATTGACACAGTGATAAAAAATATCGATAAAATAACAAGTCAAACAGTTACTTTTCGATGTTTTTTTCATTCAAATCGATGAGTTAACATTTACATCTTAGTTTTTTGCGGTTATATGTTTCGCATTAAAAAAATAAATCACCAAGTTTCGAACTTTACCTACAAATAACAGAACAGTATAACTTATTTCGGGAAAACTGTGTCAAATTGACACGAGGAACGGATGAGGGTTAATATTATTTTCAGCCTGTTAGACTTGCTAAGAAAACAAACAAATTTCTGTTTTACCCCAAATCGTTACAATCAAGACAGAAAATTTTTATTTTACATAAGCAATTTCTCAAGAACAAATAGGATATAAAAAATTACCAAATACTTTCGCTTATTAATGGCAATTGTTTTTATTACTATTTCTCTGATTTCAGTTCATCGAAAGATTCACGAATCTCGCGACAGACTTCTTCTACAGGTTCCCGGGGCTCCAATGTTACCGGTACTTGCAAAAAATTGTACCGAATGAATCATACGTTTATGAGTTCCGCTATCACTCGACCATCACTGAGTCGTTGATCTTCGAAGGCCAATTGCGTAATATTGGCGTTGGTCATGGCTCTGATATATTTTCCGAATTCCCGACATCAGGGGCATACATAGGCCCTCAGTATAGCTCCTTGAAGCGGTCAGAAAAGGATTATGAAATCATTGACATTTTTATTGACCTGTGGACCAGTTTTGCTAACAACAGGTACGAAACAATATTCGTGTACTGATCGTCCATCAGAACATGGCAGTGATTTCGACAATGGGGTGCAGGGGGATTTGCGAGACCCTTCTCTTGACGCCAGGCTGTAGACCCCACTCTTATGCTCGTTCCAGTCACACTAATAAGCCAATAGCGGAAAACGTGTAGCACGGAGTGGGGATACAGTCTTCCTTCACATAGCGTGACTTTCGTCTCTATGGATAGTGTTACTTTTTTATCTCCCCCTACTAGGGGGTTTCTACAATGTAACATGATCCGAGATCGGATATCGGTGAGGCAATACTTGTGCATTGATGAATCTTTATTATTTTTAGTTGTTTCGTTACGAAACCTTTATCAACGGATTGGTGAAATTTTTCTGATTAGAACGAGACCAAACACGATAGAATTGCAATTATACATGGGTGTTCGGTAACTGGTGGTACAAGCGAAAAGGGGATGATTCCACATGAAAAAGTAAGTCGAAAATATAGAATAAAATTTTTTCATGACGTCAAAGTCGATTTCCTCGAAAATAAAGCCTCACATGAAAAAATTTCATTCTGTATTTTCGACTTATTTTTTCATGTAGAATCCACGCCCTTTTCGTTTGTACCACCATACAACCGAACATCCTGTATTTACTTGTTTACTGAGCGATGAAGTTTTCGAACGCAAAGAAGGATAGCATGTGGAAAGAAAGAGACGCGCAGAGTCGTAGCAGCCGGCATAGCTCAAAGACCTAGTGTCGATTACAATGGTGAAACGCAAATACAAAACTTTTTTATTCTTTATTTCCAGAACTTTTATTAACATATTTGTAAGATTTCCCTGGTTAAAAAAGACCAAACTCGACAAAATTTCAATCATATTTACCTATGAGTTATGATCACAAATTCTCCCGTATTTAGACTCATTTTAATTAGAAAAATCTCACAAACAGGGTAGAAGTTGTAGAAGTTGGTAGAAGTTCTGTGAAAAAAGAATGGAAGATGAAAAGCTTTCCTATTTGCAATGACATTGATATGCATGTTTTTGACCTTCAGTCCCTCTTTGTCGTTTACGTACTGTTCTTCTCTATGTTCGGCAAGCTTCAGATAAAGTAGTACCTCTACGCTTTCTGAGACTCTACACTACCGAGGTTGTTACAGTAACCGAGGGAAGACTGTATCACGTGTCCCTACAAGTTTCTCACTGCCATCTGCTGATGGACGATCAGTATTGTACTTGTAATTAGGGAGATTCGTATAAAAATCGAATAACTCGCTATTGCTACATGAATGATTAATACATTTTTATTGCAGCGTTCCCATTTCCGATAAATTGAAAAATAGCCATCTGTGGCAGCCACAAAGGAATACTAGCAACCATCTTGCGATAGGCAACGGCGTTAGCACCGAAGTGACTGTAGAAACCAAATATTCGACCAGAGTCGATTTTTGGTTCGAAAATGTACCCCAGTACTGCTTGGAGTGATAAAATAATATACTGCCGGTCTCTACTTTCTAATGATACGATGAACAGTATATTTCTCCAGTTAAACCATCGTTTATCAATCTTGTTTTGTTCACTGTGCTTTTTTTTTTATTTTGATTTGAATTTTGGCGATCTTTGGACATATTGCAGAACTCGATATTTGAACAACTTTCTCCTATATTTTATTTCAGTCTGTTCGTTACAATTGTAATTTCTAAAATGTTTGTCATTAAGATGACCCATATTTCAACCTACAGCACAGAAAATGGCTGTATGGATCCACTAATATGGTCTTTAGGAACTCGAGAAGTATTAGGATAGCAACCTAACTCTTGTACCTAAAGATCCTAGCCTGGCTAAATTTCTATTAGGTTTTCAGGAGTGAGAGTGCAGTTTAAAATAGCAATTATACGTCATATATTCACGTCGTGATGAATGCTTAGGGAAAAGTTGTTCATGTCCTTAATAACATTTGTCAAGACTTAGGCTATTCAAGCATCCCTTAGACCTCACAGCTCACGACAGCTCACGAGCCGAAACTCAGCTCGGGCGTATGGTAGGGGAACCCATTAAGTGAGTGTAGCACAAGTTCACACGCACACTGTTGCAGTTCTCCCCACCCTACGTGTGTCAGCCAGCTCCGACGTAAATTTGTGTGCCCTAGACGTAAATTTTAAAGAAAGTGATTTTTGAGAAAAATATCCTCTGTGTTACGTTATAAGTATAATAATTAGTATAATATAAGTATAATATTGTACAACTTATCTTGTGGTGAATGTTACAAATTGGTATCAATAAATGAAATATAAAAAACGTATGGATTTTATCTATTTCACAGATTTTACAATTTATTCATCCACATGCAATATAATAATAATAGAGTATTGTTCGTATATAACGCTGCCCAACAGCCAAAAAACGTTTCGATTCTCAGTATGCGATTCTTACAGGGTTTTTCGCGCTGATTCCGAGTCTACTACCGAGAAAAATGTGTTTTTTTTAACTTGCGGAACTTATTTCTTTTTAATTGTAGATTATTTTGCAGGATATTCCATATATGTGCTTTTTTAAAGGGTCTTAAAAATTTTCGGCTTCCACTTTCTCAAGGGTTTCTTATAAAGAGAACTGCGTTTAAAAAAATCCTGTAAAATGATAATAGATCCACAGCAAGCCACGGTCGCAGGCTTTAGGCATCTTAGCCGAGGCATTAGGGATAGGCATCTCCCGGGGTGTAGGGGGGGGGGAGGTGTGGAGGGGTTCAAGTACTTTATGGAACATTCTAGAACGCTAGTTCCCTGGTGAGTTTTCTCCCACTCCTGGATACGGGGATTGCAGTTTTCCTATGTAGAAAAAACGGTATATTTGGCAATAGCGAAATCAGCTGAAATCCACTCGCGACGGGACATTTTGACCGCTGCGCGAAGAGCCGACGCGTGTCTCGAGCTTGCGTCGACCCGAGGCGCAATGGTGGGGGAACAGCGTTGCGGAAGCATAGGCATCTCCCGGGGTGTAGGGGGGGGAGGTGTGGAGGGGTTCAAGTACTTTATGGAACATTCTAGAACGCTAGTTCCCTGGTGAGTTTTCTCCCACTCCTGGATACGGGGATTGCAGTTTTCCTATGTAGAAAAAACGGTATATTTGGCAATAGCGAAATCAGCCGAAATCCACTCGCGACGGGACATTTTGACCGCTCCGCGTCATTTTTCGGGCTTGCGTCGACCCGAGGCGCAAGGGTGGGGGAATGGCGTTGCGGAAGGGCAAGGGGGGAGACTAGTCTCAATCTGGCATTTTACTATAACTTTTGAACCATAAAAGATATCGAGATGAAATTTTCACTAAAATTCATTAAAAAATTATTTCTACCTACTGATAACTATCGTAACAAATATATTTTTTGTAATCATCTTTTAATTAATTCTTTAAATTTTCTTGTCTTAAAATAAAATTAAAAATTCTTCATTTGTTACTCATTTAATTTTTCAGATCACCGATGTCTTTAGTTTTAAATTTCTCTGTATTTCTTGAAATATTCTTAATATGAAGAATAAATGTTGAGTAGAAATGAATAAATTTGTTGAGTAGATACTCTTATGTTTTCACTATAAGCTCCTAAAAACTCATTTTCCTCGCTTTGCTAGTTCAGCTATTATAATTTCATGGAAAAAATATTGACGCTTTATTTCACACCTCTGTAAAACCAACAATTTTTTTAATATTTCGAAAAATTCAAACAAACAGTAGTCCGAAAAGTATTCTGAAGCAGTGGGTCGACAAACGCATGGCTCTGTGTCTGTATTGCCTCGGAAGCAGTGAGTCAAATACTTATTTAAATAAAAATAAATTTTTTAAAAATACGACGTTTTTAAGCTGGACTATAAAGTATAAAATAATTTTTCCTAGCCCCATTCAGATTCCTAACCCCATACAGATAGTCCTGAAAATTCTTAATAGCTATGAAAATACTTGTAAGATTTAAAACGAAAAACGTGGGGCGCAAGATAATCGTAAGGAGTGTAGAGAGTAGCTGCCGTTGAGAAAACTCGCACAACAGTTGAAATTTGTTGGACTGTGTAATCCTACAAAAGAAGCAGAACGTCTCATTGAATAACATTAATATAGGAAGACTATTGTTCCTTAAATAATGAAATGCGGAGTTAACAATGTGTCGAACTGTTTGCTAGATAACTGCAAATATAAATTATGATAATTTTTCAAGGTCGTCAGATACTACGCATTGAGCAGCTGTCACGTCAGGTTCTCCAGTAACGCGACTCTCGGAAAATGTGAAACATTTAAACACGTGGATTACTTTGAATTGTAAAAGTGTGACAAACATTATGTGCTTCCGTCTACAATCGTACGGGAATAATTCGCACAATAATGAATCTTTCATCTATAAAAAAACGTTACTTTTCAACGTAGTAATGTTGACACTCATCGGCATAACGATATTCACAGTGGTGAATTTTTGGTTCTTTCTGGACGAGCCAAAAATTAAGATCGGGGAGGGTTACGTTTTGGGTATGACAATGCGGACAAGAAATGGGCGAAAAATTTTTGCTTTTCTTGGAATTCCTTATGCAGAAGCACCTCTTAAAAATTTGAGGTTGTTATCTAAATGTGATCGAAGGTCAGAGATTAGTAGAATAAACAAGGCGAAAGTGATTTTGTAGGAAAACGTTTAATTATTAAATGATTGCGGATAGTGTGATGTATTGTAAAAAATAATCTTACAAACTCATGTAGAATTTTGACAAGATTGATACATTTTTCTTGTGTAATACTTATTTTTCTGTTGATTAATCGTTAGACTACGTTCACAAATATCCATCTTGATTATTAGACTACGGATACAAAATAAAAATATTCTTCGTCGATTGTAATAAGTGAAAAATAAATAGAATATTATTTCTCTTCTTAATAATTTGAGTTAGTTGGTAGTGACATGAGAATATTCAATTCTTTTGAAGTTCCGATTGTTCTTTTGTTCATTTGATGAGTCGATGGATATTATTTGTTGCTACTTTGACTGAGACAGAGCAAAATTCATGTAAGAAAGTGTATCGTTATAATTTTATAATCTAATTATACTTTTTGAATAATCAAAACCGTGTTCACTACAAGGTTTCATGTTCACAAGAACATGAGAAAAACGCGTTTAAAGTAGGGCTGTTACTTTTCCGAAGCTTCGAAGGATTCGAAAGAACGAAGGGAACTTCGAAGTTTCTGAAATCGAAGCTTCGAAATTCGAAGCCTCAAAGCTTCGAAATCTTCGACCTTCGGAGGAAAGTAACAGCCCTAGTTTAAAGTTTACGAATGTAATTTTTCTATAAAAAAAATTTCGATTTTTCAAAATATTATTGTGTCCTAACCCCTTAATCCAAGCTTGTGCAATTTGCAACTTCTCTCCCCACTCCTGGGTCCTCCCCACCAAACTCCTGTGAGGTGTAGAAGGAAGCTGAGGAGATTAGGTGTGTGGAAAAACCGGTACACTGGTAGTGGGAGTCGTGAAGCGTCGGCGGGGAAGGAATTGCTCAGGCATTGTAGTTTTTATATGATTTTCAATTAAATTGGCTTCTTACACCGGGATCCTGAAAAGTACCGTGGCAGTCAACGTATTAAGCCTATGAACCTCGCAACAATTTCTCGAGGCATCTAATGTAACTGGTTAAGGTATTAAAAAATCAATTTCGTTTCTGTTTTCTTGTTGGAAGGTTTCGTAATCCTGTTCCAAAGAGAGCCTGGAGAAGAACTCTGATAGCGCAGAAAGAGGGTCATGAATGTCTGCAATTTCACGAAGGCGCCGTTGTAGGAAATGAAAATTGTTTAACATTAAATATTTATACTCCAAAGGTACATGAATACTTTTTACATTTTCTTAGATCCACAACGATCTTAACACATTACCGAACGGTGATTGCATAATTTTGAAAAATCTATGGTACATAGTTAAACACTTTTTAATGGAACCTTCAATAGCAACAACAATTTTCATAGTGGACTAACAAGTCACCCTCAATAACGTCATCTAATAGTTTCATTTAAGATTGCAATGTAAAAGAAAGTTTCTATGCTTTCTTTTGATAAAGCACAATTATTGAAAATCCTATTTATAGGCTTTCGGTAGGTAAAGTGTTAGATATGATCCATAATGATCAAATTGGGTCGTAGCATAAGTTCAATTCAATATTTTTCTTCATCTATTAACAAAGTGCAGACTGACATAAATGATATGATTTCCATTATTGTTCATGACAGTTCTCCAATGAGTTCATTGTTTTTGCAGTGACACATACAGTGAAACAAATTAATATGTGGACGCTCTTCTCAAAAAAAGTTCGAATCGTTTAGTATAATATTAAAAAAGTTATCGTCTTTTTTACAGCGTCCGAATATTAATTCGTTTCTTATTGAAAGGTAAAGAGGACCAACTTGCTACCGGTGATGGTGTTCATTCATGGTGGTGGGTACTTAACCGGAAACTCGAGTCGCCATCTTTACAGACCAGACTACTTGCTGGACAAGGATATTTTACTTGTAACTCTCAACTACCGATTAGGTCTCTTCGGATTTCTCAGCACTGGGGATGCAGCTGCTCCCGGCAATTTCGGGTTAAAGGATCAAGTGCTGGCTTTAAAATGGGTCCGGAGAAATATACGTGCTTTCGGTGGCAATCGGAACGAAGTATTGTTGGTTGGTCACAACGCAGGTGCCACGTGCGTTAATCTACACTCCATTTCAAACAGCTCAAAACGTATGTTTCTATATTCGTTCTCTCTCTCTCTCTCTCTCTCTCTCTCTCTCTCTCTCTCTCTCTCTCTTCAGTAGATTGCGAATTTTACGACAAAAATGAATAGATGAACTTGAAAACAAAGTTCTAAAAGAATTTAAGAATACAGTAAATCCTCTATAGTCGCAATAGCCTCGGGGAGGTTCGTGTGCTCGTGTGTTCGTTGACGGAGACTATTTTTTTGAGGTTCAAAGACCGGGCCGAACGTAGAAAAGGACAGACAGCGCGTGTAAAGAGCTTCTTTCTTTCCCATACGCTGGTTCTTCCTTGCGCCCGAAACTTTTATCGCTAATTAAACCACTAAATACAGTTGATATTATATCGTGTTTAGTGTCATTATAATGAGAAAAATGCCACAAATGAGATGGTAAAAATCCCATAAAAAAATAATAAAAAATAAAGAAGTTTCGTCATTAGATTAGTAGTGGTTCACACCGATATACCCGAGCCGAGATCAGATTACTACAGTCGAGGGGATATTTTTTTGCCTTCAACGTGTGCGACCTTTTTGCGACTATAGAGGATTTTCTGTATTTCGTATTACTACGAGTATATTCATCTTGTTGCATTACTAAAGAAAGAATGACAATTGTCTTCCATATAATTTATGTAGAATATTTAAATGTAATACTCAATATTGCGTATAATATCCACGCGATTTAATAAAATCCAGTAAATAATTGTTACGGAAAGCATATGGCAAATGTATATGTAATACAAAATATATTTTCGTATTTTTGTACTTCGCCAAAAATAATTTAAAAAATGATTTAATTAAGAAATGCATTTAGACAAATATGTTTCATTTACTTATTTTTACAGACCTGTTCAACAGCTACATCATGCAAAGTAACATTGCTCTACCATCGACGGGATTTCGTTTCGATCGTTCGTATTTTCATTCGACAAAAAGGCTCGGTAGCAATAACAATTGTTCTACCAACGACTCGTATTCACTAATGAATTGTCTAAGACGTTCGTCTGCTATCAAACTAATGAAAACTTCATTGATCTTCACACATTTACAAGAACTATTACAGATAGAATGGGGACCAGTAGTGGAGCCGCAATCTGTGGGTGCATTTTTAACGGAATCTCCTATAACTTTGGTAGAGAGATGCGAGCTCAAGAAAAGTCCGTTTGTGATGGGCTTCGTTCCGGATGAAGCAACATCAATTCTGCAAAGTTAGTATTCTATAAATTAACCTTCTATTGCATTCCAACTGGGGACTTCAATTTCCAAAGGTTCTATAGTGAATTAAATAAAATATTCATGCAATAGAGGGTTAAAGTAATCGATACGAATATTAACCCTTTGCACTCCTTTCTCGAGTGTGACTCGACATCGAAGAAAGGAAAATGTAAATGAAACGTGTTTTTATTTATTTAAGTCGTATTTTTTAGTTAAAAACAAATATAAGTTCCACAAATATTAATTACGACAAAGGTTGAGAGCTGTATATTTAATATAATTAGTAAACAAAATTGTTTAAAATAAGTAGCAGTGAAGGAGCTGTCCTTCGAAGTAAATTTCAAATGAAACACTTAAAATATTATAGAGTTGTTGGCAACAAAATTGAAAAATAATTCGGAGTGCAAAGGGTTAAATTGAAGCTGTTAAAACATGAAAGCCATGTTTCGGTTTCATTCGTGCACTGGTAGTTTATTCTGCATACTCAGAAACAAACACAAATACCGGTACGTTTAAAAATTCCAAATGTTGTTCAAGGTTTGTATCTCAATGACACTGCATACAATTTCTTCGTACGAGATCCATCATCTGCGATGGAAAAGATACTGCAAAACGTTTATTTCCTGAGGAGTAAAAATACCACTTACATAGCAATCGAAGCGAAGAAATTTTATTTGGGGACTGACATACCGAAAGAAAAAGAGGAGGTATCATTTTTAATTCACTAATCATTTGGTTTATAAAATGATAACCGACAATACGTTATTATGAGTCTTAAACTAAGTAATTTGTATTCTGAGAGGTCACTTTAAAAAGTAATTTGCACCATAATATCAATCATGTATGCTGAATATTATTAATGATTTTTCATTATCCACAACCAGTTTGTAACCAGTTGATATTAGAAAGAAATGATACGATAGAAAACCTTTTCTGCCGGAATTTCATAGGTTCTACACGGAATTTCACAATTTTTGACAGACATAATCGTGCTGTATCCTTCAATGTACTACAGAAAATATGTAACAGAACATTGTGGACGGGAAATTTATGTGTATCTGTTCAACTATAGCGGTACTACGAATTCATTATTGGATTTGAAGGACATTGATTATTTTGACGATCTCATTTATTTATTTCCACGGAACCCGACATCTACGAGTTTAAATTATACTTTAAAACAGACTTCATCTAATCGCAATATCAGCGATCTTATGGTGGATTTGTGGACGTCTTTTGCAACAACAAGGTATACGAACTTCCAATAATAATATATACATTTCTTGAAATTCACAAGACTAAAAAATGTAAATTGTTTAAGTATTCAAACAATACTTTATAATGTTCAGTGTACCGACGTCAGTTCTCTTGAAAGAATCGTCAATGTGGAAGCCTTACTCAAACAACAGCTCCTTTCTTCGAATAGGGGATATTTCTGATGCTACAACAACATTACAAACTTCATTCTTTGCAGAACGAATGGGATTTCTGCACAATATGTATTATTATACTTAATATTCATAAATGTAGTACTAATGTACTACTAATTTTTAAACAAACAAGTACATTCATGCTGAAATATGAACAGTGATATTAAAATGAAGTTTAAAATATGATATTTATTATTAGAAAAATTTTGTCGCTACAAATATAGGGTAATACCCTACTTACCCTTCATTAAGAATTATAGTACAAAAAATAAACTGAAACAGTGAACACACACATGAACTGCCTATATAGTACGTATTTACCCCACCGTGATCGTAGGCACTTGCCCCATGTAACAATATTTACGGGGCAAGAGCGAATTTGTGTTTTTACCGATAAATTTTGAAAAATACAATAAATTTATTTTATTGTTTTTATCTAATGTAAACATACATCAATATCTATTGTACTTATCTAAACTAACAACACAGAATATATAATTAGCTTATAAATTATTGCACGTTCAAAGTAACTTCAAAGTTGTACACGTGTACTTTTTACGTGACAGTTTACCACTGGTTGATTTAAGGAAAACACCTTTATTCTTGGACGTCATCTGTTGCGAAGTTCGTACTAACCTATAGTACATTAATAAAAACAAGCTAGACAAATTTCGCTTATATTATAATAAAAATAACCAATTAACGCACTTGCCCCATTTCGCACTTACCTTAATCACTTCTTCTGTCCACTCGAAACTGTTTGCCCTAACAGGCGATAGTCTTTCAGTCGTTGCAATGTCTTCGACAACCTCTCATTTTGTCGTGTAAGTACTTCGATTTTCTCACGGTTCGTATCTAGTTGTCGTGTCATGTCTGCAATTGGATCTACCCCCTCCTTTCGAAATCCTTTAAGAGAGTTCTCATCCATATTCTTCAATATCATGTCGTCTTGCTGATTAGCTATTCCAACACGTAGCAACTCCATTTCTTGCTGTAGCTTCTCGACCTCTCTTCTATGCTCGTCTTTTATCTGTAAAGCATGTTAAAAGATAAATTAGAATGATCCATGTTCGACGCTGTTATGTTTTCTTTATAAAACATCATATTTATATATAAGTGTATGTTAAAAGATAAATTAAAGTGATCCATGTTCGATGATGTATTTTCTTTATGAAACATCATGTTTATAGATAAGTGTATGTTAAAATGATCCATGTTCGATGCTGTTGTGTTTTCTTTATGAAACATCAAATTTATTGTATAGTGGTAGTGTAAGTGTTGGTAAAAATTATATCCAATTAGTACAGGTTTTTTATAGTAAACAGTATTCTATCAATCTCAGTTACTTATTAAGATGGAGATTATTCTCAGAACATATTTTGATTGTTTGTAAATGATAACCACAAAATTCAAGAATGGAGGCCAAAAAATGAATCTGTACATGTCTCTTTGCTGGTTCTCTTTGTTGGACATGTGCTCACAAAATGGCGATGAACAATCTGAAGCCAATGCTCTGTCGATGAAGGATTGAAAGAGCCTCAAGCCTAAGGGGAGCTTTTGTCAACTGTGTGTAAGATAAACTTCGCAGCTTCTAGGGGCACATAGCAAATAAGGAAGTTTCCGAGGGCAAGCAACCTTGCATGTAAGGATCACAACGAACGTCGAGGTAAATCGATTTGCGGTATCCTCGTGTGCGATGCTAGTCAAAGTTTTTACGAGCAAACTAAAGCGAACGATTAAGTAAAGAATCGGCTCGTGACAACGGCGGAAGATGATTAAGCAGGAAGTTTTTGTTGGCCTTAACGTAGCTCGAAAGCTACTGCTATTTATCGCTTTCACGCTCCGGGATACAACGTTTGCGATAATTGCCTGCGGCGTGCGGTCGTAAATACTCCTGAATTCGCATAAGTTAATTCAAACACATAGGGAGTTAATTCACGGGCCTACGGTCGGCCATGCATAGCGGCGATAGCGTAAACACCAGGTAATTTCTATCGTCTGTGCATCGTTAACACGCTGTTCAGGGCAACCATTTAATACCTTCAATTAATCATCGACCAGGTGGTGCAAACAGGTAAAACGAATGCGTGGACGGGTTTCGGAATGAAGTTAGTTAGCCACATGGAACGAGTCGTTCACACCTTCGATACCGTTTCTTTCGTTTTTCGTTGTTCCGATTAACCGTGCACTACTCCCATGTGGTATTCAATCCCCAGTGAATTGAAGATTATCGATCTAATTACTATTACTGCTTAACAATTAATTACTTAGTTAATAATCTAGGACAGCCAAAAAATTCTTTGGACAACGATTCTTCGGAGACAAAAGAATAAAGACATTTTTCAATCACTGTCATTTGTGTAAATATCTTAGGAAAACTACAAGATTATCAATGATAATAAAAAAAGCAGTAACAATGAAGAAAACAATGCTGGTTATTAATAAAATATCAAGTTGATTTAATACCCCCTCCCTCATTGTCACTTATTAGTACACAGGACACAAGTTTGAATACACAGGGTGTCCCACATAACACTTTTCATGATTTTTTAAGTATGTACTTGCGATAATCTGACAAAAAATATTTTATACAAAAGTTGATCAGTTTTCGATTGGCTATACATTGCAATAAAAAAAGGTTCGAAAATTTCTGACAATAATAGAAATTATTATTGTCAAGGTCACCTTCATTTTTTTAAATGGCACTTCAAGGTCATCCGAAGGTCATGATATACTAGATCGTTGAATTCGTCTTGATACGGGCTATAATACTGTTAAGTCAAAAATATAAAGTGCCATTTTAAAAAATGAAGGTGGCCTTCATGACAATAATAAAAAAAAATTTCGAACATTTTTTTATTGCAATGTGTAGCCAAGCGAAAACTGATCAAGTTTTGTTTGAAATATTTTTGGCAGATTATCGCAGGTACTTGAAAAATTGTGAAAAGTGTTACGTGGGACACCCTGTATAATATTAAAAATCCGCCTAAAACGCGGCAACCCGACCAACAGTTGGTCGATCTCTGTTGGCCGGGTTGCCGCATTTTAGGCGGATTTTAAATTGTTGATACACCTTTGTTGGTCGGGTTGCCGCATTTTAGACGGATTTTTAATTGTTGATAACTAAAAAACGATGCCGAAATCGCAACTTTTTATTCTTTATTTTCATCTTATATTGTCATGGAGAACAACAACTCGACCAACAGAGGTGTGAGCTGTCGCGCGCTTCTATGACGTACGCAACATACACCTCTGTTGGTCGGGTTGCCGCATTTTAGGCAGATTTCTGAGTGTTGACCTACCCCTTCAATTTTGTATATAAAAATTTATCACCTCTGGTCTGGAATATCTCACAAAAATCTCATGAATTTAAAAAGAAACCAACAGATCCCCACTACAAAAATAAATAGTTCTATTCGTAAAGGTCTTTACACACAATGAATTAAAAAATGATTCATGGGAATATTCGATCGGTTCAATGACTAATTTTCCTATCTTGCTTCGTCGTTTAAAATGAAATTTAAAACATACAAAACATTATTTGCCTTGAAAGATGAAAAATTGTAGTCGAATTTTTCACGCGAGTGCTAGATTGACTCACTGAATTATTTTCCTGCCTCGTTTCGTCTAGGAGCGTTCGGACATGTCTTTCTGTCTCGAGGTACGCATCACGGGTCTCGATGGCTTCCTTTCGAAGTCTGATCACGGTCCTCTCCAGTTCCAATTTGCTCTCGGCCAACGTACCGGTCTGACTTTGCAAAATGTTATTTCCGGTCGCTGTAACGAACATTCACAGATAAGGTAATTTTGGTAGTGTGATCTTTTACTCTGTTTGCTTTCGTCTTAAGCGACGTGGCTTATTAAATTTCATAAAAAAATGTGCTGGAAAATAAACACGTTTTCCTTCTGTTACAGATTTTATGCATTTATGGCAAAAATGAGTATCTACTACAACAAATTTTAAACATGTACGAATGTTCGGAATGTGTACAATATTTACAATATTGTTAGGAGAAGCATTCATCGGTGTGTCATGAAATTATTCATTTATAAAAACGAGTCTGAACACAGTGCAAATCAGGTAACAATGTGGATTAGGTCAGTAGTGAGGAATTTCATGCGAGACATTTACAACGGTGCACCTTGTTTCCGACTCGACTCTGGAAAACCCGGAATTCCATGAACAAGGTAGTCTTGTTACGTGCCGCGCTGTTGCTGCTGGCGTTTATTGCATGCAAAAAATATAATAACAAAAGATTTACAACTTGAACAAAATTAAAAGTGGGACGAAAGAGAAATTCAATGGAAAAAGTAAATCATGTGCATGCGTTAATATGTTTGCTTTCTTATGCAGCTATTGTACACAGATGTGTAGTCAAACAGTATTTCATGAAGAAATGGTGATATCGAATTGATATTAATCTGCGTTATTTTTTTAATATTTGTTTGCACAAGAATCCGTACTTAGATACACGTTAACAACAGAGTTGGGCAAAAATTTCATGTAAATAAAAATTTCGAATGAAGTGGGTTTTTTTTTTCAAGTGGGTTTTAAACCCACTTTATTCGAAATTTTGGGTTGGAACGAAAGTTCATAGCGTTTTTAAATTAAAATTCAAAGGTGTAAGGGTTATTCAAAATGACAAAATGCAATAGATCTGTGCATATATCTTCTGTTTTAATATAGCTCTCTGAAAAATTAATCTCCCTCTCCAGAATTAATTAAAACTGTGAGTTTCTAATTCGACAAACGTAAGATTTAATCTTTTTTATAGTCTAAAATATGACTATTTGATGACGTATCAATTATTCCTCGCGAGTGTGGTAATATTTCCGAACCAAAAATAAAATTACAATTAAATAACGAAAACTACATTCGAAAAATAAAAGAGGAGATACATAATCTAATGCAGTGTCCGGCGACCGAAGAATAACAGATTAAGACAACCACACGTTCCATTAAATGAATTAAAAACTGGAAACTTTCGTGCGGTTCTTTTTTGCTTACTTAGAAGCGCTACAATTCTGCGTGTACTTTCCAGGGTATTTTTCAACTGCTCGTATTCTCGTTCCGTGATAACTTTCGCCTGGTTCGTCTTCTCGAGTTCCTCCTTCACTGTAAGTCAACATTTGAAGTAATTTAATGCACGAGTCTACTTTTAATTCCGTCTACGGATATTGTATAGTCATTTGAAAAAAAATACGTTTAGCGACGTTACGTTTCGTGACTTTTGACCAGTGTAGAACATTCCCTGTTGAAGTATAACGAAACTCTTAATTTCCTACCGGGAATTGCCTATCGACTGAACAAGGAGCTTATTAATTTAAGAAATGCTTTTAGTTTAAATTCGATACATTTATATATAAGTGTATATTAGGAGATACATTAAAATGATCCATGTTCGATGCTGTTGTGTTTCCTTTATGAAACATCATATTTATTAATGTATGTTATCATCATATTAATGATCATATTAATTAATGTATGTTAAAAGATAAATTATACGAAATTATAAATTTATAAAAAAAGTTAAAGTAAAAGTTTTACCATTGAATCTGTATTGTGCATCATGTTGTAATCGAATCTAGGCTCCACAAGGTGAACACAAATTATTCGCAAATATCGTGCACATCTCTTTCACATACATTGAGACATTACTGCATTTTCAATATATTCTCGAAAATTGTTTATTCACTTTTCTCTGCGCGATCGCGTGAAATCGCTTTGGTTTTACGAACACTTCACGATGTATCACCGTTTCCACCGCAAAGGGAACAAAATCACGACAGACCGGTCGAAACATAGTGTCCCCTTCATTTACTATCTGTTACACGAACGGACATTCATAAATCGTTTTCCATCGATTACAAGTCGCATCTGCCAAACGGGTGGCGGGCAGCGGTAGTGGCGCGCGGGGAAAAATTTCTCAGCCGTGTTCCCCACACGTTGTTTAACCGCTATCATTCCCATATGTATGTTCCGCTCGAGGTGACGTTATGTATCAGTTTGCTTAACCCAAAATTTCATACCCGCCGTTCCTGACCGAGTCCCAGGGCTATTTTGAATTTGATCGACATAGAAAGATTCGCCGTCGAACCGGCGGTGGTGTGCAAAATGCAAAATCTGACCTTTTTATATGACTGATAATTCTGATAAATAAATGTTCTTAGCTTTTTTAAAAAAATGTATTAAAATCTGTGTATTCATGAAGTACTCGTATGTAAAAAAATTCCTACAGTATTTATAGCTTTCTCTGCAACCGTAACACTATCCTACCCCCAGTCCAAAATCGAAGAACATAAAACGAAAGATAAAAGTTTTAAAGAGGGAGACTCTAAAGATGAAGATAAAGGGGGAACAGCGACTTTAGGATAGGGATGTAGAAGAGATGGGTAGCTCTTGAGAGGAATATCTAGCTAGGGAACCTGCCATTTTCTAGCGCGTCGTCCAGCTCCGAGTTTTTAGCCTGGAAAGCGTCAGACCGTTCCTCTTGTCGCGTCAAGCTCGCCCGCAGATTTCGGATCGTCTCCTCGTGAACTTTCCTAGCGGCTTCTGTTTCCAGATTGTTCTCCCGCATTCGCGCCAAAGCTGTTCCAACATCTGTCTCTATGCCTCTCGTCAATCTACTCATCACAGCCCATTGGGTGCTCTCGTAAATATCGCTCCGGATTTTGTCCCTGCGCGGAAAATGCTGCTGACTTTTATCAGGTCAAGTTTCATACTTAACTCTCGCAAGGTAAGATCTAATAACCAGGGACCAAAAATAACAGTTATTCTAAAATTTTCTACGATAAAAATCATTGATGAAAAGTTCAATCTACACAAAGTATAAAGAAAAGATATCGAAGAACAAAATGGTTAAAAAATATCGATTTTTATACTTTTTGGTTACAAATAATAGTTATTAGTGTCCGAAAAATTGGATCCTTCTCGATAACTGTTCCGATTGCTCAAAGCAGTTATCAATCAGAGAAGATCATTCCGATCGCTCATAACTGTCATCAATGAAAGAAGTTCATTTCGATCACTCATAACAGTTATCAATGAGAGAAATTTATTTCGATAGCTCATAACAGTTATCAATGAGAGAAGTTCATTTCGATCGCTCATAACAGTTATTGATAAAGAAAATTTGTAATAATTATCTATATACAGGGTGTCTCAAAATTCCTTCAAGATCAATCCGCTGTAGCCGCGCTCTGATTGGTCCGTGTATTTCGTTAATAACTCCTAAACAAAGCCGCGGACGTCATTTTTGCAAAGGAAAATGTCGCTTCAAGTGATCTCAGGAATCTCCCATTTTCGAATGTTAAAGGAATTTTCACAAGTGTGACCTCCAGAATACTTTCTTTAACACTAACTACCGCGCCTTAAAAGTAACTGGTACGTGTTCCCTTATATAAAAATGACAAAATTGATTTTATTTAGATTTTGTGCAGATCCTATTGTAATATGTGCTCCTATTGTAAAATTATTTTTATTATTATTTAACAATCGTAAAATAAAAAATCTGGAACCGGTCATTTTGACCGGTGATGGTAGGTTTACAATAATATTGACAAAATAAAAAATTTTCTATTGAATGGTATCAAGTGGTTAGTATCCCGCAGGGGTTGTTTTTTTAAATATAATTTTTTCTCGTAGTTTTCAAGGTAATAAATGTTGTTTTTTCAAATAACTACATATATTTTCGAAGTACTAGAAATCTGTAGTAAATCTGTAGAAAGTGTCTTTCGAAATTTGAAAATATAATCAGGACAATGATTCACAAGAAAAAGGACCTTTCTGTTTCGAACAATCAGCAATGCTTTCGTTACGATTTTACAATCTACATATACAAGATAGGTACCTTTCAGTAACAGCAACGGAAATTAATTCATTGTCAAGGAATACTCGCTCGATCGTAGTTATCGCTTGGAGGACTGCTTCGCCAGCAATGGTACAGCTCTCGCAGTAGTTCACGGCGCTCTCTGCCTGAGAACTTCGGGACACTTTGCTTGTAAAGTAATCCTGCGTCTCGTCGTCCTCCCTATTCTTCACCTGTTGACGTGCCGCAATTTTTCGGGAGCTTCCTCCAACCGGGAAAGAAATTTTTACGTTCTCGCTGTCGTACGCATGATTTCAGAATCGCACATCCTTCTACTACACTTGCACCCTCTTTTTTTAACCCTCCCTCCCCTTCCTTCAACCACAACATTAAAGTCTGTTATTCTTCACTTTGCTGTTATATTCCTTTCCAATTCAGATACCACTCGCATTTGCTATGCTATTTAATTTTTCTGTCTCTCTGCTGTTTTCGACATGCAGAATAAAAGAGATACGTAGAAGAATACGTTTATTAAATTCGCTCAAGGACTATTATGTACTACGTATACTACGTAGCCATTTATTTTTGGCTATCGTTATAAGTAGACTGCAATTTAAATGCAATTTAAATGGGTACATGCAATTTAAAGCTGTGGACATGTTAAAAATATTTAAGGGCATCAACGTATTAGCTTAATAGGATAATTAAAAGAAGAATACAATTTTTATTTGGCTCCTGTGTCCTGCATTCAATCCGCAGTCTAGTTATAAGAAACTAAGAATTACTATTTAAGATTATAATTATTATTTAAGAAAGATAAGAAATTCGGCTGAACGTAAAGTTTTGAATCAATCCTGTAAATTTTAGACAGGAGATGTATTTAACTTTAAAATATATTGATATAATTTTATAAATATTATATGTTCTTATTTTAAGTACTGATATTAACTTTATCCTAATTTTCTTTTCCTCTTCTAATTATATTTTATTTTATATACATGTTCACAGAAGCGTTATAAATAATTATGTGAACCATAATCCACGAGCTAATTCGAACGTTAATTTCTTTTATATTGAATTATAGATAATTTTATTAGAGGTCGTTTGTTAGACAAAATTGAAACAGAAGTTGTGCAGCGCTTATTCTACTCTTTGCCAATAGTTATGAATTCCGTTCACGTGTTGCACGTCACAAAGAAAATTTCTTAGGTGAAATAATTCGAGACTTAATTTTCCCCAGCGCCATCGAAGCACTTGGTAATTAGCGTAACTTCGTTCTTCAGTCATGTCAACTTCACCGTACAAAACCAAGTTTGCCGAAGTCAGTTTAAACTTCTTTCACAGGATTAATCTTTTCATGAATAGTTTTCCTCCTGTTTTGAACCGTTTCGAGCGAAAAGCCGTTTCACTTTCGAAAAGGACACGCTCTTCTCTGATCGCGTGGCATGTTAAACTTCTCTTCTTAAAGAGTGACTTTATATTACACTTGAATGCAAGATGTATAGATTAAGATTTACTTAGCATTAAACGCCTCTGAAGAAGTTTCTTGTGAACGTCAAAACTGTTTTAACAGCATAGAGACTTTTAATATAATTATTTTTATAACTGGTTTTATAATTTGTATCTTTTCTGGCCTCTGTTAATAGATATCCCTACTTTAACATGAGGTATTATGTTATTTTAAATAGTATTTTATTTCTTACTTAAATAATGAACAGCCATTATTTTTTTTAAATGTTGTCTATTTCTTTAAAATTAATTTAGACGGTCTAACTGTGTCTATATAAAAATTAAATCAACTAATCTGAATTTGTTATTTGTTACTTAATTAGGATTCTGAATAATGTCACAAGTAAGAAAAGTTCACACATTTGGTTTAAAGCAATAAATAAATAATAATAAAATTGAACTATAATATCACTAATGTAATATATTATTATTTATAATATTATGAATAATGTAAATCTTGCATTCTTACCATGTGACGGGAAATCGATTCAGGATTAGTTTTCAACCGATCCCAAACCAGTCGCAGTAAACTAGCCAATGAAATCTGATTCGATCGTTTTATACACGCCACTTCCTTGAAGAAACCGTCTACGGAAGGATACTTGTCCATAAATTCTACCATCAAGCGTAATGCAAATTGTACTCTGCAACGATATGGACTCTGCTTGTTAAAAATTATTTCTGAACTAGAAATTATTTCTAACTAGACTAACGTGTTATAGATATCATCGCGAATATTCTTCACTTTTTTATAATATTCAGATGTAGAATTCATTCAATGTGTAATATAATGTAATGTAGAATGTAGAATTATATTTCTATAAATGTAGAATATATGCTTACATGTATATCTATAAATGTAATATTGTATTATAGAATTATATATTTACATAAATATAGAACAGAATTATATCTACACTGCTGTGCGAAAGAAAGAAGCACCTGGCCACATTTAATAGAAAAGCGTAAAAAATCAAATAAGAACACAGTATGTTTTGAAAAAGGATTCCGCTGTTTAATTGAATAGTTCTGACAATGAGTTCTGAAAATATATGTGTTATTGCGGTTTATCTAATACTTTAAATTCTACATAAAAATATTGTTTGTCATTATATCTTATAATTATACTGGGTGCTTCTTTCTTTTGCACAGTAGTGTATATCTCTAAATGCAGAGCATAGAATTATGTGTATATCTCTAAATGTAGAGTATAAAATTATATTTCTATAAATGTACAATATAGAATTATATATATATCTCTAAATGTAGAATGATAGATCGATAAAGGTAGGACATGGAATTATATTTTAGTGCAATTAAAAATACGCCTGAAATTCGGCAATCCGACCAACAGAGGTGTACGCTGTCGCGCACCTCTATGATGTACGCAACATATACCTCTGTTGCCGCATTTTAGAGGGATTTTTAATTGTTAATAATTAACAGACAAAACCGAAATCGCAATTCCTTTATTCTTCATTTCCATCTTGTATTATCATGGAGAACCACCCCTTAAATTTTCTCCAATATGTAGTCGAACACCCTGTGTATGTATGGACAGTAAAGTCGCTATCTAAGCCGATTCTCGAAGCTCGAGCTTCTCGGTCACTCGCGGACTTTACTGTATACAGTAAATTTATATACAGTTAATACAGTTATTTTGCAAGCGGCTGTGTTCTGCACGGAGAAATATCGTGTAGGGACGTAGGGACACTATTTTTAAGTAAAGGAAGTACAAAGAAAGTACAAAGAAAGCCGAATGTATTGTAGAAAAGAACAGCATGTAAACAGGGATCGCGCTGTCCTCCCTTGCGCCCGAAACTTTCATCGTCAATTAAACAGTTGAAATTATATCGTGTTTAGTGTCATTTATTCAGAAAAATTCCACAAATAAGTTGGTGAAAGTCCCATAAAAAAATATTGAAAAATAAAGAAGTTTTGTAATTGGATTAGTAGTGTTTCACACCGATATACCCGAGCCGAGATCAGATTACGCGGCATGTTTACAGTGCTCGGAGACCGAGGCAGCTCGAGCTTCGGGGCCCCTGCGCTGTTGTTCCTCAGTGGAGGGGATAGGCACTTGACAAATTCTGGGTAGGCGTTCGAGGAATAACGCGACTTTACTGTATTTAGAAGAAGGAAAATAGTATACTGATGACGTAACGTGATTGTGGGTTCACAAGAGTATCATTCTCATTTCATAAACCTAATGTTCTGTACAATCGAAATGCAAACATGACACAATTATAATAAAAGATAAGAGATTCTGAGGAACCACAATGGATCGAGCTCACGCACGATTGCATTACCCGAGAATGGTCAATGTTCCCATTTGCTTTGACGAATGTTCCTTCGGCTACGTACCGTTCACACGCCTAATTGAATCTGAACTACGTACATTCACAGTAATGGCGTGCTATCTCGGTAAAACGTTTTCGGCGGAGGCAAATTTATGCAAACATGCCGAGGCGTGATCGAAAAAGGGCTAAACAACCTGTCGTAAGCCAGCTCCAGGAGAAGAATATAGAATTCCCCTGCGGTGCCGTTGTGTTCCTTCACTACCTCCATGGCATTTATGTCCTTTGCGGTTTTCGCTGGAAATTTCCATGACAGATGTTCGATATCGCCGACCCAAGAATATATTTCGTTCGCAACCAACACACACTCCTTTATATCCGTGATGATTGACGTTGCCAGGAATTTGTTTAGTTTTGGCATAATTCTCCTGCAAATTGTCACTCGTCACGGTTCCCAGGTTAACACTGTTGATAACCATAATTGGTAACCGTTGTCACGACGGCTTGTAAATCGATCGATATCTCGTTAGTAGACGTTTTTATTTCACGTTCGCTGATTGTTATTGGTGGATACCGGATATTTACATCAATTACATAAAACTGCAATTAGTCAGAAATTTCTTCATTTTATTTTGATAATGTAGGTACTCGATTTATTTTCTATGTAATTCTGTTACCAATCTGCGCCTTCATGCACACATTCACACATTTATGTAACGTTATATTTACACTTTAAATTTACACTATAATCTTTTAATTTGAGAGCTTATTTAGGAGCAATTTTCTACAAAAAATATCCTCAAGTACGTGCTCAATGATAATTAATTTTTATGTTGCTCTTTTCGTATGAATGAAGACTAAAATCGAATTACTGAAATTTTCATAAACTGCTTACACAACAATAAGATACTCGATTTTATAAAAATGATTGTAGATCATTAAATATGGCGCTTATGAACTCTCTCTCTCTCTCTCTCCGAAAAATGTCAGCCCTTATAAAATCGTATTTCAATGTCATTTCGATTTATAAAAACATACATTTTATACAAAATATTGAACATTTATTACTATAATACTTTACTTAAAACATTTCTGATGTCGACATGCTTTCTCTTGTGTGATGTACAGTGTCTAGTGTTTTGGTCCCGATACACAACATTGAAATATACCATCAATGCGGCATTCACAGCACCATTGTCATGTTGAAAAATGAACTTTCGCATCGCTATTTCATGTGTATATTTCGATAATTGTTTCTAGGTGACACCTGCGTGTGTCCTGCTGCTCATTGTATCCGGAATAAAAGTGATATTTGCTTTTCCATGGTTCTCTATTGTTATTGTGATATTACTGTCCATAATATCATGGTTTCATGTTTTTGCGAATCCTGAAAACAATCTTTTGATGAAAAATGTTACAGTTGGACAGACTCGATAACCTAGAATATTATTTTCACGATACACATTTTCTTTTATATTTTTGTTCTCGTATAATATTACTACATTTGTTAGTTACTATTTGAAAAGGTACAACGCTTACGTCTAAATTGACATTTATCATGCCACCAGTGCAAATTTTATGTATTATGTAAAAAATCTGTTGCTGCGGAAACATCGGTCTTGGATTAATAATATAATATTACACATACAGTGAGTGTAAAAAGTATTATATTTCAATAAGTAAAGTAATATTCATACGTAAAGTAATTATATTTCTACTGTTTTAATTCTGTTTCAATTCGAAAGCTGGTACAGCTAGTGTTAGGAAATACTGGAACTAGAAAACCAGCTTTCTCGAAGGTTGATTTTTGTACTAATTCTACTACAAACTGCTCGTGCTTTCAGGAGCTTGCGTTACAAATCGATCTATCCTTGTAATGTACTTGCCGAAAGGACGCCGAATTCAATACGTTCCTTTCCATCCTTATCGGCATCGTAAATCAGTTCGCATCTGTAATTTCCTCCGGGAGCGTGTAAGTATAATTATTCCTTCGAGGCGGCGTCGTGCCAGGACATTTAACCGGGAACTTTCCAGGTGGATAATCTACAGAGTTCTTGAAGCCGTATCCGGTTCTTTGATGAAGTCGCGAGTACGTTAATCTGACCACATTCTCCAGATATAATCTTTATCAGGTTCAGCGATCCAAGGGAATTGCTAGCGGTGTCGTGTTTCTAGTAGTCCAACCATCGTACATCACAAGTTCCACGGAGAGTATCATGTGAATTAGATCCTCTCAATTTTAAAACTTTAATTCAGTTCACGAGAGCGCAACTGCGAACCGAATCGGACTTGAAAACCTGGTTCTGTTACAAGGGAGAATAGCACGCAGGGCTTCAAATAAACAGTTAGCATCCGTTTTTAAAAACAATTCTGTTCGAACTTACCTGTTCGTTTTAACAACAGAATTCCTGGGAAACTCTTATGAAAAGAATTGTTATCCTTGGGAAATTCTAATTTTATATTTTATTCCATTTAAACCGAAACTTTTATTTTCTAGAATATTTCTTTATTTCTTCTCATCGAAACCTATAAAATAAAAACTTTTTTACGGTATTTCTCTCATTAACAAGCTCCAGAACTCTCTCGGGTTAATAATTAAATTGCGAATGCCCATGCAAAAATATATTTTTCTGTACAATTTACAATAAAGTGGTACCCGGATAGTTTTTATTCGTATTTAAATTATGTACTATTTATTTTGTATATATTTTTCTTCGTATCTAAAAAATTTGATATATTTTTTAAATACGGGATAGTTCACGAATCGATCGTCACGATATTCGAACTATTCCTGGTAGTGCAAAAAAATATTTTGGACCAAACCGCGTTGGTATAAAAAAAGGAAGGATTGTTAGAATAAGGAATGAAGGATTTTAGAATGTAAACAGAATTCTGAAAAATATTTTTTCGTGAAAAACAGGAATTATTTCGTATTTTTACAATATAGAGAAATACGAATTTAATGGTCGGTTACGTGTTAGACTAAAATTACTTCATGTTATAATTGTGAATTGCTTTTGAAATGCTTCATCCAACTTTCAAAAGAAATGAGCGTCTATGTAGATCTTGTATCATAAAATTAATCTTGACAATTTTTATATAGCATCAAAATCCAACAGCTTTTGCTAGCAGTTACATTAAAATTTTACAGTTATCTTCATTATAATATCTAGCATTGACGATCGAGTTTTTTTTGTTTCTTGACGAAACGAATTTTTTAAATTTTCAATATAGGCCCACATAACAAAGTTGTAAAATGCAACTTTTAGTATTTTTTCTACAATTCCGATCTATTGCAATTTTTGAAAAAATTTCTTTTCACATCCTGTAGTAAATTAATTGCTCTAGCTTCCAAAAAAAATTCGAATCGTATAGCACAATATTAACATGTTCGTCGCCCAGCGTGAATTGGTCGAGTTTCTCGCGGGGCCCAAATCCGATAGTCGGAGCGCAAGACCCAGATATGGGTGACGTGGCGTCGAACGTGTTAAAAAAGTTATCGTGTTTTTAAGCGTGTCCGAATGTTAATTCCGGCCACTGTAAATTTGCAGATCTTATACTTTGATTTTCGGACTTTTTTCCATTGGACGACACACTGTGCATCGTAGTGAAACGACGTAATCCTCTGAATACTGTATCGTCCTCTATCTACACGATCTGCCATTTTACGGATATCTGGCTACGGCTGTCACGAGTTTATCACTTCCAGCCACCCCGTCGTTCAGGGAAACTTTGAAATGAGTAGTTTACAGAGTTTCTGAAACCATTTGCAGCTCCCCGTAGGAGCGGCGCGCCATATACATATATCCTTGTACCGTCACCAATCTACACCAAATTTAGCGGGGTATTATTGCAATTGTTCAATGGCGTCGCGTTACGTGCAGGAAACTGTTCTTCGTCGCGCACCGGCCAGGCTATGATACGCACTTTCTAAGAGATATTATGTTCGATATGGTTTAGTTCGGGTCCGTCTTGCGGTTCTAACACTTACCTACTCTCTCGCTTTCCGCGGAAGTGGCAGAACGTGTTTCGCTAACAAAATCACGAGACAGGATATGATCCTACTTCACTCGCAACTCCTGCTCATTTATCAGCATTGAAACTTCTGGGAGATCATTGTAAAACGTTCAGGCGTGAATCTTTTCAAAGTAGAGACACATGGTTTGACAACAAGTCATACTAAATGAAAACAATCTGAGGGGTGCAGCCACTACAGAACACGAAAAAGAAATTCTGCGAATTTTTTACGGGAATCTAATGAAGGGAGAAAATCTATTTACAGGACTTTATTATACACACTTTGATGTGTGAGAAAAAATTTTTTCTTAAAAAAGAAAAATATTAATTTTCTTATAAAATAACGACTCCACAGTACTACGACAATAACAGTTTTAATAAATGAAACGGCGAACGTGTTAAATCATGGAAAATAAAAGAAAATATTAGAAACAACGACTTTTGAATATTTTCTGGAAGCATCATGTTGCATCGAACATATGGAATCATGTAATACATACAGCGAGTGTAAAAAGTATTCGTACGCCCTTTAAAATGGAATAAATTTTTTATAATTGTACCAAGCGACCTGATTTTTTATAATCAATTAGAAGCAAAACTAAGTTACATGCAAAAATAAAAAAGGCGTTTTTTGAAACTTTTTTATTTGGACCCTTAATGAAAATTTAAAATGTAGACATACAAATGTTGTCAAACGGCAACACAATGCATTTAAGGGTTAAAATACGAAAAAACTTTTTCTCCAACCCAATATAATAGATATAATAAAAATAGGAATTTTGAGGGCGATCGCGGCCTAGAGATTGATCTTTTATCTAGCGCTTTCGACTACTGAAAAACCCCATCTTTGCATTATCGAGAAATGAGAAGACCCATCCCGCACTCTTGCAATCCTGGAAACGAGAGTCTACTCCTTTAAATCACTGTAAAATAATACTCTGTTTCACCATCGATCCTGAAGCTTGATTACATCATTTCGATTGGCACTCTGTCCAAAGGCGTAATAATTCGAGAGAACTATCTTCGCGTTTCAAATTACCGAGTAAAATCGCATGAGAACACTTTGTCGCAAGTGTACGCGTTACTGCGGTGTCCGTGTACAGACTGAAACTTTGCAGATCGTTATCTACACACGATGCCCAGCACTGCCTAAAGTACATTAGTGGAAAACCACGGGAGATGTACGAGTGCGCACAGAATATTGGGAGCCGAATGAATTATGCACCGTTCGGGAACAGGGTCTGCGAGTAACGTCGGTTCATAATGGAACCGCGCCCAATATAATTTACTGGTATTTAGGTTCTCCTATAACGTTCGCTCGTTAAGTTAATATCATCTTTTGCTATTATACCTCGCTGTGTTGCGTGAATTACGAAGGCTCAAGCGAAGGTTCTAGTCTTCTGTATTTGTTATTAACAATTTTACTTGTACGATTGAACGCAATGTCCCTTTTTTAATTTGGAAAGTTTGAACGAATATTGTTACATGGTTCTATTGTTCCGGACAGATATTTTTATGTGGTTCCTGTTGAACTCTTTTTTTTTTAAATTGCAATGTTAGATCGACATATGCTTTTATCCCCTTCATGACCTACTTCGATTCGCTTCGATTGAAATACTGCAATGAATGAAATATGAGAATTCTGATGATCTTGTAAATTTGATTATAGTCGGACGAAGCTGCATTAATTTCTGTGAAATATTTAGAAAATTGTTACAGTAGTATCTTATGAATTGGATTCAGCTAAAATTGGTTTACAATGGAAAAGGAACAATGATCTGAATATCATAACATTACTCGTTAGGAGTAATGTTAACAAAATGTTTCAAACAACAAGATTGTAAAATTATTAGAAGAATTTAAGGACATTGTTACATTATTTTTGACATATTAAAATTATTGAAAAAAAAATACATTTCCATCTAATTAGTAGATTACATAATAAGATATTTTTTTCGGCTTACCTTGTATTTATAAAGACAGTGTTCTTCTCTATAGGCTTTGTTTTGAGCTGATCCTCTGAATAAAAAAATTACCAAAATACGACTTAGTATCTTGTGTATTATATACATATTTGGTTATATTTCAACAATTTATTGATGTAGTTTAGTTGTAGATTAGAATAAATTAGAATGATATATATTTATAAACCATAAATTAATTTATAGACGTAGTTTAGTATTTATATTTCAAGAATATTTATGTAATTATTTTCAATAGCACTTATATTATTATATTCTGGAAATGTTGGATAACTTCCACTACATTGTTGTATTCAATCAGAACAGAAGAATCAAAGATAATCTTCTTCACTTAAATAAATAAAATTATCTTTTGCACCAAAATGTCCCTAACTAGTAACTAAATATTCCTAAATAGAATTATATTAGAATATTTATTAAACTGAATCAGAAGAAATAAATTTCAACATCGAGTTCATAATACGAAGGACATACTAATGCAGAAACTGAAATGAAACACAACATTTATTAATAAACACTGCAATTTATTAGTATTTATTAATACTAATAATATACACTTAATTTAAAAAATAACCCTTAGCAATATAATAATTATTAATACATATTTCACAATGAACTGTAAATTACTCCATAAGAAACAAGAACAGAAAGAGCACTATACTCACACGAAAGAAAAAATTTCGCTAGTTACTATTCTGCAGAAATCAACGAGGATAGGAGATCTGTCAACGAAGGAGTAAAATGATCGAGACGTTGGTTAATATTTCTGGAATTTGTTTTTTATGAAACAATAATATACAGATATCTATTGTAAATCCCATCTGTAATAATTCGTATTCACGTTATTTACAGAAATATATTTATATATGTATATATTTATATATTCATTTATATGCATGTACGTATTATATATATATATGTATATCTATAAATCGGTGAGTTCGCGTTTCTGTTTCGGAGTTTGGTCTCACGGATTATTGCGGTTACAATCCAGTCGCGACGCTAAAATCTTAACTTTAAGTTCAGTTCTGCTTAGAACTAAACCTCACAAGACATTGCAGTCACAGACATCTCGTATTGTTCCACACGCGCACACAGTGACACACACAAATACCACACAAACGTACGTACATACACACACGCAAGCACACACGCGATCATGAACCCAGTGTACACGAGAGAGTATCAAGAGAACGCGATGAACATCTAACGTTTCCTCTTTCTGATCTATGAATCTTGCGTCGTTGTCACCGAAACAGTCTCTAATGTCCACACACCGACATCGGCTCTCTGTATTTTTCACATGGCATGCCAACATTTCATGGTTTCGGTGTCCCTTAAATCCCCTCCATAGACTACTTGCGACGTACGTGCTCACCAGCATTTCCGACATCCAGAAATGGCACCAGAGTCGCCAGATCAGGGAAATTGACTCGAATCGAGGGGAAGGAATTACCCTCTCTATGCCGGCATCGGATTGCTCACGTGATATTGTGACACATGTGCGACGGAGACGAAACGCCTCACGTGAACGGCGCCGTGGAAGGGGAAGGGTAGAGTGGGAGACAAATCTTAAACTGGCGATTCTCACACGAAGACACCGTTGACGAGAACAGTGAAGTTCACTGAAAAACAGCGAGGTTCATTGAGGTTCACCGAAGAACGGCGAGGTTCAATGAGGTTCACTGAAAAACAGTGAGGTTCAGTGAAGAACAGTGAGGTTCAGTGAAGAACAGTGAGGTTCAGTGAAGAACAGTGAGGTTCAGTGAAGAACAGTCTGTGATTGATGGTGGGGACAAAGAAAAAGTTGGACAGGCCTGTTTCAAGTAATCGCAATCGGCTAGCCGCCAACTTTCGTTTCGCGTGCTCGGGATAGCATGTTTTACTTTCTCCTGTGCCTAGTATCGTCATCGATTCGGGACATTATTGTCACCTCTAATCGTGCCTCTGATTTAGGTCGTTCGATAAGTGCGAAGTCATGCTTGAAAACGTTCTTGAGTCTTTAATGTGGATTAGCGACGGCTGAGCCGAAATTGCTTGTGAACATTAATGTCACGCGCCGACTCGACAGTTTTGCTCTAGAATTTCAGGGGAAGGTATACTAAGTGTGCTATGTTACTCTGCTGCCGATTATTATTTTGTCATTTGAAAAGAAGATGCTTTGAAGCTCGTTACTAGATTTCGTTCATTTCTCAGAAAAAATGAATTTTATTATTATCATTTCAGATGTATATCTTCTGATATCTAGCAAATAGAATTTTCAGAATTAGATGACGTATCATTTTTGTTCGGATAGATTACATCGAAGCGCGTCCAACTATAAATCACAACCGGATATTGAAATAACTGGGCTCGCGAAAATGTCACGAGTAAATGATTGAGGTTGAAGTTCATGGAAGATGAATTGTGGTAAAATGAACATATAATCGCGTGATTTATTATTCAAATCTATCAAGTGTTACGGCTCGCCAACGTGAACTGTAGTTCACAATGGAATGATTTTTGCGCTTTGATATTAGAAACATGAACCTGCTAGAATGGTATTTTGAGGACTGAATTTACCATTTCAATACCTCAAAAAATCAAATACACTCGTATGACAACTTATGAAGCCTATCATTTTCAGAATTCAATTATACTAAGCTGTGGATCTTAATGCTTATTTCTTATGTCAATGATTCCGATATCTCAGCTACAAATAATAATCAATATCGAACTGTATATTATATCTTATTTCTAAACACTTAAGAATTACTTTTTATTAAATTATTATAAACTTAAGCACACTCTCACACTTGGATAGGCATGTTTCAGTCTCTATCGAGAGTGTCTAACTGCAAAAAAAAGATGGATGAGTGAGGAACAAAACTGTAAAGAGGTTAGAAGAATTTAAGAATATTGTTGCAGTATTTTCGACTTATTAAAATGATTGAAAATACAGTTTCATAAGTCTTCCATTTATTACGATCGATCAAATTTGTATTTTGACTCGTAACACTAGAGATAACAAAACAATTTAGCAGAGTGGCAGAGTTAGATGGCACATCCTGTAGGTCCTGAGAGCATCAAATAGTGCACATGGCAGTAGATGTCGATCATACTCTCGAGAGCAAAATTCTCTGAAGTTTAGTCGCGAGTGGAGACATTCGTGAGAGTTACTCTCTTAATTACATTCGCGTGGACACGTAACAGAGGTGGAAACACGGATCACGGATGGCCATTCGATTAAGAGAGCTACGAATAGAGAAAAAGCAACGACCATAACGGGATCGTGAGATTCTAAGAAACTCAATCTTTTTAATTATTGATTTAATAAGCGAATGAGCTTCCGCGACCTTGTTACACTTCCTCCGCTACTACCTCGTCGTTTATATTCGATCAAATATTGGTTTATTTTGCAAATCTATATATGTACCCCGTAAGGCGAGTTGTGTCACAATTTAAAAATAAATAAAGGAATTTGTTTATTGGCAATTGAAAGTTGAACCCTCCAGGGACGTGCACTATACTGATATCAATAGTTTAAAGTTTATTAAATGAGGCCTAATTATTATTGAGTACGAGACACATCTATCTATTTGCTTATTGTCTAGAATTAAGAATAGTTATGAAGAAATATAAAAAAGTCTAAATCGTCAACTGATTATGGTAACAGCTGTAACACCATAAATAGTCGATTGTAGGAGAAGGAACAGGACGTCGCCCCTGAAGGATTCAAATTTATCAATCAGCTGAAGAAAATATTTGGATCCGTTTACAAAAATTAAATTTCAGTATTTGGAAATGTTTGAAATTACTAATTCACAATCTGAAATGAAACCATAATCGGTTAACCATAATTAATTAAGTAAAATGATCTATTGGTATCGTATCAATAGATCATTTTACTTTGAATAATATAAAAATCAATCAATTGAAGTTTAAATTTGTTATAAACATTTTAAGACTCTACAAAAAACGGTCGACTATTCTCCAGCATCTTTAGGGCACCTCTGAATTATTTTCCCTTCTAAAAATCTTAAGACGATTTAATCGTCGGTAGGATTCGGTTGTAAAAATCGATGTTTAATTATTGCCAGTTGCTGCTATCATTTTCGTATAATTTTAGATATATAAGCAGTAAGTTCATAATGGTATAATCAAGTCGGTATTTACTGGGGACGTCCATAGAAACGAAGAAGCATTTACATATGTATATTGTCCCCTCGAATAAAAATCTAAATCGATTAGCGACTCTACATAATTGTACGATCGATGTAATGTCGGTTGGTCACAAGACACTGTGATATAATTAACTTGTTACACGAACTCGCGCTACGTCCTCGTAGAATTACAAACGTAGCTGACCGTAACACAATACATACTTACGCTAAACCATCATCTTTTAATATCCATACAATTGTAATAGCGCGCAAAAGTAAGTTCACAAATTTTACATAAACAATAACTTCGTTTGTTTCGTTCTTATGAATTCTCTATTGATCTGTCGAGTTTATAACTATTGTTACTTATACCCTGTATTTTTTACATACACACACCGACTAAGAAATGAAAGAATTTTACTGAATATACGCTTCTCATGTTTATACATACTTAATCCTCTATAATCCAATTTCTCAATTCGGAGAAAACAGCATATAACCTTAGAAGTAATAGCAATTGGCGAAATCGCAACAAGCGAATTTTCTAGGAGGCAACGGTGAGCAGTTAAATTTTTGCTGAAAACAAAATTTAAAACATGCAAATAATTGTGTGAAATGATTTTCTTCGTGCTCGAAAAATTTCACCAGTTTGCGATAGTGAGACAATTGCAGAAAATGGTGATGACTAGATTTCATGCATTTACTGCAAAACATATCTACAAAACACATATTTTAAATTTTCATTAATGGCCCAAATAAAAAAATTTTAAAAAATGCCTTTTTTATTTTTGCATGTAACCTTGTAAATTATAATTTTTGGACAATCTTGTTTGCATATCATTTTGTAAATCAATGCTTCTAATTGATTATAAAAAATCAGGTCGTTTGGTATAATTATCAAAAAGTTATTCTATTTTAAAGGGCGTACGAATAATTTTCACACTCTGTGTAGATACGCTGTATCTACATTTTAAAACAGAGTATTCATTGTGTTATTGTAATGAAATTATGAATCAGGTAAGTTATTTGGACTTTAACGTAAATTGTCAAGAGAATTGTTGATTTGTGACTCATGGTTCCTTTGAGAAGTTTGTTTCTCTCGATGAGTAGAACAGGACGCAGTCATTAAAAAAATTTGATACTTAGCATTTACTTATTTTTATGTATACGATCCATTGATCTCCTTATTGCACGCTTCTGGTCCAGTCCAGACTTAGGATCCCGGCACGTAATCAATTCTCGCGTTTACGCCATTCTTTAATAAAGCGAATTCTTGGCAATACTGGAATAAAGCTTACGGGTCGTAGGTGCCAAGAGGGGTTTAGTTCTATCTCGCACGCTCCAATTCAATCACGAGCCTCCCCCTCGCTTGATTTCTACGGTTGCTATCTCGAGATCTTCATCGCGGAACATCCACTCCCGAGTTTTTTCTATTTCTATAAATTTACCGGCGTAAATTAAGCTCCGCGTTAGGCCGTGAAAATCGATTTCTTCACGATACTCGTCGGCCAGAAATTGGTTCGAATTAACGAAATCCAGTTGCCGCTGTTATCGGGACGATAGATGACGACGTATCACCGAGAAAAGAAGCTTGGTAACCGGGCTCCTTAATTTTTCCTCATCGAAACGGTCTAGATTATTTTCTAACACACCCTTACGATTTGTATGCGGAAACATTGCCATTTCGAGACTCGCATAATTCAAAGGGTGAAATTCAGGTTTACTCCATGTACAATACCCAGATTTTCAATCACCCATTTTAAAAATTCTGATGACATATAGAAACCAAGTATTACCTTGCAATCGGTGTAAGGGAGACCGAGGAAATTTTTCAATTTTTGTTTCAATCGATTATGTAAAAAAAGAATGCTAAAATATTCCTCGAACCATCCTCGTTACATATTGTAAGCCTAATTTTGGAAAAAATACACAATATCATATCTGTCTAAATATCTGTTTATCCTATAAATAAATTTGGTTAAGATTGAATTGTTTAAAATGTACTTAATATAATCAGGTAAGAACCCTTTGTGATATTTAAAGATATGTGCTGGCAACCAAGACAACCATTATGATGAGTATGCTATTGAAATATTTGATATTAAACTGCGGATGTTACACATTTATGACAAAAATGAATCGAAAAATGAATAAAGTGCGAAACGGTAAAGACGTTAGAAGAATTTAAAAATATAACTACTGTAACTTATTTAAATTATTGAAGGAAGAGATCACTGCGAAAAGACGATTTGTTAGATCATTGTTTGGATCATTTTTATTTTTGTCATGAATAAACGCACTCTAATTATTGTAGGGATGAATTATTTTTAAAAATATCTTTTGAGCCATAGTTTCTCAGACGAATATTCTTCATTACTATTAGCTCGTTGCATATTTTAACAGTAACGTTAAACAACCGAAATTATTTCTTATTGAACAAAGAATCGCACGTTTCTTGATTGTATTATGGTAGAAATTAAATTTTTTGATCGTTTACAAGCTTCGTTTAGATCGATAAAGATTGTCATCTTTATTTTGTAGTTCTTTTTACTATCAACGAATAGCGATTAGTTGATTAGTAGACTGGAGCCACATAAACAGTTTATTCTTTCTTTAATAATTGTAACAAGCTGAGAAAAATAGATTAACACTCTTAAATTATTGTAATCTTTCTACTGTTTCAAATTGCACCCGCTCATTTTTGCCATAAATAAATAAAATCCGCAGTCTATTGATTAGTCACCATATTTTCACCAAATATCACCCAATGCTATCGTCAGTATGTTGTTTTTCCACACATACAAAAAGAGCACGCGACAGTCGCACTGATCGACGTTGAAATCAAATGTATTTAAAAGGAAAATAATATGTGTAAATTACAATTGAAAATAGAGGTTTGTACCTCAAAGTGACGTACAATGAAATCAGATATTTCATATGCAACAATATAATGCACGATCGAAATAAATTTCTCTCATCGACAACTGCTATGAGCGACCGAAATAAACTTCTCCTATTGATAACTGTTTCGAGCGATCGAAATAAATTTCTCTCGTTGATAACTGTTATAAGTGATCGAAATGAATTTCTCTCAACGATAACATTTACCAACAAGAGAACAAATTTTCGGTTACTTATAATCCTTATTTGTAACCAATAGGATTTTAGTCGATGAAATACTTGTTATTCCATGACTTTTTTTCTTTTTGGTTATAACAGTTATGGTCCCTGCTTTCAAGATCCTGAATTAATCAAATCAAGTATTTGACCAATGTCCATTCAGCCAATCAAATTGAATCGAGTATATCTTTCACGCAATTCGTAGTTAAGAGATGCCAACGTAACGTTATGGATCAGAAATATCGTTTATAGGGTGTTTACGTCGACGTCCACAGCGATATGGATGAGCATAGTTTTACTGCGGTTTTAGTATTGTACAAAAACGTTTTCTATCGAACCGATAACCAGCTCGTAAGGACACGAGACTATAAAACTGCTCGTAACGTAAGAACAAAGTATTCCTTGCGTGGTATCGTCGCGCGTCGTCTACGCTACACGTGTTCCTCATAACACTCCCATGAAACGCAAGGATATTCGTTGTCATTTTGAGCACATTGGACACGAAACGTCTGACAGAAAGTAACGCTTTGGTCGTGTACTCGCGCAGGAGATGTCACGAACATAATCATCTCATTTCACATGCAGCTTGAGCATAATGCCTAGAACCTATGACCAATTCTCGACCAAGAAAATATTGTAGAAGGTAGGGGAAGTCACATAAATTCAAAAATTATGGAACTTTGCACACAAGTAGAGTAAGTTATGTCTAGACTGCGGATCTTTATGCAAAATAAAAATTTCTTACCTGAATTCAGTAGGTTGAAAATAATATAATAGTATGTTTAAATGTTTCAAATATTTTTGCCATTTTAAATTACACCTACTCATTTTTGTCATAATTGCATAAAAAGTAGCACGAAAAAATAGGACTGAAGGAAAAACATAATTTTCCGAATTTACGGGTTCGATAACTTCCTTTGTTAGCTGCAGAGAATTGCTAATTTATCCGAATTCTACTTTGATTTTATTAAGATTGAGAACTGTTAAAAGACGCAGCAAAGAAATTTCTTTTTCGGAGCAGAGATAAATCAAGGAAACTCTTTAATTGGTTTACCACTGCAAATAAGAAGTTGACGCTCAATGTCCACGATATATCAGTGGAAGGGTCCAAACGAAGGGTAAACACGATTCGCGTTAGTGGAAGCTAAACAAAGTCACGTTCCGGAAGTTTTTCCGGGGCCGTAGTCGAAAGGTATACTTGTTCTGTTTGCTTCCTCCTTTCCGCGTCATTGTAAATAGACAATCACCGCGAGGATTTTTCTCCGGTTGAACGGTTTATTCTCGTTGGCGATCCTTGACCAAGCGAATGGAATCTAATACATTGATGCAACGTAAGACATTCTCTGTGAACCAGCTGGAATTTTTCTCTGGGATAAGGGACGATGGCTCCACAGGCTCCAGTTGGCGGAAGAGTATCTACGAATAGGTTCTCTTTTCTAATCCCCTCGATACTCCACGGAAACAGATAAGTTCAATGATGGCAGACCTTAAACCGGGCGGACAGAGAAATCGTACTTACACGGATAAGGATTGAAACATGGGAAAGAATAATGCAACGATTGTGCCTTCCTTTAAGTGGGACGATGTTTTCTCAGATTACCAACTATCATACTAGAACCTTCCTGAAAGTCTGTATACATTTTATCGAATACCTTTAAGCCTAATTTGAGATTAAATAATCCAAATGTTCGAAAGAAATTAAAAAATGTTGATATTTGCAATTTTCGTACAATACAGTAGCCAAAGTAGCGGATAAGATGGTAAAAAGCACCATTCGATAGGGCTCCCAAAGAAAACTCTGTGACAAGTTTCAAGTTGGTATCCCTACCACATGTTTAGTGAATTATTTCAACTGCTCTGCTCAACAAAAAATTACGAAAAAGTTCATGAACGTTCTACCTAATAGCGACAGCGAATTATTTCAGAATTTTTGGTTACAAAATCGATTCTTTAAAAAATCCGGAAGCATAAAATCGCCGATTTTATAAGTTTCCGAATGACAAAAAGTAAGCGAACTTTTAAAAATGTGTACTGTTTCATCAATTTTCTCTAAGTTTTATGTGAACTCAATTGATGTGACCCATTTGAACAATCAATATTTCATTACTAGACTGCGGATCTTTATGCATTTGTAGCAAAATTGAGTAGATGAAATTCAAAGTTGTTGGAAAATTCTAAAAATTGAAGATGTCAATATATGATTTCTCCTCTATTAAAATCATTAAGGGGAGAAATAGCGTTCAATTTAGTTTCTATTTCTTGCAATCGATGCAGACAATTTTTATTTTGCATAAAGATCCGCAGTCTATTCATTACATTTGTTACAATCAAGTATACTGTATAGATGCAAGAACAACCGCGGTGTAGCAGCAACGGTTTCCCAGTATCATTGAGGATAGATACAATATTTCGGTAACGTGAATAGAAATGTTTGTACTGGAAAATGATACGTCTGCACGAAGTTGTAACCTTCGGTGGTATGGATCTTGTTTCCGAATCTCCGTTTAATACATACGGGAGATATTCGCAGCAAGTTTCAACAGCGATTCCCCTGTTGCTAGTCTAAAATGGATCGGTTTCATCAGCGACCCTCGACTCTATCGTCCGTGCAACATGAATAAGCGAAAACACCATTTGATACGATCTTGACGGAACAACTCGTGCAGTTTAACAAGGCAAATGCACCTACAATACCTCGCATCTGAAATCGCCTATCATCCTTGCCACACTGTTTCCATTCATAATATTTTATGGGGATCTGATTCAATGACAGTTAGTGCTCGATGTAATTGGTTACAGAAGGTTGTAATTATTCTCATTGTTTTATTCTCGATTACATTTTCGTGACGATGACTAGTGAAAAATGGTACAGGGTACATCCCAAAAATGATGGGATGATGTTTGAGGTCATTCGAAATTACTTTTTCCTTTCCGAAAATATTCTCCGCGTTAAGGGGACCTTACACTTTCTCGGTCGAAAATTTGAATAATTTTTATGGGACTGATAAAGTAATGAAAAAACATTTTTTCAGTCCGTAATTTGTTTGACATATATCTCAAGTCTTCAAATACAAGAAAAAATTTTTATATAATTTTGTAAATGACTTTTTGTAGAGGTTTTTTTGTAGCCTCATGGATGTCATTGATTTGCTGATTTGCTTGTGCATGATTGCGGTTCACTGGAACGTCTGAAAAAAAAGAATTATCCCTAACTTCGAGCAAAAATTCACAAAATGGTGGAGCTCCAAAGTTGGTGGTCTCTAAAATAGCATTTTCTTCGTATAAAAAACGTTGAAAATTGAGGAAAAAATTAACCAATCTTATTTATTCTAGTCTATACTATAGGCATACTTTTTCTAAGGATAATTCTTTTTTTCAGACGTTCCAGTGAGCCGCAATCGTGCACGTCTCGTAGTATGTTGTAAAGTAATTATCCGTGATAACGAGACCATATGTAATGTAAGAATTTACTAGTACACTTAATATTAAACAAGATCGAGTAAATAACAATTTCAAGTGAACGAAAGAGTGTACTCAGTTATTTGAAAAGTAACTGTGTCGCCATCAATGTAGATAGTAATTGGAAAGGTTAAAGTGAAGCTGATTTCATCTAGTCGGAGTTCAGCGGTCCCCATTCGCATCACCTTCGTGCAATCTCGTCGTCTCTCCTCTTAATTCTGCTCTTTCAGAGTGTCTATCGGCAAAGCGCGGCGTAATCGCGTTACTAATCAACACGCAATTAACAAACCGACGTACTTTTCAGAAAATTCTCTCTCGAGAGGGAACGCTTATTAAAATCGAGCAAATTATCATAAATCTGAATGAAGCGCAATTTTCTTGTAATCCGAGCGGCTAAGGTGCGACTCAATTTCTCATTCGAATGCTAATGGAAGGCCGCATTATAATGGTGCCGATATTATTCACAGATCGATCCTGTTTGGACCGCGATAATTATCGTTCTGATGTCTGGCGAAAATATCTAGTACATTGTTCGTCAAATTTTTATGCTTTCACGCAATTCTAATTTCTGACAGACATTTTTTATAGATCTTTGTGCGCGGAATACGAAATTGCAAATCTTTTCTTTCTGAGAAGAAATAAAATGATGTATACAAATTACAGAAAGTAATCAAATTATCAGAGTTACACTATATAATAACTATAAAATTGTTATGAGCTCTTTGATTAGGAAGAAATGCTGGAATAATAAAAAATGTTATTTCATTCAGACTTGAAAACACGAATAGTAAATGCAACTTCAAAGCTACACGACATTATTAAATTTAATTTAATTTTGGGTTTACTTAAAAATGTTCGTAGCTCTCTGAAATATTATTACTGCAACCACACGCAATTATCGTTGTATAAGATGTTCATAAATACCTTCCGCCATTACAAATGATATATTTAACCAGCATGGCATGTCTCATTGCAGTAACATTGCGATGGTCCCGCAACAACGTAGTTGGTGCCCTGTGGAATTCGCGAAGACAAACAGTGTCGCGATTATGTAGCGTGCCTCCACTAGTGGTGGCCCTCCAAGATTTGCGGAAATCTGCAAAATCTCGGGAGGATCACCAATCTTGAAACTGAAAACACATGAAACAACCATCAATAATCCAAAGATTAATAATAAAAAATAGATTTTTTTCTGAACGTGGATAATTGCAATCATCATCATAAAATATAAATCTTAATAAATCCAAGTTTTTCAATTACTTCCAATTACTTACAGAATGCTGAACAGATCAAATTTTGAAATGCATGGAGATCTACACTATGATCTCCTTTATCCGGACGAATAAACTTATAAAATAAATTTGTTCTACGTGGATGCAAAATGTATACGATGTTTTATATTGAGCTTGATATTTCTAACTTCTTTGGTTATTGTTGATTACTGTTGTTTTATTCCAGTCGTTGCGAGAATTGTGGGTACATAAAAATGAAAAATTGAAATTCATTATACACAAAGATATAAACAAAGATTCTATAAACAGAAACGCTGTTGTTTACACAAGCATTACTAAAGTGTTCAACGCCACTATGAAGCAACTTCTATCACCATTTTAAATCTCCAAGCCCAAAATTCAACAATCGTACATTCGATAAATTTCAGAATTTCAAAAACTCTCGATCGAATTCGCTTGTTCTATAAAAGTCGATCATAAAGTGAAACAACATTTCATAACACATGGGAATAAAGGCGTCCTGAAAGTGTCAACGCATACAACCAACCCAATAACCTACGAACACCACCGACATAGGTCGTCGACAAAATACTTCATCTTTATCATACAAATTTACATCGCACCGGATCGGCCGCTGAAACAACCGGTCTCTTCTCGCATGTTCATTTCGTAGAAAGTTCGTTTATACAATAATCTTTACAGGATCAATTCGCTATCAACTCGGCAATCTTCGAGACACTCGATTATAAAAGTTCCGGCGACGCTGTTGGATAAGTACACGAGGGAGACGGGCGCCGACGGACAGCAATCACTTTCGCCGTGCTGTACTTCACGAACTCCATTGCGAGAGCTTCCGCGACGCTTTGTTTCGCGGCCACCTACTATCTGTTTCGTCGCAATCAACACCCCTTTAATTGAACCATCGAGTTCATCGGAACTCTTCGAGCAGGCCTCGGCTTGAGAGTATCCTCGTCACGTACCACTTGTAAACCTCATTTAGATCCTGGGAAGGACTTCGAAAGTTGGAAAAGTTCACCGAGCAGTCTTGAGATAGTCATTATCTTCGCAAATTGTCCCCAAGCTGCTCCAATCCCGCCTCCCTTGTCATAGAATTCGAAATTCGTTGCGAAATTAGACGAGAGCGTCCATTAAACTCTTGTTCGAATCCAAGGTTGGGAGGAGGAGGGAAAGAAGATCGAGAGCAGTTCGCTGAGTGAATATCGTCTGATTGACTTCGCGGACCCCACGATAAATTGCTACCACGCGTTCCCACGTGATCCCCCCATGAAACATTCGAGACTCACGCGGCACTCGCATTTATTGTTGCGGGTTTTCGAACGTTTTCAGGGCCGTCTGGAATCCAGGGATCATCCATTGACCCGTGACGCTGATTAACCGACGTCTCTGCCGTGTATGTTCGACGTCGAGCGATCACATTTCCCTGGAAGAAGCAGCTGGGATTAACTCTTCCCCTCGACGCAACGCAACATCATTGGCTGGGATAGGAGACACCCCCTATCGGTGTGTTAGTCGTGTTCAATGATACCCTGGATTTTCCGAATGGCTTCCAGACAGAACGGACGTCCTTGATCGAGACGCCCCCAGTCGTTGATCAATTTCTTCTCTGCCCTAAGAAAATTCGCCACTCGCCCCGATCTCATGATCTATTCCCTGGTTCAGTCTGATCTTTTCACTCGTTCCACTGCGATGAATTAATAGACCCGGCGCCATTCGAGCTGCGTCAGATGGCGTACGGACATGAAAGTTTCCCGGGGCAAATCCTTTTCGAGTCCGACTCTCGAGTAGAGTCGTCTGGGATTCTTAATCCTCGGGTCCTGTCCGGTGGCCCTTGGATCATTAGGATCACCTGTTGTCCTGACACGGAGGATTATCCTGGGAGCTTCTTCGGGATGTTCACGTCGCAGGTAACAGGAAGCTATTCACTGGAAGAGAGTCTAATGGGCATTAACTCCTTCCCTCGAACGAGCACAGCAGGATGGCGAGGATAAGGGGCAGCAGAACACTGGTCAGCGAACGGCATGCGGTCGCTTTGGGAGACGCGGCGGATTTCGTGGGTGGATTTCTAGCCTGGTCATTCATCACGTCGCTGGATATCGCGGCGCTGTTTGGCTCCGCCGAGGGACAGCTTATCGGGACGCTCATTGTGTCGTTGCTCGACGTGGAATCTCGGGAGCAACGGCTCGCGTGGTGGCCGAGGCAGCCGGCGTACGAGATGGCATGAGGTATATAGCTCTGGTCGATGCTGCCCGAGAACAAGACATTCGCCAGCGGGCCTATGGCGAATACCGGCACATCCTCCCCACCGTGCGTCGCCCAGGCTCGTGGCACTCCCGCCGTCTGAAAAACAGAATGGAGTTCGAATCAGTCGCACGGATTTTGAATTAATCGAGCGCTCTATCTGCTTTAATCTTCCAGGGGCGACATCGATGCACCATAGTGATTAACCCTTCTAATACCGAGCTTTAAAAAGTCTTTTTAACAAATCTTCCTCGCCACTATTTCATTTAAAAATATTTTAAATACTAGCAATTTATAGTTTCAATGCGCAAATGTAAATTAATTCTCTGATCATCCAAGAACATCAAAGTCTACAATAATTGTGCTATTTGTAAATAAAATCTGGTTATTGACGTGGGGGTTAATTAATGCTTCAACCCAGTAAAAGGATAAGCGTTTATTCATCAGATCTGTAAAAATGTTCCCCTTCGCTAGCATACCACGAAATAAGTCTTTCAAATGACACTCAAAGTCACATTTTGGTCGGTAATAAAGATTAGTGGAGTGGATATTCTCTGTTTTCCATTTGGCCCACTCCTTAGAATCGAAATTAACCTCTTCGAAATGTGCATCGAAATGATAATCACAGAGGCGGAGTGCCAATAAATCACGTCATAAATTTCCAGCCGGACCACGATTCTCCGGCATGAACGAAATTCCAGTCCGCGGCCTCGTTATCGAAACCAAAGGACACGGCCGTGCAATTTCAACCTTCTAATTATGATACACGACCAACTGATATACCGCGAATCTCTACCATTGACCGCGTGTCAGTCCAAATACAAACTTCTCGATTCTTTAAAAAAAAATACATTTTAATATCGATAATTACGAACGTCACATAAAAGTTACATCTGATATTGGTTTTCAATTTTTTAATGAACATTTGGAGCTTTGTTGGAACAGTGAATTCGGAGGAATAATTAGACTTGAGAGAATTTGCACGACTAATTGGTTTTATGTTACACACTCATAAATCCCGGTCCTTTGTCAGGTGCGTAATAGTTCCTAACTAATTAACGAATATTTCCGCATCTAACCGTTTAGCGCTTGTGATAATTATCGCTTGAAATTAAAGTATCAGTTTTTAGTAAAATACTGCTACGAATGGAATATGTTTGGATTTGTTTTAACATTCTGTTTGGGTGCTGAATGAACAGAAAATTTGGAGCAATATTCGTTCGTAACATTTTAATGAGTTGTTCGTATCCTCAGTTTTCATCTTTTTGATATTTTCATCGAGTTTTGTATCGAATTTTGATTTACTAAATAAATGAATCCATCACTTTTTTGTGGTGATATTATTACATCAATAAAATATTATACAAATACTCGAATACAGAAAATGAGTGATCCGATTTATCTTAAGTAAGATGAGTTGATTAGCACCATATATGACTTCAAATTAATTAATTAGGATCGTACAGATAAACTTTGATATAACAACAAATTACTGCGGATTTTGTGGATTTATAACGAAATTGAGTAGAGACAAAAAGAATTTAGGAAGTGTTTTTTGCAACTTGAACAGAAAATTATTCTTTTGTATAAAAATGTGCATAAAAACAGCCAAAACAAATCGGAGGAGGATTTTCTCTTAAAATCTCCAATATATTCACATAGAAAAAAATTGTTTAATGCTTTCAATTCGCACATTCAAAAAATCGAAGATGGTCAACGAAAATGGGGGCTTTGATTTTCTTCTTGATGAAGAAATTTGAAAATTTGTATTTTGCATAAAGATGCGCAGTCCATTCAATAATGTCATTATTGAAGTAATGTCTCGATATACAGAGAATCCATAAAGTATTTGAACACTAATTTTCCGATTCTCGAGAGATTCTTCTTGATGAAGAAAATTTGTATTTTGCATAAAGATCCGCAGGTATTTCTCAGAAAGAAAAGTTTTGCCTTTGTTTAATAATTTGAATAAACTGAAAATTGACATGCTCCGATCCTTTTAATCTTCTCACTATTTCGCCAACCCATAAATGCGTATAATCGGTAGTCTATTAATGAGCTTTCACGAACCGAAAGCTTCTCCTCGCAATTTTGTCCACGTTTTCGGGCAGATTGACCACCGGGCACGCAATAAATGGACAGAGAAATAAGGTTTCCCAAGTCTCGCAGATTCTGTGATTTTCGGTTTTCCCGGGGTTCCCTAGTCTACATGGAGAAAAAGGAAGTTCGCAAGGGTGCTTTCGACGTGCGGTTGAAACTCGGCCGATCCCTTTGACACATACAGTTCTACGATCAGATGAAAGAGTAGAACTCATGCCTGAGACCAAGAGCAAAGGACGGAAATCTTTTCCCCGGAGGGCTACGCCGCGACCGAGTGCATGAGCATTTTTATCGGGGCATACAGCTCGGAAATGCGCGTAAAACTTTCATCGAATTCAAAACCCTAGCAGCGTAGCGGCTCGCCCGAGTGAAATCGGCGCACAGGATAAACTCGAGGCGACGATCTTCCACGATCGCCCACGGTTTCATGGGACTCGGAACGATATTTTAACCCCTCATAGAACGGAAGATGCGCAATGGTATTGTCTAACCGCAGGGGATACTGTGGATGGAGGCTGGATTAGTATTTCCAGTTCTTTCTTCCGAAAACAACCAGTCGTCGGAGAATATAGCACTGAAATTTTCATACTTGACTGTCCTGTCGTTCGCATGTGCAGTCTGTCCAGAGGGACAGCGTTCAAACTTTGCCGATGTGTTCTGTAAGTGGGGCAACTGCATCTAATATGGAAGATCTGATTTTAAAAGCTTGCGAAAGATAGGATGCTTTTCTTTTTCACCCCTTGCACTGGAACATCGAGTCAGGCTTGTAATGGAGATTTCGAACTGGATTCGCGAAATATGTATGTTATTAATAGACTGCGGATGTTTATGCATTTTCCAATTTTTGTAGACAAATTTTAAGAAAGTGGAATGATATAAAATCCTATTTTTAATGGGAACTAGGGTGTGTCGGTTTTTAGAAACCGGGTTTCAAAAGAAGATTATGCAATTTGAAAACCGGGTTCTTCAGTAAAAAAAACTGGTTTTAAATTTATACATAACACTTATATATCTTCTAGTAAATTTCTTCCATTAGCTACAAAAACTGACATTATTAAGTTATCCGGACAGATATTATCAAGATTATATAAAGATTATTCTACAGAAGATGACTGCGATGTTAAAAAAAATGATGCAGAAGAAAATCAAGACATATATCTATGATGAAAAATGCTATGGAAATAGCAGTAGATAAATATCTGCAAAAACCTGAAGAAGTGACTTCCTCTAGTCCTCAAACATTAAAGAAGGAGTTTTTGGTCTTAGAGGCTACAAATAGAAGAACAAAAAATTTAGATTTATTATTTAATGCTTTAAAGACAATTACCCATAAATATGTATGCAAAATCCTAATACAAATGTTTAATGGTTATTCTGAATAAAATTCCTAAGGACAACCTCTTAAATCTTTTACGATTCAGGCAGATCGAATTCCTAAAGTTGACAAGTTTAACTTGACTTCAAAATTAAATTTTGCAACAATAATGCAGGATGATGAAAAAAGCAACTTTTTCAATGTTCGATACAGCAGTTGAAAAAGTCGTACAGCAATTTTCGAACTCTCATTCGAAAGTACAAGCTGTATAAAATGTTTGAATATTTCCCTTCGTTAAACCTTAACAGAACAATAGAAAAAAAGATTAATGGAGGACTCGGAAAGTAAAGACATCAGGCTCTAGAATGAGATCGAGTTATAATAGTTTAAATAAAGTGGACCTTCAGCAAAGTCTTCGAATGTCCAATGACACACACGTGTATCCATTCCAATAGTTTTTCTCTCGCAAGTTCGCATAATTTCCATCACGTCCCTGCGGAGGGCCGGCGTTACACGTGCCGCTTGCGAGAGACGGTCGTTCCGTAAGATTTGCCGAAGCTTCCACTTCGTCTTATGTTCTGGGAGTGATCGTGCCGGCGAAACTCTAGTTCCTCGTACTATTCCGTTCCCGTTCCACGCAAGATTTCCTGTGCAACGGGTTTGCTTTATTGCCCGTGTCATTGGTGTTCCTACTACCCAGCAATCAGCCAAGAATTATAACGTAGCCGCTGTCGGTGGAAAGAAGCCGACCGGATCGACGCGCTATTCATTTTCATTGAATTACGCAGCGCCATATTGCGCGAGCACCGTGGCAGGGAAAGAAGAACATGTCGAGAAGCTGCCATAAAGCTCGCCGTCGCGTCGGAGAGAGAGAGAGAGCAACCGAAAGCTGCGTCCTCAGTGAAGTAAAGTAAAATCGCGATATTTTTCCAACGGCCTGTATTCTGCGCGGAGACACATCGTGTAGAGACTTTTTTTTAGTACAAACCAGAGTTGGGCAAACTCTAGTCACAATTATGCTTATTGACTAATAACTTCATAAGCTCTACGAAAGTGACTAATAATTAAGGACTAAATAAATACTTGAGCGTGAGTAATGACTACTCGACAATTTTTATATTGCATCAAAATCCAACAGCTTTTGTAACACTAACATTTGACATAGTAATCACCCAAGGGTCAAGTGGTGTGTATTAAAATGTGCTGTGTATTAAAAAATGTTACAATATACAGGGTGCCCCAAAAATGTAGTTCCTTGAAAGAAACTTTTTCCTTTGCGAAAATGTGAATTATTAACAAAAAAGCTCAGCTACAGCGGACGGATTCCGGTGCGGCGACAGGTTCCCGTTGAGCGTGGCGTTGGCATTGGCTGAGTCCACATCCGTCCATTATGGCCGCGCTTCGATTGGTTCTATTTTCATAACTACATGCTGCCGAATAATGCAAATTACGCCTCGTAAACGAAAAAATAGGATTTTTGAGGGCAATAGTTTTTGGCTACTGAAAAACCCCATTTTTGTATTATCGAGAAATGAGAACGCGAAACCGGCACCCTTGTAATCCTGGAAACGAGTCTATCGCCTTAAGTGGGCACATAGCTTTAGAAGAGAAAGATAGAAAAAGAGGAGCAACGCTCTCACGATCGTTCTGCGATTGTCCCCGAAATCTATGGCGCGACGGAACGATATCTCGAGGAATTATTGTTCGCCTGGGAGAGACTTAAATATCTTGGACCAGCGCACTTGTTATCCATCATACACCTATCGCAAGGTTATGGTACGATTCGGTACCATAACCTCCGCTACCATTCGGGATTGCTCGCGTTACGTCGTTGCCTCGTGAACGGAAATGACGTTCTGTCATTCGGTGGAGTAAACAGGGTTACTACTTCAGCGAACAGTTACTGCCCCGGCCGTTCAATCCGATTGTAATAGTTAAATGTAATTCGCGTGAAACTCGGATATGGAGACGAAGACCCATTCGCGAGGACCATACGCTTTGTGATTCTGTTTCGAACCCGATTGGATCTGGCGAAATAAAATTGAACGGATCGGTTTGGTTTAGGAAATCGTAAAGGAAGCGGCACAGAGCAGGCGTCAGCAGTGTCGCGCAGTAATATTTCATCTACGCGTTCCGTTGGATTTGTAGTTGTCAACAAACGGGCTTGTTTGTGTAAGACAGGTTGCGAAATGTACTGGGTGGAGCAATGATTCCGGTCATCCCAAATAATTATTATTGGTAATATTGTGAGAAAATGTTACGTAAATAAATAATCTTCGACTTCTGAATTATTTGCATAAATATTACACATAAATAACATATTCGGAGCATTAATTTTTGAATAGTATCGAATAGTATTGAACAGAATATGTGTTCTTGATATAGACAAATATATATTTTTAATAATTTATTAGGTCTTGTTCGAACTAAAACTTTTACTTTCACTTTCACTTTCAGGACTTCCCTTTATCTGTTCTCATCGACACTTTTAATATTAAAAACATTAATGATATTTAATATTAAAATTGTTTTTAAACAAGTTCCACGGTTCATGTTTTAAATAGAATTTATTAAAAAGTTCTAGGTTGCTTGCGATCCCTGGATGTTATTTTCTTTTTCTTTTTACATTGTTTTTGTAGCTCGACAATATCATGAAGGCATATTATTATTATTATTATGGTACTCGTGGTTATTCGAAGTTCTGCTCCTCTAATTCTTTCTAACCGAGCCGTTGTCTATGGCGGAATCCAGGAGAGCAATCCTCGTAAAAATTTATCGTTTGTCTCGAAGTAAGTTAAAAACTACAACACGACGACGTACAAATTCTGGAGCGCCGTCACGCCACGGTATCCAACGGCGAACTGGCTACGATTATTGCTTATCACCGCCTTTATTGTCGTACGATTTTGCCGCGCGAACACGCTAAGTTTAACTCGACTGTAATCGTTGAGAAGAAAAAAATCCCCGAATAGACACCGTCGAGTGGAAACCCGTGAAAAGCTCGAACGGGCCACTTGCAGCGAGGACTTTAATTCTACGAAACTGTGTGGCGTGTCAACGACGTGTTCCTGGCAATTCGAAACTGACGAAAGGCTTCTATATTTCAGGAAATAATTAACTGTTATTTTTGTTTAGAGTAATTTTGACCAACTGTGAACTTCACGCATCCAACACAGTTTAGATTTTTTTTAATTAAAATTTTAAAACATTTACGAACCACAAATCATGTGAAAATATTAAGTATAAACATTATATTGGGTTGGCAAGAAAGTAATTTCGGTATTTTAAGGTGAAATAGAGCCCAATTTTTTTATTCAAGCAATGAACTTTAATGAATAAGATATTTTCCCTTTTGTTCGATGATATTTTGCCAGAAAGACCAAACAAGAAAATATTTCATTGATTAAAATTCATCGCTTGAATAAAGAAATTCGATTTCATTTCACCTTAAAATACCGAAATTACTTTCTTGCCAACCCAATAGATTACAATAAAAATATTACGCTATGCTATTAGCATAGCAGAATATACATTTTCTGCACAAATAGGAAATAAAGAATATTTTTATTCAGTGTCCAGAATTAATTCCACCAGTGTATACTGTTTTATTCTACTATTTTAATCTCAATTTAGTATACAGCTCGAGGTATTAGAACTGAAGAGGATCCAGTATTCGAAAATGAACAAATGTCAACCTTCTATGATTTCGTGCGTTCACTTTATCATCCTTGTTCCAATTTTTGTTTTTGTACTGTTACATTAGTCATGCCGAAAGCGGGATATTATTTGTTTCTCTCTTCTTTCAAACGGAGCTGCCATTTATTTTACCGAATCGTATGTCGTTTAGCGGAAGCCCGTTTATGAGCGGCAAAACGGCAGCGCGAGTTTCGCGTAAAAGAGCGACTGTTTCCATATTAATTAATGCAAATAATGGCGCAGCTCGACGGGACGTTTCTTTGCTCGACGCGCGATCTGTTGACGAGTCAAAGGAGCACAGACCGGCTCGAGGCAAATGTTAATGAGCACCACGGAAAGCGGATCAATGATAATTGTTCGCACGTTCATCGCGATTTTAATGCATCTCCTCTCTGGGAGCTTTTGTGCAACCAACTGTAGCGAGGCGACAGCTCGAGCTGCGTCTTCGAGAAATCCATTATCATTCTCACCACTTTGATACTATTCTAACCTGTAAATAAATTCCAATGTTAAACGAAAATTTTTCTTCTGCGCTCCCCAAAAATAATTCTATAAAATATCCTAGGATAGAGTGGCTCACCAATTTTTGCCTTACACTTTAAATAAACAAATTATGGTTCATTTATATTGCCAAATTTTGAGGAAATGAATTCCACAATACAAACAGAAAGCAATCAAATGTTTTACGATAGCCAGAAATTGAAAACGCGTGAATTTTCACCCGAGCAATGTATAAGGGTTAAAATATGTACATTTTATTATACAGCCTGTCCCAAAAATGTTGTACTTCCTCTTGAAAAGGTTTCTAAAGTCAATTGAAGTAACTTTTTCTTTTGTTAAAATGTTCTCCGAGGTTTTGTTAAGGAGCTACTAAGGAAAAATACGGGCCAATCAGAGCGCGATTATCACGGACGGATTCCGGCTCGGCCAATGCCAACGCCACGCTGTGGTTTTCGTTGATAATAACTCCTTAAGAAAGCTGCGGAGAACATTTTCGCAAAAGAAAACTTATTTTAAATGACCTCAGAAACCCTTTCGAGGAAAGTACAATATTTTTGGGACACGCTGTATAACATTTAAGTAGAATTCTTTGAAGAATTGAACTAATCATCCTTGAAGGACATCAAAGCTATTTCTGCAAAACATCATTTCCGGTATCATTTTTAAAATTTTGTATCAATGCTTGCTAAGATGCTTTAGAATAAATAAATAATAATAAGTAAAATCAAAAATACTGCATTAAACACAACATTATGTCAACAAATTCAAGTGAACCTATCCTTATTTCGGCCACTGTGCTAGCGAATAATTTTATAGGAATAACCTTCGACCATATTTCTACGCTACAACATTCCATAATTATTCCCTCTGTGCTCAAAATACATCCGACCGTGTTTCGCTGTTAGATTAAAACTCATCAAGTCGCAGGAACGGTGGAGTGTCGTAGCCGTAGGAGTAAAATATGCAATGGCGCGAGGGCGTGGGTGGAAACGGTAAAAAGGAGACCGAGTGAATATATGAAGTTCGAAGAGCTTCATCGAATATTTCGCAATGGACTCTCGACAAAACGTGATGGATTTTTAAACGTGCCCTGGATATTTCCGCTCGATCATTTTCCGATCCAATAAACAGTGATGTCATATACGCGGCGGCAAGAAAATGAGCTGGCCTTTTTACCTGAATGGAATCCTTCCCGGCCTCTCGTAAAATATTCCTCGGCTGTGTGTACCCGGGCCCATTGCTATACAATAACGTTGTATACGGCTGTCCATCAACGTCTGATACCTTGCTGTCGGAACCTGGAAAAAAGATGGGCACGCGATCAGATACTCAATCAGAAGAACATCGATCTGCAGGTAATGGGTCAACGATTAAGGAGTTTCGTTCGTCTACTATACAAGAAAAATTCTGCTGAACTTTGATCATCTTCCTACACGGAAAACAATCGTTTGTTTAAACATAAAGTGACCTGTCCGATGAATGAACACTTAGATTGCATGTCTGGTGAAATTAGTATTCGCGAATCGTTATTTCATTTCCTGAGTGCTAGTTTTACAGGGTCAAGTACCCGAGACAAACCACCTGAATAATTTCTACGTTTTTAGAGATATTGACATTTTCTAGATTTTTTGAGGTGGCATCAGGAGGAGATGCTTAGCAGATTCGAAGGTCGACTTAATTTTTTTAAATGGAACCACATATTTTTGAACTCCTACGATTGCAGCCTTCCTCGAGACAATTTCAACGATATAGTCAGCCAAAGTCATTCAAGGTCAAGAACGTAAAAACGATGGAAAATATAAATTCACTGTGAAGATGTTTATCGTGAAGCATCCTCTACAAAAGAAGAACTCTCACTTGTTTTGAGAGGTTTTTAAATTTCAACTCTTAACCCTTGGATGATAGGGTCCATTTGGACCCAGAGATATAAATGTGTCACCTAAATTCTAATTTTTTAGTACCCAGTTCAAATCATTAACTATTCGTACTGAGACCAATAAGAAAACCAACATTGATCGGAAAACGTACGTTAAAAAATATGTTTAAAAAGTGGATGCGTCAAAATTTAAACAGATGTAAATGCCATTAAATTGTCAAATGCAGCTGTCTGACGAGGCCTAGATTAAATTTATCGCGTGCAACTTCAGAAACGAGATAGCCGATACTGACGTGGCCAATATAGCAAAATTCGTCTTCAGAGAGTTAAACCACTCGATACTATTTCATACTAAAACAATACAACCCGTAGATAATACTATTCACCTAGAAGAATTTCGATAAGAATGTATAGGAGCGTTGACAGCCTCGTATCCGAATATAAAAGCATGCCGAGCATCCGCTTCTGTCGGGGAGCTTCTCGGTTACTTATTAAATACGTGGTCACCGTGGGACACCCTGTATAAATTATATAATGCTACCACTTTAAAATACACTATAAATTAAAAAAAATTAGATACAGCGTTAATTATTGTATAAATGCAGTTAACGTAGTTTTTAGATAAACGATCCACCGTGCGAGCAGGTGCGTGCGCAGTCGAGTACGGAGGGTCGACCGGTCGAGTAACAAAACTTTCCGTAATGAGCTGGAGCTCTCGTCGCGAAAGAAACTGAAACAACCCGAAGAAACTCGGCCAGGCGATGGGCAAAGGTTTGCTCTGTGCAAAGGCTGACGCGGCTCTGAAAATGGCTCTCGCGTCGCGGCCATCGTGTGATGCTCGAGAATTCGGAGCGTCGAAGCCTGTTTAGCTGGCCTCGATTTCCTGTCGCATCAAATGCAGCTTTATCATTCTTCCGTGACACCATCCGCCGAGCGAAGAAAAAGAATCCCCGCCGAGATTCCGCGGACGCGATTACACGATGAATTAAATGCTGTTTAAACTGCAATCGCTGCAAAGCCCCGACGAAACATTAATTGTTAGTGAGAGAAAGAGACTCCGGGCCCCCGGACCCGCCGTTCCATGAATAAGTGGCTGTTCGTTGCAGACAAAAGCAGGGGAAAGGGAAGTGAAAGGCTGAGCCGTGCAAATCAGAAGAAGACGTAAGAGAGCAGGGAAACCGGAAGAATGGACTCTAGGATATGCCCGCCGGTGGATATGTTTTATTCAAAAGCGTCCTCCTTCTTCCAGGAACCTTCAAAAATAGACCGACGCCATTTCATGCTCTCTGTTGTTTAACAATGTATAATTTAACCGTTTATTTGCCGTGCAAATGTACCGTTCCCATTAAGGAGCCACCTTAAAAATCTCGAGGATCTCCGTATCCTACGTCGCGCGCCGGCTCCATGCATATATGCAGAGCAATACTAATTGCTTGTTACACTTATTTTGTCAGCTAAACGGGCAATCACTGTATGCTAGCTGAAACTCGTTGAGCGATTAGAGCGAAGGTGGCATCAATTTTTACTGAACGATACTTTATTGTTAGGAAATATAATCTTTTGAATGATCGTGCTGTAACCCACCAATTTTTTATCAAATCGAGTATTTTCTCAAACAGTAATTCCACTTTGGTTAATAATAGTTCGAATGAAGCACAAATAAAGACAGCGTGAAAGAACGAAGAAATTAGTAAACTAATTGCTCCAACTTCCCAAAAAAGTTCAAATCGTATAGTACAATATTAAAAAAGTTATCGTCTATTTTAGAGTGTCCGAATATTAATTCCGGCCACTGTATACAAGAACAGTCGGTAGGTTTAGTATTAAACTAACTGAATAGCTGTTCAATTGAGTATATCGAAAAGACTAATGTGTCTACACGAGATATCATCAAAAGTAAATTTTTAAAAATTATTAATTACAGCTGTGAACGGTCCTAAGCATTGAGAATTACATAGCTATAAAAATCGTCCGTTGTCGGAGGGTTAAATCGCGATAAGAAAATATTTCAATTTTTATTGTGCTACATTGAGGCCGAGTCAATTTTATTTTCATAGAAGTCTATTTTTTCTATGTATCGGAGAATAATAAATCAAATTTTTAGCTCGCACTTCGATCCAGCGTGTATGTTAAAGGCTAGAGGAGAAATTTTTCTTCCGTGCGATCGAAAATCAGGCCTGTCATGAATAAGATACAGCAGAATCGATTCTAGTTCGAGAATGGACGCTTCAACTTTCTATAGAGCGAGAAAGGGTATTGTATACGTACCGGCAGGAACGATTTATTCCACTACTTTCAGAAAAACTTAGAAGCATACGTAATAAATCTGATCCTAGAAAATAATTTATTACACGAATAAGCTCAAAAATATTTAATTGAAATAACTATTTGAAGTTCAGCTGAAAATTATATAATTGAAATGCCAAGATGAATAAATATTTTCAATATTTCCAGTAACACAGAAGCGAATAATTATTTCAAATTAACCTATGTAGAGCAATTCGAGAAATAATCTCTAGAAATATTTCTATTTTCTATTTAGGCACTGCAACCAACACACGAGTAATTCTTTTTAATCGGCCCACCCTGTATACTTGAAAATTTCCCGAACGAGGAAGAAACGTTGATAGTTCGTAAACTACTGCCAGTAGCTTTCTAGACGGTATCTCTCTTATCGGTTAAATTAAACGGCGAGATTCGTCGAGGGAGTTCAAGTTCCCTACATCGTTCTCAATGGCACCTCGACGCGGGAGTGCATCGCAGTATATTCCATAATGTCGCCGTCTTGTAAATTGAGGAGCCTGTTCTGGATGATTGAGCCCGTCTCCTGATTATACGATTCTCTAATGAACCTACTATTTCTTCGCAAATAATCTCAACGATGATGAATGTATTCATTTAAACCTTCTCAGTTCCGTCTATTCAGATCCGAAATAAAAAAAACAAATTATTATATTACATGTCTGGTGAGCTCTACTAGAATACCTTCTGTCTAGTATTTTCCTTCAATCAATTCTACAATTCATTCATTATATTTAAATGCCCTAAACAAAATCACAAGAGATATGCAGGGTGTTTCGTAAATGGCGGGCAAAACTTTAGGAATAGATTCTTAATGATTAGAAAAGAAAAAAAATTATATCAACATAGGTCCGGAAAAGATTGGTTTCCGAGTTATTAAAGCTTTTGTGCAACAATTCTCGTCACATCATCTTAAAGGCCCATTTAAAGGAATCAACAATGTTTTTGAAGTAATCGCCTATGTTTACGTCATCGAGGTGTATTATTCTTGTTTACAATTTATACTTTGTTTCATGTACAGTGAACCACGAAAGTATTTGAACGCACTTTAAAACACTAACTTTTTTATAATTGTACCAAACAACCTGATGTCTTGTAAGCAATTAGAAGCATTGGTTTACTAAATGATCTGCAAAAAAGATTTTCCAAAAATTACAAATTGCAAGGTTGCATGTAAAAATAAGAAAAACATCTTTTTTAAAACTTTCTTATTTGGACCGTTAATGAAAATTTACTACTGAAAATACACATGCTGCAAATTTCATCGAAATCGATTAACATCCCCAAGAGCTACAAGTGGTTAAATGTGAATGAAAAACGTGAGGCGCATGCAATAGATAATTGATGCATGAATAGTTCACCTAAGTCACTAACAATTTTATTGCACTGCAAATGATATGAACTGTTGTATGAGTTTTCCCAACGGCAGCTACTCTCTACACTCCTTACTATTATTTTGCGCCTCGCGTTTTTCGTTTTAAATCTTACAAGTATTTTCATAGATATTCAAAATTCACAATCACAAATTTTCAGGACTATCTGTATGGGGCTAGGAAAAATTATGTTATAATTCTTAATCCGTCTTAAAAATGTGGTATATTAAAAATTTTTTTTAATTAAATAATTATTTTCTGCTTGTTAGACGAACAGACAGACAAGGAAGCGAGTTAATATTGCAGTGTCATCCAGTTCTGAGCTATGTTTAAAGTTTCAAGTCTCTAGCTCATCAGGAAGTTAGTTTAAAATCAATTGCAAAATTTGTACCGAACAGACAAACCGACAGACAAGAAAGCGAGTTAATAAAAACGTGGTAAAATATTAATCTTGGGCTACAAAATACCAATGTCAAGTATAGGTACTTACAAATTTTTCAGAATCTTCCGTTACTTCCGTTAGGACACTGCCATTTGCGCGAATATGTCTTAATAACTGTGAAGCACAAAATACCACAATTTCCGAAATCGTGACAGCGAACGGGAAGAAGTTACTCCGACCACGGTCAAAATAGTACTGCGGTTGTCACCTCGGTCTTTTCGTGAATGATTAAGGGTGGAATTAGGTGGGGAAATGTTGCGTTTGATACTGTCAAAGAAATTCCTTTTGGTATTGTCTTTGGTCGTCAATAACATGATTTATAAGGGTAGTCCGCTTCGATGGGTCCGTCGCACGTGTTGTCCATATGTCGGGGTTGAACTTGTCGGAGCGCGGTAGTTGTAAAATAATCGGCCGGTTCGGAAGCTGATTCGCATGCGTTTTTTACTTGCTATAACGTCCTTTACAGGTATATCGCCTAATCCGCTCGAAGAACGGTGAGGTACGGTACCAATTTATATAATACAGTATTAATACTCTTATAATAATGGTATATGGTATATTCAGGGTGGAAATTATAAAGCGTTATTACAGTCGAAAATCTCCGAAAATATTGATGATAAATTTTCAGTTTCAGTTTCAATTGATACACCGAAGACATAATTTCCTTTTTCGCGCGGGCTTCGACTTATTTAATGGAGCGCGACACCGGCTTCTGGAAATTAGTAATTAATGCACTTCGGTGAACGTCGATTCTCGACGTACTCTTGCCGAACGTGCTTTTTACGCATTAAAGAAACGTCCAGTGTCGTTTTCGTTACACGGTTAAACGCCGGTGAATAGCGAGAGGTTCCAACGCTTTGTGTAATGCAGTTCAGCCGATTACCAGCCTCTGCCATTAAATATTAATTATGGTGTTGCAACAATGTGCATTAGAAGAGGGCCGAAGGGGAGGGACGATTTGAGAACCCTGGCTCGGCAAGCACAAGCTGCTGCTGTTGCCCCGAAACTGAATTCCACTGGTCGATAATAGGAGCACAGCTGCCGCGGAACAACAAAGGAACTTGCTCCGGTTCTTCCATTCCCAAGGAATATCAAGGCTCGAGAAAAAAATTGTAAAATGTTCGCTGGGTCATCGCGATTCGAGATTACCATTCCTCCAATTATTTCCCGTGGAAAAATAATTGATTGAGTTGAACACGTTTTTACCCTCGCCATTCATTTAAATCGCTTATTTACTAATATAATTATTCATTTATGAAATCTACATATTTTTAATTTTAGAAGCTTTGGTTTCTGTGCTTTCAAACCTACTTACTTTTAACTTACAGTAATGTCTATATTTTATTATATCTATTCTATTATAACTATTCAGCGGATTTTATGCATTTATGACAAAAATAGACAATTTATGACAAAATATAGAAGAATTCAAAAATACTGTTATTTTCATGTTATTTTCAGCCTATTAATACTATACTAAGAAAGAAAATAAATTTTCTATTTCATTCGAGTTTGTTGTAGGTTGAAAATAATATAATAGAATGTTTAAATTCTGCTAATGTTCTTAAATTACACCTACTCATTCGTGTCATAATTTATGACTCAATCTAAATGTATCTAACTGTGATTGAAAAGAAGGTATGCGGTTAGGAATTATTTGATCGATCGAATAAAATTTTGTGTTAATAAATGAAGAGAGTATGACAATAATTATAAAAACTTTTACACGTGTCTGTGAGAGTGTCCGTGACCCGCATTAGGCTAACCCAGAGGATTGTTGATTGTTGGCTCGAAGAAAGGTTCTCGAATTCTTTCAGGAACGAAATCACAAAGCGAACTGGCGTAGCTCAGAATCCGGCGTTAGAACACCGGAAGAAGTTTTCTTCTCGGAAATGAGGACAAGTTGCTGAAAAGTTCAAGGTAAAGAGGCGAACGCGACAAAAAGACGTCGAAATCAATACACGCTCGAATTCTGGAGAGCAAGGAATGCAGATTTATAGCGACAGTGGTCGCATTCAGCAATCTTTGCGAAGAGAACAGGAGAGCAAAGCGCCATAAAGCGGCTTTCAGTTCGGGGAGGTTCGGGAGTTACGCGGCTTTACGAGCTCTCTCTCTCTCATCAAAGAGTGAAAGCTCGCTATAAATTAGGCCCTTTTGAAATTCCCTTTCGTTGATTTTACCGCGAATACAGGACATCGACCTAAAAAGTCGCTCGATACTCGAGCAGAAGAAAATACTGCGGTAATGCGACTTGATCTTGAACGCTCCCGCTCTCGTTCTCAGTCATAATTAATTAGACTAGGCACCGGAGACTAATTTAATTAACCTACATTTATCACTGGCTTCCCGCGCTTCAAGGCACAGCTACTCTTATAATCGTTAGCCACAGTATCGAAAAGCATCGATTACGAGAGCGTACGATGCAATAACCAAATTTTTTGTAATTACAAAATATCTATGGTTTTAGCATAATGGAGATATATTTTCTCGTTTTCGTTGCACATTTCATTTCCATTATGCTGTCCGAAATATTTATTTCGTTTTCGAATTCGGAATCACTTTTTAACCCCTTGCCGTATCATTTTCTTTACAGTTACAGTGATTAAACGTCTTTTTCCCGAAAAATGTCGTAGAAGAGAGAAGAAAATTTATATTTTTTGTATGGCGACATTTATTTTAATGCTTAAGTTTTATTTCATTTAAAAAGAAAGGCGTGACATTTATAATTGTTAGACTTTGTTTAAAATCTTCATGGCGAGTCTGACTAGTTAAAATACGGCAAGGGGTTAACCAAGCTAATGGTGCAGTTAGATAAGCGAAATCTTAAGAAATAATAGCATGTTAGTGCATATTTTAACGCAAAATACACAAGATACACTGCTTCAATATTCTTGTTTCTGTACAAGTCGTTCTGCAAATGAATGGAATCTATAAAATCCAAAACATGACTTATAGACGTTTATCTAAATGGACATTGTGTTGAGGGTGTATGTTAGTATTAACCAAATCGATATCGTCCGCTCCGACATAACAGAGGAGGTATAGATTGGTTCCAGATCACGGAAACCAATTATTCATGGACTTAATGAAACGAATAACGAAGACATTACATGGTCTATTATAGAGGACACAATCATAACGTGGAGAGATTTCTCATGGCTCATGGCTCATTATCTTTGATCCTTCTACGTGGGATGTATATATTTAACCTCGTGTACCGAGTTGGCCTTTACATTAAAATTCTATTTTATTGTAATCAATACTTAGCTTATTGAAGAATACGTGGGTATAAAATTAGTATCAGTTTTCTTTTTTTTCCTAGTAAGTTATAAATTAACAGCGGATCTTTATGCAAAAATAAACATTTTCCACTGGAATGATAACAAACTGGAGTGACAAATTTATTTAAAATTAGTATAACGGTATTTTTAAATTCTACTAATGTTGTTGCTGTTTTAAATTACGTCTTCCCATTTTTTGAAGTTCTAATCATTGTAATTGTCAAATAAATAGTAAAAGTGTTCACGGGTGTACAAATAAAAAAACAATACTGAAACCTTATTCTTCAGACGTTTTACTATTGGATTGGCAAGAAAGTAATTCCGGTATTTTAAGGCGAAAGTGATGATGACTTGAAAAATCGCACTTGGATCAGTTTTTTGCAGATAAGGACGTGGAATTGTGAAGCTACCAGAAAGACGGCAAAAGATCATCGAACAAAATTAAAAAATTACTTTCTTGCCAACCCAATACGTCGGACATCAAATATTTTACGAGTCACGCAAAATTTTGAAATCGACTTTTTTCTGACTTTTCGGGGCAAATAGCCCACTGTGGGAATTGTAAGTGATCGGTGGTTGGATGATATATCGGCGTGAACCCGCGGCGTAATTGTTGTCGGACGCGGTAGATGAACGTGCAATATCCTTCTCGCGTTGCGGCGGTGCAGGGCGTTCATATCCGAGGGCATCCGGAATGCGGCAGGGGCAGAAGTTCATTGGACAGGCCAGAACTTCTCGGAATGCCGTGAAGTAGTCGGGTATCGAAGCTGGTAACGTCGTTCGGTCGAGGATCGTTTATAAATCAGTTCGGCTAGGTACCATCGCAGTGGCTCTATCGTGGCCTGCTGGAAGACGTTTGCCCTCGGCCTGGTTGCATGCTCGTCCGAGTCAGGGCCATTAACTACCGGCTATATAAGATCACGAAAGCGCATCACCGACGCGAAAGTTATGCGATGGCAGCGACTCACGAAAGTGGATCTGTTCCGATCCCGTTCTCTCTTTCGCCGTCGTCGTCGTTCCCCTAGCCCCGCCTCTCCTTGGAAGTTAAATTAGAGAATGTAGGCTGCGCTGCTGGCCAGCGGTAACGGGGAGAACGGGGAAGGCCGATTTTATGCCGGGACACGGATTCCTTGATATCATCCCCGTTCCAATTTTCTTCACTATTTTCGTAGCCGGTTGACGAGCTGTAAGCGTTCGGGTAATTGAACCGTTGAGATCCCTGCAGCTTTATCTGTCGCCGCCGCGACGCTCCAACCGAGCTTCCTCCTTCTTTGTGAGCGGGACCGTTCGTCGGAAAACATTAGGATCTACCTACTTTTAGGGCTGTTGTTATTTTATACGTAATTGTACCAGCTTTAAGAGGATTCGCCGCCGAGCATTTTCTAGGACAGGAATAAGGCTTTGGCCAAAGATGGTTGTCTCTCGCTTTTGCCACTTGAGAATGCGGAAGATGAACGTTGTGATCGGTATTATACAGTAAGTCACGAAAGTATTAGAACGCTTTGAAATGAAAAGTTTCACGCTTAAAAAATACGAGTCATATTACGAATTACGAAACATTTTTATTTCTATAGTAACGTATAAGTATCATGATTATATATGTTAAATTTAAAGTCTCTCTGATAACATAAACAATACTTACAAAACATTTCTTAGTAACATCGGCTAAATGAATGCCACAAAAGTATTCGAACGACTAAATAACAATATACATTTTAAACAAATTACAGTGTTTTAATATGTTGTCGGACCATCATGAGCACTTATTACGACTTGCAAACGTCGTTGCATGCTGTCAAACAAATTTTCAGTAATATCTTTCTTTATATTGCTCCAACTTCAAAAATTTTGGTTTTAATTCCATTAGTATTATATTTACTAAGTTGTCTGCCGATTTCTGCCCATAAGTGTTCTATGGGTTTGATGTCCGGACTTTGTGGGGGTGTTTCTAAAACGTGGGGTACATTGTACATGATCCATTGTTTAACGATATGTGCAGTATGTTTCGGATCATTGTCCTATTGAAAATGAAAATTCTCTACTACCCAGCACTCCGTTTCAAATTATCTTTTAGTATTTGCAGATATTTATATTTATTTAATATTCCTTCGATAATAACGAGATTTCCAACACCGTTGGCTCCCATACACCCCCATACGGTTGGACGTAGGTTTTTAAGATCCATTTCTCTATTTGCTAATCTCCAAATTTTGGGGCATCCATCCGGTCCAAATATGTTAAATTTACTTTCGTCAGAGAGTATAACGCGTTTCCAAAAATCTTTATCTTTATTGACATATTTTTTAGCGAAATTTAGTCGCTTTTGCATATTAACTTTGCTAATAAACGGCTTCTTTCGAGGAATACGACCATGAAAATCATCTTCACGTAGGATTCTTCGACAAAGTTCACTTGTCTTTTTTTATTTCACGCTCAATTGTATTTTCTTCCATTTTCCTTAATTTCTATTATAATTATTATATATAATTAAAATTATTATTAATGGAGGAAATACTCATGTTATTCTGCACAATTGTAAAGTCACGACATCGGATCTGCTTATTAATGAATCAGATCTTGAGAATTTCTTCAAACCATGTAGTGGTGAATCACTAAAGAACCCATAAATCATGTATCCGAGCATCAAATTAATCTCCGTATGGTTGAATGGGCCACAACATGGACGGGTTCACTCTCGTTTCGCACGAAGCCCCTAGATAAATCAATCTCCCTTGTAGTCGCCTCCAAATCGAGCGTGTTCTCGAGAATCGCTGCGTCAACGACGCGCGACATTCGCTCATTCGTTCCAACTTCAGCGCAGCTTCAAAACCGTAAACCCCGATACATCATGCAGAGCTTCGCTTCACGAGTATAGACAGACATGAGCTGACGAAACGATTCGGACTTCGGACGAGTGCAGCCGGATACCGAAAATTAAATCCTTTCTCGTTCATTCGCGTGTAACGCTTCATGGATGGTGTAACTCGATGGTAACTGTTTGAGCAACGAAGGTCGCAATAGTTTTTCGGCGAACGGCCGACGTGCATCAATATTAACAATTCGAAACAATAAACAATTTCACATGAAATTGTTTTTACAGGAAGCTAAAATATTAGGTTGTTGCATATGAAATGTCCGATTTTAGAATGCGACTCTTATAAAACGTTTCGATCAAGAAATCAAGAAATAAAAATTTCTTTCTTGTTTGAATTATTTTATTAAATTGAAACTAGTAGGTTGAACAATGAAGCACCTGCTAATCCTCCCGGGAGATAGAGGGTCAGTATCAGATTATTAGTGAAATCTTTACTTTTAGTAATGTTCTCTTAAACGTTGAGTAAAAAAACCTTTCTCACCAGCTATGGAGTGCATAAAGAAACGTAAGTATTATATTACATTATTTTATTTAATGGAGTAATATCTTTGATAATTACAGTCCTTTTCAAACTCTAGAAATGTGTAATTTGCTAGGAACCTATCATAACCTTAAAAGCATGGTTGCTCATCCTTTGTGGCTTATTTCCTTATTAAATTTTACCAGTTTCATATCCATATCATGTCCATCTTTGACAATGAGGAATTTTTCAATTTCTATGTCAAAGAACATGTAATGTCTAGTTTTCTCTCTTTTTATAATTATATTTTCTTTTATAATAATAAATTTATTAAGTTTTTGTTGTCAAATAAAGTTATGCGCTGGTTAGGAAGGGGGTGGGAGGGTCAGGGACTGTTTGTTTTTTACGGCTACCGCGTCCGTAGATTCGCCATACACACCTGAATTTTGAACAGCTAGATCGGCGATCGGCCACACTGTGCGCCGGTGGTCGCAGGAAATTAGCCGAGGGTTTCGCGCCACAACAAATATTTTCATTGTAATACGTTGTAGGCGTGAAACCAATGACGCTGCGGATTCGGCTGAAAGTTTAATCGATGTATCGCAATGTCGACGCGACCGTGCCGTGCCGACATAGTCCTGTGTGAGTCGTGCAGACAGCCTATACGATGGAAGAGCGATGTTTCCTGCCGTCATAAAGCTGCCGCGTCGCGGTGGCATGTTTATTACAGCGGTGGATAGCAGCCAGGCGAACGGGTGCATTCAGGAACTTTCCGAAGCAATAGAACATGAAGGAGGACACATTTCACGGAGCTGAGTAGACGCCGGCAGATAGAGGCGAAAGAGAGAAGAGAGGGAGAACCTGACTTTTCCCCGAGCTTCTACGACAGACGAGCTTCGGTCATTACCTCCAGGAAGATAAGGATAAGTTTCGGAATCCTCCGGCGAATCCCCTGCAAATGTTTTTCATTTTCTTCTGGTTTGCCAGTAGGGTCTTCCTGTTCCAGCCGACAGGGGATTGATAACACGTTACCCGTGAATATGGGGGGATCTTTTCGAAGTAACACGTCATGTCGAGGAAATAAGGAGTTCACCACCGAATATGGAACATGAATTTTTTGGTTTCTTTTTCAATTCTTAGAAAGTGTTAAGGGTGTGGATACGGCTCGCGCGTATTGTTTCACACTCACACACCGCTAGATCCACGTATACATACACGAGGATTGCAAGGGTCCGGTATCGGCGAAACTATTTCTCTATAATGCACATTTGGGTCCTCTACGTAGTCACAATCGCTAGATAAAAGATCACTCTAGCGGGGATGTATCCCAAGGTGGCCTACTTTTGCGTTTTCGAGGTGTAATTTTCATTATTCCCGTGTCTGTCGTGCATGTGTCGCAACGTCACGTGACTAATCCGGTTCTGGCGGAGACAGGGGATAACTTTTCCCCTCGATTCGAGCCAATACCCCTAATCTGGCGTCGGTGACTGAGCTGAATTACAGCATCTAAATTCTACTCGCATGTATTGTACAATAATCCATAACAATTTAGCATCGACTACTTAGCCTACAATGTTCTTACGGCAAAATTTGTTGCATACGAAATGGCCGATTTTAGAATGCATATCTTATAAAATCCATGCTTTAAAATTCGAAACAACTCTATTCATCAATTTTAATCCATCATAATAAAATGCGCACGACATGTGTGCGACATAATGCATTATTGCGTTAAAAATCAATTTTAAAAATGCAACGGTAGAATGTTTTGCGATGTCAATGATGCTTATTCATATTATTGTACATTGTAATATCAAATTTACGATCTCAACAGAAACATTAAATGCAATATTTCATACACGCGTTTTATATAATACGAATGTACACCTCCATTTCCATAAATTACCATTATTGCATTATTATACAACGAATTCTTAATGAAGCCTTAATGCAACGGTCTGCAGTATGAAACTGTATTTAAAAACAAGGCTAAAATGAAATACTAAATATTTTCAATCAAATATCAGAAAAATAATTTCAAGTAGAATTACACTGACCGAAAACTATGAGGAAATCTGCTTTTTTACTTTAGTGAGTTTTTTTCAAATTTTTATAAACCACAGTAGATAATTCATTGTTATTAAACTATAGGGACGTTTCGAAAACTATTTCCTAGAGAAGACTTCCTAGAGATGTTTGATTGTTATTAGACTTGTCTCATTTCTCGTATTTGTTCGCAAATTCGGCCTTTGTGTGCTTAAGAATGTTATTGAGACAATATTTCCGATACGTCAGTTATTATACAACACAGAGGAAAGAAGCACCATGCTCGAATACATGTACAGCTTCCTCAATCGTGAATAGCTTCTTTGTTTCCTCTGAAATATTTTTCTTAGTTAAACCTCTCTCCAATGGCCGTTGCTTTCAACAAAGGATCGTAATATCTCTTATTCGGTTGTGTTAATATTACGTGTTCATATTTATAAATTAAAAGCATTTTTATCAGTCAAACCCATGGCTCGAAAGATTTGTATAACTTTTTAGTGAGGGTCTTTTCAGAATAGTTTTCATCTTATAAATTTTGTTGAGAACGAATGAAGAAATATTCTTGAAATTAAAAATTTTTGTTTGAATATAGAACTAAAAAAAAAAATAAAGATTTTCCTTTAACAGGATCACATATTTTGTTCATGGGAACTTCTTTAATAATTTTTGATAAATGAAACATAGAAGTTCAAACATAATCTTTTTAGAAACGGAAGATAACTGTGTTTATTTCGTTTATATCATAGTCCTGGTAAAAAGAAATGTGACTCGGATAATATTTATCTGATACAATTATGTGATTAAGAACTGATGTTTTATTTTTACGGTCATTGCAGTAGGAGATTTCTCAATTTCCTTACATTTCTCGATCGTAACTTTCGAAAATACTTTCCTGCTACTTCTCGTACAATTTCCCTTCTGCTCCATGCTGCCGCTTAGTGCCGTGTCACTAATCGCTTTGCTCGTTTAACAGATTAAAGTTTCGCGCTTGCAATCAAAGTTGTCAGGCTTTTCTAAAGCGCGTAAAAGAAGCGTCCCAGCTGGTATGCGTACAAAAATTATTGTTCAGAGTTAGGAACAGTAAATTGATAACGTTATTCATTAAGGAAGTTAACGCTATGTTTACGGAGTACTAGAAGTGGCTAGTTTACTATAAAAATAACGAGAATATATCTATCCAAATTTTTAGCCTTTTTTTATAATATACTCAGAGGAATAAATTTGTTCAATAATTCCTCATGGATGCATCTTGACTATCTCAATAGTCACAAATTAAAAATATTAGAACGCGTCATGTTGAATTTGTTAATGATTTCAGAAACAAATAATTATAATTTAACATTTAGAGATAGACATTGAGTATATTCAAGTAAATATAAATATAAATATAAGTACATATAAAATTTAAGATTGAATTGAGAATAAAGTTGGGTTTGAAGATATGAATATTTAAGAATTGGAAAGTTGGGTAACTAGTTCTATAGGCTACAATAATTTTCTATATATGTAATTCATTCCTATGAAAATAAACTGAGATAGGCATGTACTATCTAACGCGCTATTACAGATACTATAAATGTTCGGAAATACTACCGAGAAATTTTCAACTTACTCCAAACGCGAGGGGAGTCGACCTGCTTTCTCCCGAAATAGTTGGTCGAAAACTTCTTCCTGGCAGATTTATTATCAAACTTTTCGGACTAAATTTATATTTGACACTTATTGACCTGTATATTTTCCTACCAATGACCCTGCCAATGCACAACATTGAAGAAACAAAAATGAGATAGTTTTATTCAAATAAAATAAACTTGAAAAAAAACAACTTTTGTACGTATGTTATTTTGTACGTAACAACAATGTTAATAAAAAAATGTGTTTCCTTTTAACCTCGAGTCTGCTTTTTTCTATTGTGGCCCTCGAATTAATTTATAATACTTAATGAGGCCCTTGGTGGTAAAAGAGTTTGACATGCCTGGTTTAGAATATGTGTTCAGCTGAGACACCGTGCACGTTGAGATCATCAATAGTAAGAGTAATATTCGAGATGGTTTAAGCGAGACACCCCGCGTAGAGAAGTAACGGGTGTATGCTGCGAAAGTAATCCACGTTCTCGAAACGGTCGAACACGGAATGGCCACGCGTAGGGCCATACATCACCTGTAATCTTCGTATCTCATCGGAATCTCGTTTCTGTCCCTCGATTCGATTTTCTATCCAAGTGGTTCGGACGTAAAGGGCATTTTTCTTTTCGGGATTAAGCTGGCCGGGCACTGGCCTCATGACGGACCAGGTAATTCCACTCGAAAGAAATTGGCGAACATGGAAATGAATCAGGTATATACAGTGCACCGAATTGGATCGGATCAACTCGGATCCAATGGGATCCAGAGGAGGCGTAGCGGAGTGGATTCCATAGAAAAGTCGTGGATACTTTGGAAACAGACGAAAAATCGATTCGATCCGGTCCTGGTCGGCGAACAAAAAGCTTCGCATCTGACAAAATTGTAGCCGACTTTTTCTGCCCGGAACAGGGGTATTAAAAACGTGATTTATCCAAAAATTTTAAGTCGTTCTAGAACGCGATCGATACTCTCCTCAGAACTTTTACTGCAGGAGATTTAGAAGATTTATGCACACTGCATTCGGAAAATAATTTCAATGGATATTTTATGGATTATCTTCAACTGATTCAAAACTGTTACTTATTGCTTTTTTGCTAAAACATTTGTACCAACTGTTTCATTGGCTACCTCAATTAATATATCAACTTCTTTCATCACGATTTTCTTCACATCTAGAACGATTAGAACTTAGAAATAGAACTTTGTTCCACTTTAATAGAAATCAATAATCGACATATTTATAGATTTTGTTAGAAATCTTCAACACGAGTCTGGCTTGATATTATAAGGCAAGGCATCAAGATCAATGCAAATTATATTGTTATTGAAACTGATACTAGAGTAAATGTACCTATTACTATGATATTCTTTCCTAAACTAGAATTTAAAATAGTCATTTAAACAAGCAAATAATTCAGTTAAATAAGTGAAGGATTAGAAACTCTAAGAATTTTGTTTTCAAAATTTAAATTTTGTTTTTAAAATTTATTCTTTTCTGAAGGTTTGTCTTAACCGTAAGTATCCTTTGATTTAAATATTTAACGTATAATTAATTTGACCATCTATGCTGAATGGATTAAAGTTTCTATCGCTGTAACACACATTTTATGTAACAAGCCCTTGCAAATGTTTGTCCGGTAAAATTATAAAGCTTTCTAGGAAGTTACATGATTACACTCGTGCATTGTAACTACAAAGCAGAGTTTCATGTTCACAACTAGAATACACTTACGTCTGGAATGTGTGGCACTTTGTGAGGTGCAACGGGTAATATTAAAATTTGCATTAGCTCGCGCTATACTCCAATTAGCTGATGTATAGATTTGGACCAGCTTTGCTGTCCGTGTTTGAAGAACAGTTCAAAGCTTGGAGGGATACATAAACAATACATTATACAGGTTAATTGCAGTTATGACTGATTCTCTATTATGCAATTGAATTGCATATACGGTCAGTTGTATCATTGTATGCTGTTCATATATTGTGAGGCGTACATGTTCTGGGGAATGGGGACAACAATTACCCGTAACGTAAGTAATAAATATCGATGTTTGCCAATGAATTATATCGCGACAAGACTCTATGTTTATATTAACACATTACCGACCGGTAATTATAGCATAATTCTGAAAAATCTAGGGTACGTAGCTAAACACTTTTTAATGGAAACTTCAATAGCCACAGCAATTTTCATTGTGAACTAACAAGTCACCCCCAATAACGCCATCTAATAGTTTCATTTAAGGGAGTAGACTCGTTTTTCCAGGATTGCAAGAGATGCGCGTTCTCGTTTCTCGATAATACAAAAAATGGGATTTTTCAGTAGTCAAAAACGCTAGATAAAAGATTGATCTAGGGCGCTATCTCCCTCAAAAATCCTATTTTTTCGTTTCCGAGGCGTAAAGTATAACGTTGTACTATGTGTTTCAACGAAATTATCAAAGTTTAAACATCGACAATTTCTCGAGAACGGGAGATTTAGTGTTCAAATATTTTTTCTATTTTTCATTCTTTTGCAATCAAATTATGCGTCACACCGGCTCGCAGGCGTCAGGTTTTTCGTTTTCTACGTCCCGACGGCGAAAGAAGGTTCGTAACCCAATTCGGAATTCCAGCAGCCGGGGTATCCGGCGCTCCATCCATTAGTTGAAGGTTGGAAACAGTAAACACAGATCGTACTCCTGAAAATTCACAGACTCCGGCCACTTTCTCGCGGCATCCTATCCCCGGGTCTTTTTCATGAAAACGATGAATAGTTAGTCAGAGGATTTTAGCTGGACTAACGATTTGGAGCTTAGCCTTAATCCGATGGTTCCGCAGACCTGGAGCGAGCTTAGAGTCGAGTTAGGGTTAAGAAGGCTATATAAACCCACCATAAATCCACTGTTCAAGCATTTAGAACGCTTGTATGGGCAGAAGAGCGAACCCTCGATCTTTTGATAGCGTCGAACTCCTTGAAAAGTCGACACCAAGCTACGGTATACACATTTACTAGCTGGAGCGAGACGCCGCACAGTGGGCAATTCGGACGAAATTTGTTTCAAAATCAAAGAACTTTCGATAGAAATAAGATAGTTACCAAAATCGTACTTCCTAAGGGATTTTTGATATACCTAATAAACAATACACATTTTTACTAAAATTGTTGTTCGCAATTATACTTTGATCTCTGCAGAAACCTTCTCATAATCGGCCCCATTTAATCCCATAATGGTTATAATATTTTTCAGACTTGTAATTAATTTTACGATAGTAGAGAAATTTTAAATTTTCAATATAGCCCCACATAAAAAAAGTTGTAAAATGCAACTTTTAGTATTTTTTTTACGATTATGATTAATTGCAATTTTTGAAAAAATATTTTTCACATCCTGTAGCAAACTAATTGCTCCAGCTTCCCCAAAAAAGTTCAAATCGTATAGTACAATATTAAAAAACTTATCGTCTTTCTAAGACTGTCCGAATATTAGTGGGAGTCACTGTATATGATAGGTGCGCCGCAATTTTTTCGTTTGCTGCAAAGTGCGCCGCGAGTAAAAAAGGTTTGGGAAGCACTGCCCTAACGTATTGTGCAACTGCAGACTAACGATATTTGTTTATAATTTTTCGACTAAAATTCGTCGTTTCCACGAGGTCGGGCTCGCGATATTTCACAGCCAAATAGAGACCGTTTCTCGATTCTTAAAAAGCGCGTTGGACCGTGTGTAAATTAAATCCGTTGCATAATACGTATTTGCTAACGCGACCGGCTAAATGGTTACGTGTGCGTTCAATCGGCAGTTAAATAAGTTCAATCTAGGTCGTATCGGTGCCAGGAAATTAGTGTGTGCTGCGAACTGCAATTAAATTCTTAAATGAAGGACTATAGACCTCTCGCTCGGGCACGGGCATCTTCTCTTCATTCTTTTCGCGTTGCGCGATCGAAAGTGCATAGACTACCGTAATTTGACGTAATTTGCAGAAAATAAATTATATCGGCGATGCGACCGGTTTAATTGCATCGACCGAGTATATTCAATCATGTGGAGTAATCAAGCTTAATGAATGGCCAACAGTAAAAACATTATGTGTTTATTCCCCGTCTTCAGAACCTTGCATCTATTCCACAATTAGTCTCTCAATTTTACTATTCCTACTTCGCGAACGGTATACCACATTCGTTTCTCTATAGTACAGGTAACTCTCCTATAACACGGTAGATAGGTTCCTAGAAAATGCAGTGCTCTGTGTAACCGTGTTATATGAGACCCAGAGCCAGTACAAAAAGGGGGGTTATGTTGCGGAAATCTATTAAAATCAAACTTTTTCAAATTTTTATTAAAAATATAAATGTATGTATAACACAATACGAAAAAGAAATTTCGTATTGAAATTCAGATATTTATTCATGGATTTAGTCAATAACATATTTTCCGTTCTGTTCTATTGCTTTATGCCATTTTCGAGGTAACTTCTCGTGTTATTGAATAAACATATGAATAAATATCTTAATTTTATCTTCGATTCTTAATTTGGAAACGCTACGAACTTTCTTTCCAATCCAATATTTTTATAGTAATTCTGCGATAAACGTTTGCATAAACCGTTGCTCCAGAAATAGCATTGTCAATCTACATTGTCTCGCGAAGCACAAGAGAATTTATCCTGATTTGTTTGGCTATGACCCGGTACCAGCGTTGTTTATTCATAAGCTAACACACCCCAGTTTCTGTAATCTTGTAGTACACAGAGTTTTTTAGCTGCTTGTTTTATCATGTGCAATAATATTTTGCAATCAGTGGAGAAGATTCTATTCCAGACCTTTATCATGTAACAATATTATACTTGCGAAATAAATCGCAACTTACGCAATAATAAATAAATAAATGAACTAAAAATTTCAGGGAAGTACTACATTTATTCGAGGTCGAAATTATAATGCTATTTGTGTTTTTAAAACAGTAATTATTTCTTTAGAAAATGTGTTTGTATATATTTAATGTATTTACTTAAATATTGATGATGAATTAATGATTAGTTTGCATCTTTGGTACATGTTTTCTAATTTTGCTGAGTTTAAAAAGGTATTTGAAAATTATTCCCCACTGATAAGTCACTTTGAACACATATGGTTCATTATAATAAACGATCTCGTTTTTACCTACAATTTCGTTGTTTATTGCTATTCCTCTGAAAGGGCCATGATGTCAATTTCTCGGACACGGTCGATTTATGGCGCTGTCAGGAGAGATCAATTACGTAGAATCCCTGCTGACGATCTCTACACCCTTGGGACCGAAGGGTAGCGGCACACATCTGATCCTTTTACCGAGTTTCATGGGGATTCTGGTGAAACTTTTACATCTTATAAAGAATAAAGATATTATTTATTCCACGTCAACATGTTTCACATACTACAATTCTGTAAAATATCATTTCGTCAACCATAACCGAGGATTAACACTTCACAGTCCCATGTCCCATATTAAAAGTGTTTCTTCCATTTCTGATCTTGTGTGACCTTGAAGATCATTATGTCGTATACGAATGAATTACATTCCATTAAAAAAATTGAGGGCTACCGTCATTTCTAGAAAACTAATGCAGATAAAAAATGTTACCGGCACCATTACATTGCTTGCAAAAAACAGTATAACTTTCTCCTGTTTCAATTTTTTTTTAAGGTTTACTATTTGCAAGAAAAACGGTGGCTACCCAAATAGCACCCGGACATCCGATGGATGTCCAGTGGACCTCTGTACATCCCACGGACGTCCGAATAATGTCAACGGACGTCCGGTGCTATCTGGGTAGTGTTAGCGTGAATACCCTGTATAGAAAATTTGGATCAATCAAAATCAAAAATTGCTCCAAAGCTAACGCAACCGCAATTTTTAATTGTCTACATATTTTCCAGCTACATATTTAGTTAATAAAACCATATTTTTAATTCCGCTTCGTCAATTAGTTCGTCAGTTTTCACAGTATATGATTCCGATTCATTGTTAGCGAACTGTTTTACCTTGCTTCTGGCGAGGAAACAATTATTGCAGCAGCAATTTCATAAAGTTCAATATAATAATGCTCCTATCGATCGACCGCGAAGAATTCGCGGGAAAATTCTGCTCGTAAGCGTATCTCGATCGCGAGTAGTTCCTGCTAAACAAGCGAAACTTCTGTCGTTATTGTGCTGGATGATTGGCAGAAAGAACTGCTTTCTCAACGTAAAGGAATTCCAAATGTGTCGGGTTCCGTGTATTGTACACATCATAACGATTACTTTCAGGCAACTGGAAGCAATAAGAACCTATTTCTAGAAAACCTGTGCGAGTGCGATTAAATTCACTTTATTCGATAGAACTCATTTAACCTCTAAGAGAACAGCCAGGCAACCATATCGTTTAGGTACTTGTAAAAATATCTAGACAGTGCATTTTTATGCCAAATAAAAATTGGCTGCATTCATTGCAAGATGCAGATAAATTTTTGTTGCCTATCCACGACTTAAACACGGATGCATAAATTATGTAGACTGCGAATGTTTATGCGTTTTCTAATTTCTGTAGACAAGTTCTAAGAAGGTGGAATGAAATAAAATCCTATTTTTAATGGGAACTTCTTATATGGGAAATTCTCTTTAATGGGAAATTCGCTAAGGAAATGCAGCTAATGTGTGTGTTTTCATAAAATGTTTTAACAGTTAATCAACGAAAATGCCAGCAATTTTCAGACTGACCATTAATACGTTAGAACCAGAAGTGGCAAACAAAATAAATTACAATATTCATCTCCAAATAGCTTTAAAAAAGGACAAGAATTTGATATATTGTAAAAAATTATTAATGATTAAAAATCAGTTTTTATCAATTTTTTCAAACTTCTCTGACCACGTTTGCAAATTATGTCAACATCGTTCTACATGGGAACTCGGAGCCATTATTGCTTTCAATTTCAGAATGTTGGAGCTGATAACTAACCAGGAACCCTTACATTCTGGATGTCGTCTTTCTACTATTGAATTTCCGTGGGTCGAGGTATGCTTGGCGTACCGCCCGGAGCTGTAGGGTTAAATTCCAATAATCCTGTCCGTCGCGTTGTTAACACGCTGATACTAACGAGGAGAGCCCACCCCCGTCGACCTTTCTTTTTTCTTCGTTCCCGTATCGAGTGATTGTGACGTGCCTGGTACAAAGAGCTTCTACTCTTTCGTCGACTCTGCGACGCTTTTAATAAACATGCGGGAAAGCCGTGTAAATCCTGTGCTTCGAGCCTGGACATGTCCTTTGCTCGGACGGATGTGGAAAACAAAAGTCGAATAACAGTACTGCGAGCCGATGCGAAATGTCGCGTATCCTCATACAAAAATACGTCGAACTTGTACAAGGAAAAAATTTATTGTATGTATCCAAATATAGAAAATGTGTATGCAAAACTTTAATACAAAACGGAGGTCTGATTTATTTACAAAAATGTCCAAACAAGACCTATAACAGGCCTGGGCAACTTGCGGCTCGTGAGCTGCAGACGACTCCTCTCCTTACTGCCGGGTCCTCCCCACCAAACTTCTGTTGGGTGTAGAAGGAGGTTGGGGAGGTATCCTCGTAGTCACAAGATGCTTGGATGAGTTTTCTTCCTTGCTCAAAAGTTTATCCACGTTTTCTGCTTTTTTTTTTTCTAATTTGTAGTTATATTAAAATTAGGAGGTCTCGCACGTATGCGTAATTGCTCAGTCATCGAATTAATAACAAATCAGTTTATTAACTGTTTCAATAACCTGTCGAATGGAGTGACACATTTACGTCAAATAGTGCACTCTGTCACACGTACTCCTGGGGTTACCTCAATTCTCTGATCGCGTCACAGTGAAATCGGGTTATAGGAATACCGTGTTATACGAGGGGCTCGCGTAATTGTCTTTTACGAAACCATCCCAGTCAAATACAGAAAGAAAGAAACTCTTAACACCGTTCAAAATACATTTAGATTTCATATTTTATAGACTTTCAGACACTGAACAAAATTTACGATTTTTCAAAATGTGTAATTAAAAACTAACAATTTAAAAAATGTTGAAATGTTTTGTGGTTTAATAATAATAACCATGCAGCGGCTCTATTCACAGAATTAATATATAGGGTGTTTCAAAAATGTGCTTGAAAAAAGTGATTCTTGATATGCTATGCGAACCTTTTTTAATTATTCGAATGCACCGAAGAAAAAGATACACAAAAAGCATGTTATCCATGAATTATTCTATTTTTCAACAAAGGTATTCTGTAGCATGCATTGTTTTCCGGAACAGTTTAATCCTTTCAGCTGATACGAATATTATTTGACCACGGATCCGTTCAATAAAAAGAGACATTGTAATATTATTGATAATTCACCTATCTTTCAAGCTCCGTACAGCAGACTGTAAAAACAGCGAGCTTGTAAAAACATATAAATGAACGAGCAAAAATTTAATCAGCTTCAAAGGAAAGCAGTTTGAAATGCAGGAAATCAAGTTTCTTCCGCTCCGTATTTGCAGCAGCTCTCTATAATACGATTTCGCGCGAGTTTTATTCCCAACACAAGAAACACCGGTCAATTTTCCGAATGAAAAGAACCAATCCACAAAACAACTAATCCTATCTCGCTTAATCGGCAGTCCAGTCTGTTTGACTTCCCTGGAAAACTGCTGCGCTCATCGGTTCCGCTGCTCGTACTTTTCTTCGTTGCTTCCATAAATAATGCTCGCCGAGTGAAAACATTTGTTACTGTATTTCTAATTAAATGAAAATATTCATTATTGTGCTGGTAACTGTATGAAAATATTAGCTATGTATTCATATTTTTACAAACATATTTAATATTGAGATACATATGTAGATCTTCTTTGACCTACTAAATTGAATCGCTGATTAGTTTTCGAGATATTCGTGAAAAACTGCAGTTACTATACATTGAATTTTCAGCACGATTCTAAATTTTCATTTTGTTTTTGTTTTGGTTTCTAAAGTCTTACCAGTCTTACCACCAATGCTTCTAATTGATTATAAAAAATCAGGTCGTTTGGTACAATTATAAAAAAGTTATTCTATTTTAAAAGGTGTACGAACACTGTGTACACCCACTGTAGATGCAACAAAACCGGAGCATTTCAAAAAGATCCATTAATCAATATATCATATTTGCTCGGCCTAACAATCCATTAATGCCCCGGCGGCGCACAGTTTCGTAATCACGGGGCATTCTTTATGAGAGTGTTCACAAAAATTCTATTATCCGTTGAGAAAATGACAAAATAAAGCCGACCGAACGAGCCAAATTTGTTTTCCCCCTGTTTTATGCTCTTGAAGCCGCGCGTCGAACGTTAACGAGATTCCATACTTGTTCCTTTTAACGTCATTTCCCGTCGTAATGCCGTGCAAATGGCGGGCCTCCATATTCATACAATCTAGCTCCCGCCGGCAAATAGACGACAAACGAACGAAAAAAGGAGCACGGAAAAAAATATGCGAACGCGATTTATCCGATGCTTCGCGTCCCGGTGAAAAACCGACCAATGTAATTTAACGGCGTCGCTTATACCCATTACCGTTATTATGGATGAGGATTGCGTGACTTTTTCCTTTCATCGACGCGACGTTGTGGGAACTTCATGTTGAAAACAATGTAGGTAATACACATTGGATCCACGGCGACTTCAACCGACGATGATATCGAGCGAAACGTGGCGAAATCCGAGCAGGGATCAATGATTCAGTGATAGTGGCTCGTATACAGGATCTAGTAACTGGGTCATACCATCCTTAAACCATACCATCTTTAAACGTTTGTAGATCCTTGCAACGTCGACCGATTTTGACGAAATTTTCAGAATATGTTTAATTGACACAGATCTACAAAACGTATTCTTTAAATTTTCAATATACGTAAAAAAGTTGTATAATGCAACTTTTAGTATTTTTTCTACAATTCCGATCAATTGCAATTTTTGAAAAAATTTCTTTTCACATCCTGTAGTAAACTAATTGCTCTAGCTTCCCAAAACAGTTCAAATCGTATAGTACAATATTAAAAAAGTTATCGTCTTTTCTAGAGCGTCCGAATATTATTTCGTTAATTAAATATTAATTATATAATTGGCAATATGCTTAGGACCGCTCACAGCTCTAATTATTATTTTTAAAAATTTACTTTTGATGATATCTCGTGTAGACACATTAGTCTTTCCGATATCCTCAATGAAACAGTTACTCAGTTAGTTTAATTGCCACAAATTGAGTACTTAAATGACAATTTGGATGTTCCCGGTCAAAATAGACTCCGGCACAGTATACGGAGGGTTAACTGATCCGTCGTGTCATTCTGAACAAAAAAGCTATTTGGAGACCAAGTCAAAAAAATTAATATTTCGTGAGATAATGCAAATTTTATTCAGAACTCACTGACGTTGGAATAGTTCACAAAGTACTCATTTTTTGACATAGTATCGTAATACTTTTTTGTTCAGAATGCCTCCTATTGCTCATGCCTTCAAAATGCTTCGCAGTGATCTTTTATTTCTTATTTATAAGTACTAAATCGTGCGAGTTAGGAAGGAATAGTAGTAATTCTCCTAGCAAGCACTCCAAAATTGCTAACCAACTTCCATAAAGCGAAAATAATTGCTTTTCGTGACCGATAACTAATCGATATCCTCAATCGTGTTGATGAAAGGCAGAACGAAATTTCCGGAGCATTGGAAACCCGCCTTCTAATAGAACTCAGAGGCAATTTCATCATACATATCACAAGTTGATAATTAAAGAATATATTAATACTCTTAAAGTCTTTTAATATTTTCACTGCTTTAAATTACGCTTGCTCATTTTTCTTATAAATGCATAAAATCCCCCTAATAATAAGTATTTGTTTACGACATATGGTTCCTTTCAGACTTTTTCTCTTCTCGATGAGTGTTGATATAAAAACAATTTTGATTTAACAACAATTTTCTTTGGTATAAACAATTTTGCGGCAGGCTTCTTTTACAAATGTCCACCGATCCAGAGGTGTCGATTCACCCCTAGAACGGATGACCATTACTTTTTATACACCCTGCACATAATAAATATAAACTTTTTTCATCTAAAAAATTACGAACAACAAATTGAAGTTCCAAACACTGTAACAATTATTTCATGTAAAACTTTGCGGAAATGTTGAATATTTTTATATAATTTTCTAGACGTTCCCTATATGTCAAAGGCTACCCTTGCGTCTGTATAATTCTCTCGCACACGCACACACGGTCATATTTGCATACACTAATATCCTACTCATCCATTTATCTAGCAGTGCTCCACGGGCACGTTAGTTTGAAGCCACATGTGGATACTCGTGGATAACTCGTGCGATACATACACGGCACGCGTACGTCAATTCTAATCTCAGTCACCCCTATACGCTTTACAACTCCGTCTGATATAGCTTTGTAACTTTGTAATACTCTCAACCTCTTGTACACACCGAAGCTCTTTGACTGTCTGCGTCCTCTACAAGCTTCCGCAACTGCGATTCTTGTGCCGAGACCTTAAACACACCTCCGGCAGCCTGACATGTCTTCGAGGCATCTCCGACACCTCCGTGTGTATGCTAAGTTTTCGCTCAGCTAAAGTGATACTTTTGCTTAGACTCCTGAAACTAGTTTATGCAGTTCCACAGATACAACTGTGTTCAAAAAGTTTGTGAAATCGAATAATTCGGTGTTGCAATTTTCTTCCAAGTCGACGGCATCTTCAAAGTAATTCCCTTCCAAATGTATACACTAACTTAACTCTTTCGGTCACGAATTATTTATTCCTGGAAAAAAAATCATGGCTTTACTAAGCAGTTCTTTGAATTAAATTATGATATTTCAGTTGTATAAAATTTCTCCGAAGAGGTCCCGAAGTTTCGATGAAACTTTCACAGTGCATATAATTGACACAGATCTACAAAACGTATTTTTTAAATTTTCGATATAGGCCCACATAAAAAAGTTGTAAAATGCAACTTTTAGTTTTTTTTCTACAATTCCGATCAATTGCAATTTTTGAAAAAATTTTTTTTCTCGTCCTGTAGCGAACTAATTGCTCTAGCTTCCTAAAAATAGTTCAAATCGTATAGTACAATATTTAAAAAGTTATCGTCTTTTTAAGGATGTCCGAATATTAGTAGGAGTCACTGTAATTGGGAAGACTGCAAAATTCTTATTAAACTCATAAAGGTCTACTAGAATAAGCGCTTACATAGACTTACAGATTCAAATACGCGTTGAAGAGTGTTATTGGTCCGACTCTTTTATGTAATACTTGATACGGTGCCAGACGATTCCGATGGGATCGTGCAGATCAGTGTAGATAGCAGTGTAGATCGTGCAGATAGCTTGTGCAAATAGGAATAATCAAAATCCGTGAGGTTAATCCGGGAACCGCGCTACTTTCATGATTTCCCCAGATCGACTCGCCAGGAAATAAAATTCTGTTCGGACGAATTGGCTTTCAATTTGTATCATAGTTTTTAATCGACCAGTGTGATGCGGATCGATTAATATCTCAATTTTGATCGAATGAACACGGACGGATTGTGTCTGTTCGTAAATAGAACACTCGACTGTTCACATGCAGTTATTAAAAGCAATTTAGTAGAGACAATGGGGAGAACGGTTTCGATTCCATTTCTGATCGCTTTATTCCTCGTTGACGCGCGCGTCCAGACAGCTGTTCAATTAGCGAATAACAATGGCGCGCGTGTATTAGAAGCACTCCGGGCGATGAAGAGTGTACTAATTAATTTCCGCGTTTGACACGCGCGATTTAAAACGTTTAAACCCGATCCCGGGTCAGACATTTATTATAAATCCCGATGAATAATCGATAAAGAGTAACTTGCTGGCAATTCCGGAAAGTTTCTTACCGGGAGCACAGCAATTAATAATTTCGTGCAATTTCGAAAGTAACTACATCGAAGTTGCTTTGCTACGCGCTTCCTGCTGCGTTCTAGCGAGTTGCATAACAACTCAGAACAATGCAAGTTCAGAATTACGTTAAGCTGCATCGAATATAAAATTCCGTACTGTGTGTTTAGTTCGCGTGAATTTGGTGTACCTTGCTCGAATTGATTAATAATGATAATTTTCTCGATTAAATTATTGCCTGTTTGTGCGGTAAATAATATGGGAACTAATTATGAGTTTCGTATTTGATTTTACGCGATGCGGCTATACTAACAAAATTATTTATGTTGCGAAGGAGTTCACGAATGTGTATACATATAATTATTCTACTAAACAAATATGTAACGTTCTGGCAGAACGGTTCTGCTTATTTTCTCATAAATAAGGAACACTGTTTATGGATTCACGGTACAAAAATTCATAAATTATTGAAAGAATTTCAGGCCAAGTAGGTATTATTTTTAACTCATTAAAATTATGAGTATGGAAAAAGGAATTTTTATTTTACTCCCGATTATGCGATGCTCCAATTAACTTTTCTGGTTGCAGCTAACGAAGGAAATTTTTTTACCTGTGCATACAGTTCTGTGGATATTTATATAGTTATTGTAGAAATGATACTTTAACCCTCATCCGTCCCTCGTGTCAATTTGACACAGTTTTCCCGAAATAAGTTATACTGTTCTGTTATTTGTAGGTAAATTTGAAACTTGGTAACTTTTATTTTTTTAATGCGAAACATATAACCGCAAAAACCTAAGATGTAAATGTTAACTCATCAATTTGAATGAAAAAAACATCGAAAAGTAACTGTTCGACTTGCTATTTTATCGATTTTTTTATCACTGTGTCAACTTGACACCGTGATGGAACAGTTGGACAGATTCAGTTCGCGAAATGAGGGACGGATGAGGGTTAACTAACAATTATATTAGAAATGAAATTTTTGCGTATTTTAGCACTAGTGGTTGCTCCGATTGAATGATGTAGTAAACAACAAACAATTTCATTTACGTTCTTGGACGCGAAGCAGCAATTTTATATGCACAAACATGCTCCAGCTAGCATTATATTAGAGTAAAATTCACCGAATAAATATTTCAGCGTTATTTTCATCTTTCCAATGAAAAATATGTCAATAGGAAATGCTTGTACGTCACTCCTAGTTCACGTCATTTCAGCGTAAACGAACAATGCCATTTTCGTTGCTTCGCTCGTGTTCGACAACGCAGTCCTAGCTAAACCCTGCGGCGGTCCATGCGTATTTCCGAGGTACATATAGTCTCATTCGAAGTTAGTATTCCAATACTAATTCTTCTAAAAAAAGCATCTATAGGTATTTATACATTTATAAAAATGGCTTATTAAACATAATGTAAATAAATCTGGAGAATTCAGTCATGTTGCAGGAAGAAGCTCGTATAGATTGTATTCTCCTTGCAAACGAAATTTAAGTTTGACCTTCATTTTCAGACTTCAAAGTCATCTGAAGGTCATGTCCCAATACATATTTTAAATGTATTTTTCACGAGTTACACGATGCAACACGAAAATATATGTAGTTATTTTTAAAAAAACATCAATGGCCTTGAAAACTACGAGAAAAAATATTTAAAAAACAACCCCTGCAGGATACTGACACCACTTGATGCCATTCAAATTAAACATGAAAAATTGTTTAGTTTGTCAAAATTCAAGACGATACTCTAGGGGTCACACTTAACCCCTTGCACTTGAATGGTGACTCTGAGAGGCGCCAGTAAGAATTGCCATACCATTATTCAAAACAGTTTTAATATTATTAACCGCTTACCCTACGATTTATTTTACGGTTTCAATGATTACAACGTTTTCGTAGATCATAATTCCCTAAAAAAGAAGGAAATTTATATCTATTGTATGCCCATACGTTCTCCAATAGCTGTATATTAACAAAACCAAGATAGAATTTTATTTCGGTTTAAAGGAAATTATTAACATACATTTTTATCAGAATCTATACGGAACCTTCATCACGAGTCAGACATGATATTGTAAGGCAAGGGATTAAATTCATCTGTATTCTATAAATTGTAAAAAGCTCAACCGTTATACAAGAAAACAGGTTCAATTTGATGTGCACAATGTAAAAATGATCTTGAAAGAGATGTCTTGATTTTGGAATTAAAATTGCTTCGAGTGCAATGGGTTAAGTGAAACACAAAATTTATTCGTTTCTAAAATGTACGAATACTTTTTACACTGACTGCAGATGAGAACACCAACGCCGTACAACGCAAAATCCGGTTAACATTTGACCCTCGTATTTTCTCGAGCACAGCAGAGTAATTGGCAACTTTCCGGAAATGATTAGGAAGATAGCATGGAAACGAGTTTTTGGGTCAGGTCCGCGACACCCTCTTAAAGTACGAGACGCACGGTGAATCGTGTTTACACGCATTTATCCTTGATCGTGCAGGGAATCTTTCTTTTATTTAACCGTGTACCGGTGTGGCGCTATCGTGACTACTAAATGCAAAATCGGGGAGTGCACGGTCGGCGAAACGTTTATCGGGCATTCCTCGCACGTTCCATGCGCCTAGACTGCCTGAATTTCCATTGATTCTTACGGCAACATAAGTCCTGTATACGTTCCCCTCGCGTTTTGATTTATCCACGTTCCAGAGAGCGCGGCGTTCGAACCGGAGCGGAGCGTGACATTAATAATTAATAACCAGCTCGTTAAGAAGGTAACGTATGTGCAATTAGCGTGATTAGTTTCGTGAGAAAGGACAATATTCAGCCGGCCAGGGCTATGAATAAAAGAGGTCGGAAATGGAAATAACGCTATCCTATCCCGATTCATACACATTTTACCGGCATCGTCTGTTCTCGGAATCGTGAACGTAATATATGTATACGAAATACGAGGCGCTATCGTCCTAACATGTTGCCCTTATGGGCTTGGAAAGGCTCCAGAATCTCTGGACTGTTTCCAGTGGCGTCGGAATCGTTTGTCAATTACACGCAACATCTAACGATAGTAAATTAAACCTTTTAACGTGTCTTTATTAGTTCCGGTCTGGGTGTACAGTTTCCGGATGCGGCACTTTAATTAAATTACGAATTTACGATACCTGTTAACGCGAACGCGTATCTGTATGTAATTTGTATTTCGCGCTATACTTGTTTTGTTTTCTCGTCACCGTGCTCGCTCTATTTAAATGTATATGTCGATCTATATCTTGTATGTTCTCGCTCTGTCTGTATCGTCCTCAGTCAACCAGTATAGTTCGCACTGTCAAAATAAAAGGATCTGTCCTCAAGTGATCAGTACTTTTTCTTTGTCTGTCTACCTCAGTAGAGTGTAAAAGACTCACGATAAACCTCTATCTCCTTTTCACAATCGGGCTTCAAGATTAAATTATTAAACCTATCGCTGTCTACAATACCAAATAATGCTTTATCGCGGCGATGTATATGCGTGTCTGTCAACCGGATTGCAGTTCCCATAATCTCGCTGCTCTGGATTGGCAACGCAATTATAGAGTGCAGTCGTCGGCGCGATTTCGGCGGTCGATCGTCCATTTTCGTTTCAGTCCCTCGTCACTAATCCTTGCTTCCGAGTCGAGGAATCCTTTGTTTATAGTGCCATTAATTTTTCGAATTGGCCCTGGACCGTTTCGCGAGAACGATGCCCATAACATTACACAACCACCACCGTGCTTGAGTGTTCCTACGGTGCAGTTTGGATTAAGATCTTCACCTTTGCGATGTCTGATATATCGAATTCCGTCAGAAGATACTCTATTGAACTTCAACACTTAAGAGCAATTGGGAATTATTAGACGTTTAGCATCTCTAGTAAAATGCGATAATCTACTGACAAGATAGTCGTCTTAAACTTTTGTCCGCTATTGTATATGACTCGTTAAAGTTTTACGTTGTAGTAAGTGACGCCAATGTCAATGTCAATTCTGTTATACAAATTACTTCAGCAATTGACTTCGCAGTTGATGCAACCACGTTAAAATAAACTATAAAAAAGATGGAAACCTTCAGTTGTTTAGGAAAACAAGTCTGCGCATCGAATTATCACCACGGCAATGCCCGGAGGAAGAAGCTGGCAAGGGAACGGCGGAAATGAGATCGAAGGGTCCCAATGACCCAGACGATTCACGCACGAGCCACAAAAACTGTCCTTTGCATTTCGCCGCGATTGGATTTAACCCCTGTACAAACGTTCTCGGATCTAGCACACGGTCTTGTCCAAGGAGATTGGATCCCATTGAATCCAAGACCTTGGAATGGAAGGGCGCCGGTGCCCTTACCGTCGCCCGATGAAGAAGTGACTAGGGAAGTTGTATATAAAACAGTATGCCGAATCACTTACCTCGTATTGGATTGCCACTCGGCCCTTTCCCGGTCGCTCGATGAACACGTATATGAACCAAACACGACGCAGACGGATAAATTGTTGACTCGTCCTGTCGGTTTTCTTTTACGTGACTCGAATGGCAGAGTCGGTCTCGATCGAGTTAGAAGTTAAATGTTTCTTCTTCCTCTTCCTTCTACTTTCCTCCTAATGCGACTCGCGCTTCTTATAAGTTTGCAATGAATTTTAAATGCGTGGGGGACAGTGATGAATGGTGCTCGCCGTGGTACTCTTTATTCTGATATTACCATGCAATAGAAGTTTGCTTTCGAAGGAAAAAAGGGTTTCTATAAAATCGCAAGATATTCTTCGAAGAGGTACGAACAGTCTTCGTATTTTATCGAAGCAATTTACGTGATTTTTAGAAGTAGGCAGAGGAATTTGTAGTGGCAATGTATCGTTTTACGTTGTAGCTGGGTCATTCAACGCGAAATCAGACAGTTTTTAGACATTTTTATGTTTTTTACATTTTCTCTTAAGAAAACGAAATGACTTTCCGAACGACCCAATACATTTTCTCTGTTAATAATTTCAATAATATATTCAACGTCGGAATGTCAAGTCAGACTCGTGACGAGCAATTCAAACAGAATCTATTTCGATCCTCGATCTGGGATTCGATTTCGAAACTGGCTGGCTTTTCGTGGGATCTGTTAAGCCGAATTTAATCACGGGGAAAGTCAGGCCTACGAAATCACCGGAGGGATTGAATGTTATCGAATCAAGAGCACCGGAGGAGCTCCCCATAGCCTCGTCGACGACAGAAAGGAGGAAAGCCATGGAACGGCGGCGTGTGTAATCATTTTCCCTATAATGAACCACCACGTGCGGTATTTGTTACTTTCGCGAAACGCCAGAGAGCAATTACAACGAAATCGTTTTAACGAAGGAGACGGCGTCAACGATACGATAAAAAATTCCCAGGACACAATGCAATGAGGAGCAGTTGATAAAAAAGAACAAAAAGAAACGAATAAAATCGTTAGCGGAATCCGGTATAAGCTTTCACACCACTTCGTCCGAGAATGATAACGCGATTCGTGAAAGGAGAAGCTTTGCTGCTGGGGGATTCAGTTCGGAAAATGCGCTTCGCATTGGCCAGCGGTTTAATTTAATCAAGGATAGACATTCCGTCCCGATCCTTCAAATTGTCGAAGAAGATTGAAACGCGTCCAGTTTTGTTACGGTCGTTAATGACCCGTGATTAATCGGGCTACGGATATTTCCTAGTTGCTTGGTGAAATAAACAAGTGCCTTACAGTGAACTACAGTAATATTCGGACCCTTTTACAAGGACGATAACATTTTTAATATCAGATCATGCGACTTGGATATTTTTTGAGAAGTTAGAGCAATTAGCTTACTACAAGCCGTGAAAAAAAATTTTTGAAGAAATTGTAATTGATAGGAATTACAAAGAAAATACTAGAAGTTGTTGTTTACAACTTTTTTATGGGGGCCTATATTGAAAATTTTAAAAGTACATTCTGTAGATCTGTATCATTTATACATATTCCGAAAATTTCATCAAAATCGGTCAACGTTGCAATAACATCGCAACGTTGACAATTTTCAGCCTATAATTGAAATAAATCTAAGGATTTTTGCATCTTGCAATGCCCGTAGTTTTTTTCCGCATCTACCGATTTTGATGAAATTTTCGGAATATGTATACTATAACAGATACAAAAAATGTAGTTTTTAAATTTTCAATATTGGCCTACATAAAAAAAGTTGTAAACAACAGTTTTTATTATTTTCTTTGTAATTCCGACCAATTGCAATTTTTTCAAAATTCCTTTTTTACGACATGTAGTAAATTAATTGTTCCAACTTCTTAAAAAAATCCAAGTCGTATGATCTTTTATTAAAAAAGCTGTCGTACTTTTAAAAGTGTCCGAATATTACAGTGGTTCACCTACAGTCGTGGACAAAATTAGGTAGACAGGTTTAATGATCAACAAAAAATCAATGCAATTTCAAACATAATTTTAAAATTATGTTTTAAATTGCATTGACTTTTTGTTGATCATATAGGCTTAAATAAGAGGCTTCGAAAATTAGTGAGTGATTAACGAGTAGACTGCTAATATTTAGTGATTAATGCAAAATAATAATATTCTGTGTCTGTTATATGGACCAGGAGCTACTTAGAAATTTTATACGTGCATGAGTAATTATAGTCACTGAATTCCTAATGAAAGGGACTATTATCTTAGGTATTTAAAAGGGATCTTGAGATCTGATTGATCCGTATTTTTCCTTTATAACTCCTTAACAAAGCCGCGGAGAACATTTTCGCCAAGGAAAGAGTTAAACGATGTCAGAGATCACCTCCCTTTAATTGTGTACAACATTTTTGGGACAGCCTGTACAATAGTTCGATACGCAACTACAGTATGTACCCCCGCTTTGATGGACCTTGCAAGTTTATAATCCCACGTCGTTATCTCCAGTGAATGATAGATTCAATCGACAATAGATGGTGCTTTCAATCGCAGAATCGTGACCCTGTCTCTTTATAATTGCCTTGTCGGTCTCGATCAACCATGTATAACGAATCAAGTCTCTGTCTCGCCGTGTTATAGATTATCGAGGATTTTTCTCTTCCCAGTTGTTCTACCGCTTTCCACGAATTTAATATACCGGGAATAGAAAATTTTTTGCTGAACAAACGACGAAGAGAAATATGGGAAAAATGTCAATTATATCGACGGGCTTCCGTTCAACATACACGAACGACGAAGAGCGTGTTCCCGTCTTCGACCTCCTTTTACATTTTCCTGAGGGAAAAAGGAAATCAAAGGAGTAACGAGGTTAATAAAGAGGCACGATATTGGAAGGTATACCTCGGGTTATTCCGTGCCAGGTACGATCCTTACGTTTACTACGACTGTATTTCAAATGATCTCTGGACTATGGAATCGTTCACGGAACTTCTACCCGATGCATTCAATCTGGTGATCACATCGGGCGAAAATTACATCTTCAACCCGAACGTTGCGTTAGCGTAACATTTCTCTCACATTTTGTTTGGCCAGTTTATATTATTCGATTAATTATTTTTCATGCCGTAGACGTAATAAGGGATTTCAATGATTTATTTTTTTCATTACTATTTCTTGGTGCACCTGAATCTTATGATATTTTGAAATTTGCAGAAATTCAACTATTCATACGATAAAAAAATTTCGTCTTAAATCAAAGAATTCATTTGGATATATATATTTTTGTGTAATGTTTCGACAGAATAGTATGTAAATTACTTTATCTGTGTTTTCTACATGTACTTATACTAGAAGATCGAACATTTAATTTACGAAAAATTTACTAAATACATATGACATGAATACTGTTACTTCCAAGAAATGATTTATTATAACTAACATGTGGTTTTATTTTCGAATTTAATTTTACTTTATGAAATCGTGGGAAAATAGAGTTCTGTGAATTTTTTGCTGCAAAATTCATCTCAATTTTCAACCAAACTCGAGATATGAAGTTATTTGCGTGACTCACCAACGTTCATCGTTCCAGACGTAATAACGATATTAAATGGAAGTAATAAATTATGGCATAATGTATTCTGTACATACATTAAAAGTCAATTAATTTTCCTTCATGATAATTAGAATAAAATTAGATTCATTTTGATGATCAAATCCAATCTATTTAAATTGAAACAGTATGTGAATAACTGAAAATATTTAACCCCTTGCCTTACAATATCGTGTATGACTCGTGATGCAGATTCTGAACAGATTCTGATAAAAATGTATGTTAATAATTTCCTTTAAATCGAAATAAAATTCTATTTAAACTGCAGCAATTGGAGAACATATAGGCATACAATTTATATCAATATTCTCCTTTTTTAGCAAATTACGATTTACGAAAGAAGTTCTAGTCACTGAAACCGTGAAATAAATCGTAGAATAAGGGGTTAAATACAAAAAGGTATTTCCGGTTAGTTTACCCAGAGAAAGACAGGGATCCTACAAAGGTTCTCCTGCGAATTGATTCTGCAAAATCTCAGTACAAAACAGTCCTTTGTTTCTTTACAAAACTTTCCAAATGCGGCCTATAAAATGAGACTAGACCAGAAAACCCTTGATTGACTGACTTTCGATGAAATCCGAAACCATTAAACACGTTGTATCTCTTAATATCACGCGATCCTTGATGGAAGATAGGTGCTACATCAGACAGTGGTTTATCGTGTCACTTACCGAATATGGGATTCCCACGGTGCGTTGCGAGACCACCGAGTGTAAGCACGTGCGAGTGATCTGCCGTCACGACGAGTAGCGTTTCCGACAGGTCGACTTCCTTCATTACTGCCCTCACCGCTTCCTCTAACGCCAGTGTTTCGTCCAGTGCTCGATAAGCGTTGTTATAGTGATGCGCGTGGTCAATTCTACCACCTGCAGAATACGTCATTCGCAAATTATGCTTAGTAACGACACGCAACCGGTGCTATCACACACAAAATAATTAGAGGATGCCTTTGACAAACGTTCCCGGCGACCTCTAATGGGGGACACCCGGTAATTCGCATAGGTACTATCTCGAAAGGACGTCAACAATTCTCTCAAATCAAATTTACACTAACCATTGATCGTTCACTGATTTACGAAAACAGATGACTAGACTGCGGATCTTTATGTAAAATAAAAATACAAGGTGTGTCTGAGAAGTTCGGCGAGTGGTCTCAGAAAATAAAGGAAACAAGAGTTACAAACAAAATACTTTTACTGGCCTTCAAAGTAACTCTGACATCGGTTGTAAAGCTGTTGGAAACTGTCAGCAAACGCTTCTTGTGGAATCGTTCGAATACAACTCGAAATATAATTTGTTTCTTCTTACTTAATAAATGCCGCCTTAACACAGTATAATATTTCTCAGCGTTCCTCACTTTTATGCACACGCTAACGTAAGTAAAGCACGTTCTGTTTGTAGAACACGTTATACCTATAAACACGGTTTGTCAATATACCTCGGAGCGCGTTTCCTCTATTTCTGGAAAAAGAATGGAAGTGGATGTCTTTTTCGTGGCCGACAGTTGAGTTTGCGGTCAAAAGCGATTTCCGTTTTCTATGAAGCACTGAAGGGACGAAATATGGACGCAACGTAATACAAATGTCTTTAAATAAAACGACAGAACATCCTCTCACGCATTTTCAGTATTTCCTGCTAGCTTGGATAACTCAAACCACACTGTGAATTCATGAAGGAACACCATCCCTAAACAATAATAAATCCGGATTTCACGCATTTATTACAAAAATGAGTAGGTGTAATTTAAAACAGCATTAGAATTACATCCAATACCGCAGAGGATATTAAATAAAATGAATAGAATTTATTTCTAGATAACTTCATGCACAAAATACAAAATCTAAAAGACAATTCAATTCCTCTTCTTTAAACATGGTTAAAGAATCCAGAAAATCGAGAAAACAATCAAGAAAAATCCAAAATATGATCGAAACGCCAAACACATAATTGATTAGGTACATTCCACAAACAAATTACCTGGATTTCACTTTCGGAGATTCTCCGTACTTCGCGAAACCGTTTCCGTGTGAACAATCGAAGCGACGCAACGAGTTGGCGAAAACAACGAATAAAATGTCCCGTGTAATTGTATTTATTTTCCCAGGCAAATTGTTAACAAAGTACGGGGACTCTCGTTACGTTGTTTCGTACTCGGCGCCGATGGCAAAAGAAGAAACAACAGCGACGGAGTGGAGCTACGGGACGGGATTACGAGCCGAAGAACAAAACGAGCGTCATCGGCATTTGCGGGAGCACGAAGGTCCAAGAAAGGGACCGCAGTCGTAACAGTTAACGCTAATTATTCAGAACGACCCGCAAGAATCCTGGATTCAATTATTGAACCACCCAACGGCCGCGGTCCGAATGGGTCGGTGAAACTCCTTGGAAGCCGTTCGAACTGAAAGTTTGATGCAGGGGGCTGGTTAAAGACGATCCTGATAGTTGGATCAATGCGAAACGCGAATGCGTGGACGCGTGTAAAGAGAGAGAGAGAGAGAGAGGGGGGGAGAAGAGAGGATAGTTTTGGGTTGAATCTATTCCCAAGCCGACTCCCTTTAGCCTGCGGTCGTTTCGGGTAATCAGGCTACTTGCTTGCGGCGAAATGAGCATCCAAGTGGCCCACCTTAAGGTGGGATCTCCTAAGCGCGCCTGGTCGCAGCGTTTTGCGATCCTTGGGCCTCCTAAACTCCATTCGTCATACTTCGTCAGAAGTGATCGCGTGCGTCTGCACGCTTTTTTATGGTTTCCGTAGGTCCCTTCGATCGTATATCACTAGAGATTACAACATACCCAAATTTGAACAAAATCCGACATAGTAATCCGAAAAGTATTCAGAAGCAGTTGGTCGAGAAACGCCTGCCTCTGAGTCCGGACTACTTCCGAAGCAGTGGATCCAAAAATACGTGCGTCTGCGTCTGACTTTTGGAGATCTCGAAGCGAAGGTACAAATGAAAACGTGTGCGTCGAACGCTTACGTAAGTCGAACGACGCGCGTATTTGAGTTTGGACAATGCTCTTTCCTCTTTCCTCTTCTCAAGTGGAAAAGAAGAAAAGACATATCAAATCGCATCGTAGGAACGCCAGCTTGTGCGTCCAGACAAACGAAGTATGGGATCACAAAACGCTGCGTCCAGACGCGCTTAAGAGATCCCACCTTTAGGCATCATGCTAAAAGGTCAGAACCGACCAGACGGCGCCTCCTCGCTAGCTGCACGCTAGGATGGTCGAGTTTGTTGGCGAACATTATGTTCTGTTTGCGACACGTTACGCAGCGTTCCCACGTGTACACCGCACGCGGCGCTGAACACATACTCGACCACTTGGAAAGGCTCGCTTTTCAAAGGCGGCCTGCACCGAAGAGGCGTTCAGCGTCCTGCGTTCACTATATACGGGAACGTGATTTTACGCGCAGAGTGGCAATTTAAAGGGAATAGAACTTCGATAGCTTCAACGAAATCCGGTTTCCTGTTTGCTTCCTCTTTTTGTTCTGTTCTTGGCGGCTTTATTTACGCTAAGGCGGTGGGGTAGCTGTCGGAAGAAGCCACCTGCACAGCAGTTCCTGCCGGAAGCTATATTTGATTAAATAATTGAAATGTAAAGAAGCTAAACCTGGCACGAGGAAAATAAATGGGACCAAAGAGTCCAGTAAAACTGATGTGTCTCAAAATAAAGTTTGTTTGCAGTTCCTGAAGTGGCGCAGCAACCGCAAGAAAAGTTTGCCTGCAGGAAAATGGATGCAATCGCACCAGTCATAAATCAATAAATTTAATTTCACTGTAATTAAGGAGTTCTCTCGTTCATCCATTTTCAATATTTGCTTGTCTAATTAACAACCGAAGCTGTAACAGTATCGTAATCGATATCCCCTGACAGTTTGCACTGATGCAAAGGAAAGTTTTGCGGTTATCCCGTTTCACGTTTCGACAGTGTAATTAATTTGGACGTGCCAATTACTAGTCGATAACGTCATAACTCATTATCAGATTATGCGTCCTCTAATACTCCATAGAAAATGTCACCAAAGAGATAGCAGAAAAAGCGTAGAAGGTGGATAAAATATCATGAAATAATGGCAAGTATCCTGTCTACATATGAAGCATTAAATATGCATGTTAATGAAATAAATAAATGTAGACAACGAAGTCTTATTTAAATCTAACCAACGAAGCACACAGTCGTCGCTAATGACCAAGGAGTCGACGCGACATTAAAGAAGGGAAGAAAAAGAAGAAGAAGAAATGTAAACACAGAAACACGAAATTTAACAGACATGTCAGAGTGTAATTTAATTTGGTCTCTTTCCGAGTTACTTGACTTCTTTAACGTACGTCCAATCATACATTACCTAATAAATAATTAACTGTTACTTTTTACTCTGTACTTTTATAAGTTGATAATTAAATGAAATATATCTAAAATTAGATATATTTAATTATATTTTATAAGATTCTACGGACTGTAGGTATTATATTTGTCGCTATATGTTACGTATAATAAATAATAACGAATTGATTCAAGTGCGATTTATATGATCGGTACGCTCAAATTCTCAAATTTTCAAAACAAATTTAGAAAAAGTGAAGGAGTGTTTGTATGGGTCTAATCATCGGCGACGCGCGGTTGTCAAAAATATCGATCATCCGAGTGTTAAGTACCTTCGTTGGTCGCGTTTCATTCTGTTGTTACGTCGACACGCGCAGCTTGCAATCGCCACTGTTGAAATCTATATCCGGTGGGCAAAGTTTCCCGGGGCGCGACAACTGTTGCTCTCGGATGGCAAACTGGAAAATGCATCTCTCGCTGACATATTTTGGCACGATACGCCGGCCGCCGGTTCCAGGATCGGGCGAAAGCATCAAACAAGCCGCTCACACCACCCCCTGATCGTAAGTCCGCCAAGATTCGGGCCACCGACTTGGTCCTTCGGTTATTGAGTTTCGAACTTCAACCATGTTTCACGAGTTGCGTTTCCGGTTAGCAATTTCTGATGCCGAATTAGCGGTGCAATGTTCAGCGGATTTATGGTAGTCCTCCACTGCTTATTAGTTGGACTAAACGGACTATTAGGGCAATCCATTCGAATTCGCTAAACTTCGTGCGAAGCTTCGAGTCTTTCTTAAAAACTCTATCACGTACAGTCGTGGACAAAATTAGGTGGACAGGTTTAATGATCAACAAAAAATCAATGCAATTTAAAACATTATTAAAACAAACCAGAATTGTATGGAACATTTAAGTTAACAAAGTGTACTTGAATGAAATAAACAACAATATCAATAATAACAATTGTAGGAACGTTTTGGAACGCTCCGCTGTCCGGAACATTCGACGGCCCGCCGTATGTTTATATGTTGTCAACACGACGGCAATCACGCCTGTCCATATAAGGCAATATCGACGAGCCTCGGCCGAATAAATGATTGCGAATAAATGATTGACGAACGCGAATTAAAGTAGAGGATTGCTAATATGGTATGGATTGCTAATATTGCTAAAAATGGATCTCGAACATGACCGGTTCCAGATTTTTTATTTTGCGATTATTGATATAATAAAAATAGTTTCATAAGAAATGATTGTATAGATATCTTTAGTGGAGCACATATCACAATAGGAGCTGCACAAAGTCTAAATAAAATCAATCTTGTCATTTTTATGAGGGATCCAGTTACTTTTAAGTTTATGTACCTGTTACTTTTAATGCTCGGTAGGTTTAGTATTAATAAAAAAAAAATTTCATATTCAACAATAATGTGTACGTGTGCGGAGATGTAACAACTGGAAAAGTTGTAAGTAAGTACTAAAATAACTAAATATAAGTAAAGTATTACGGTCGTATTTTGGTTCCATCATAACAGTTTACGAAATTTAAAAAGTATTATAGCCGTATTTTTTTTTCATTGGAACAATGAATATGAAATATGCAATATGAAATGTAGAACGAGTTCTCAACATTTATTCTACGAGTTGAACCAACAAAGAGAAGTTAAAATTACTGGTAGGAATATTGTTGCGTTAAAATTTTTCACCTGCTTCCATTATATCTGTTCATCCCAAACTACAGAGTCAGATTACAATTACGGTGGTCTGCTCGAAATTCCGTAAAATTGATAGGAACGAGGCGAACCGTGCCGGAAATTTTCCCGAATTCGAACCGTGCCGGAAATTTTCCCGAATTTAACACCGGATAAAAGTAAGCATCCCTGAGGAAATTATGTCATTCGGCGCAAACCATGTTCAAGAGCTCACGACGTAAACCCCTTGAACAAAAAATCTGGCCGAGAATGCTGGATCTTCGTCTGTTCATTCCGCGATATCTTATAGTTGCTCGTGCCATGTCGAGAGGCCACTTCCGTCAACATGTTTAGGAGTGGCGTGAGGAAAATGTCTGCAGATAAAAACCAAGAGCATGCGAATAGAAAAAACAGTGAAAAAGAACGAGTTCGTGCATCTGCTTCCGATTTTTCCACGGACGTAGCTTTTAATCCTGATCGTTCCTAATTTGCGTCTGTGTGATTCTCTTTGATAAAAACAGCTTCAACGTCCGATTATTTTTATCGAAGATGTGACAGAAAGCTACGTTGGCATAACTAGCTACGAAATCTAATTAATGGTCCGCGTTCGATAGTGTTAATAAATAATTCAAGTGATAGGTGGAACTCGTTATGAGATTATGTCATCTATGTACAATTACACTAATATATTAAATTATACAGTCGGGATATTTATTGTGAAAAGATAATAAACTATCCTTCTTATGATACTGTTTGTAACAATAATAAAAATAAAATAAAATACCTTAACATTATTGATCATTTGTAAGTTAGCATCAGTTTTGTATTCACCATCACCAATTCTTTTCTTTCATTTATTTCTTCTGTATTTTTCTCTTATCCATTGAATAATTGATTAAACTATGAAACAACATTATTTCATTTTATTATTATGAGAAAAGTCATAAAGCTGCCATTTTACATAAATTAATCGTAATTTTGGATTAGACACCATTATTATAAGATTACATTTCGCAACTATTGTAATTATGCGTATTATTACACACTTGTTTAGCTATTATAACATTACATTTTGCAACTATTGTAATTATGCATATTATTACACACTTGTTAAACAATCATAACATTACATTTTGCACGTATTGTAATTAGATTATTCCACCCATCGTCGCATCGAGAGTACAATCGAATGTATTTATTAAATATAAGCTACTATCTCATTTTCCAAAGTCTAATTTCTGGTAAGTTACATTGGGATGGTATAAAATCGAGAAATGTCTACGTAATAAATTCCATGTTCAACAAATTAATGAATTTCCACATTTCGAACGTAGCTGATACAATATACATAGGTTTTATCTAATGTACGAGACACGATTGTCAAAATTATGGTATGCATGAAAACAATATTTTACATATGTAACTGAAGTACGAACATAAAGTTAAAAAGCGAATATTTGTATTCTGCAGATGTGTCACCCTGTTTGCAATATTGGAAACGTTACAAAATGTTGTATATGTAAAAAAAGTACAGACTAAAAAGTAAATATTATTATAATTTGTATTATGATATTAGTATGACTAAAGTGCAAACTTTCAGCTTTTAATTTTTATTTTTTTCGAAACATATTTCCAACAAAATTTGTCAAAAACTTATTGAATACGTAAAGATTCAAATTTAAATTCTAAATTAATAAGCAAAAAGTGTTTAATATTCACTTTGGTTATACCTATAAGTGTAATTCATCATGAGAATTATAGATTCGATTAAATTATTATTATTAATTTTTCTATACATTAAATTTGTAATCAATGTTTAAGTGCAAAATATTCGCCCATGTTCACCTATACTGAACTATCACCTTCAAGTCCGATATCTGTACTCCAACCTGAAACTTTAAAGCTTTTTACTGGGATTTACATTTGCTAGGATTCACGAAGAATTGTAAATTGTAAACTTTTTTACCACGATTACAATACCATTGCGCGAGCGGAACGTAACCACTTTAGGTCACAGTAAAACTTTTTAAATGGCCGAGCATTTACTACCGGGAAAGAAATAAAAAGGGCTATCACCCGATATTCTACACTCTACAACTTAAGTACTTTTTGCTACGGAAATGAAATAATACGAAGAAAAATTGGAAACTGTTAAAATACTGCGATAAAAATATTGCGACTAGTTTCAAGACTTCTGTTGGAAATTTTTCATTCGATCTACATATATCTTACTGGCATGTGAATTACGTAAAATTCAGTAGCTGTGGTACAATGAAAATTTTCTTAAATTATATCAAAATAAAACAAAATGTGTTAGGGAAGTGCTTTGAATAAGTTGCAGTATCTCAGTACATATTATAAATTAATGGTAGCACAAAAGTTAACACGGTTCAAATCATCCTAGCAGTACTATGGTGCCAGGGACCTTCTTGTCATCTCACCACAATATGTCTGTAAATATAGTAAATGTTTCGAGAACTCGAATTTTTTGACATATACACTACTGTTCAAAAGAAAGAAGCACCCAGTATGAATTATAAGATATAATCACAAACAATATCTTTACGTAGAAATTGTATGGTACAATGATTGATTTATTGCATTTAAAGTAGTAGATAAAATCCGCAATAACACCTAGAGTTGCCTAATGAGTACTGGTCACCTAAATCGTACCCGCTCATTCTTTTGGTAACCAATTAATGTTTGCGACTTCTAGTGGTAAACATATAAAGCGTTTCAAATATTTCTTATACCCAGTGTATGAACGTTGACAAAGTAAAATTTGATTTCGGTTTGAAGGAAATCGAGAACATACCTATTCAATCTGTGTCACCTGATGCTGCAGTGCAAGAGGTTAATGATACTTCGTCACACGCATTAACAAAAGGTATTGGCACGGTCAAAACGACACCGTGAAGATCCATGGGGAATGGTGGTATCGAGGCAGTGTTTCATAACAAATTGCCCCATATTCGGTTTTAGCGTCGCGACGCAGCGGCCGGGCGCGTTATAAGTCCAATATTTCGTGCCCTAATCTCTTCCGTCGTCAAGTTCTTTATTAATCCGGTGCCATTACTCTCCGGCTATAAACCGCTCAAAACAACCGGAAGCAACAGCGTTGGCGCTCGAGTGAACGACGAAAATTCCGGGCTCGGAGTCCGCGTGTTAGACGAGGGGCTGAAGGGTTGCGGCTTTGTCGAGCGGAAACCTTATTTCTCTGTTACTCCGGGAGGGTTATGTGCGAGAGCATTTTTTTCTATTTATATCGGCCAGCTTCACGCATCGTTCCCCGTAGTTTCCCCAAAAAGTGTTCTGATGTGCCCGAGAAGCGTCCCGGCGGGCGGCGGATCGCCGAAATTTCTCGCCTCGAAGCCACGGCAGCTAGCAACGGGCGAAACGCGTGTAAAAGGTTTACGAGGACTTTAACAGGCGTTCGCGATTGCCAGCGTAAAGTACGTCGGACGCATTAACGCCGCCGAGAACGTAACTCGTCAGACCCCCTCGTCCACTCCTCGCACCCTGCTACGTCCCTGGTTATTCGGATTAAAATCCGAATTTCGGTCTGAATAACTAGCGCCTGCGCCACAGGCTCAACGGATTCCCCAGATAAGAATTCGTCACCACTTTTACCTGCAAATCTCTCTTGTAGAAGCTAATACCTCGGGTAGCCTCCGACGCTCTTGGGAATTATCTGATAACTGAATTAACATGATATTCTACAGTGACACTGTTCTAAACTTTTTCAGAAATGATAAATATTTCCTTATATCGATCGCAGAGTTGTTAATAAAAAATATATTAATGCTATCGATGCACTGCACAGTAGGACAAATGGCCATTTTAGGTGGAAAAAAATCCTACGCATCAGATGCGGCTAGTGGTGTCATCGCATGTGGTGCCGTTGTAAAGAGGAGATCTCAATCTTTAGGTTTATGGTAATTTTAATCGCGAAAAAAATTTTGGGAAATTTCTGATTATTTATAAATGTGTCGTTATAAATGCATGATTCAAAATTTGAACGCATTTCTTTAGGAACAGATTCATCGTAACTAGTTGGTAAAATGAAAAAGTATTCGATTGACTAATTAGAAATTTGTTTTCTAACCTCGGTCCCATTTACGTGAGCCTAGTTCATTTTTAGAATTAGACGTTGTAAATAAACCTGTACAGTGTGTTCGAAATAGTTTCCACGTATGTATAAACAATTATAGATTAATCATGTAATACAATACTCACAGATAAACGAGAAGACTAAGTTAAAAATCACATTCTCAGGCTGCTTGATCGGGATCCAATTAAACACTAAGCTGAAGAATTTAATTGCAAGATCCTCAAAAAGTACGAGTAAGAAAAACCGTGGCGTCAAATAAAGAGAGATTATTGAAGTAGAAAAGGAAACCAAGGATGCGTGAGAAAAGGAACTGTTAAGGCGGTAACCAATGAGGGGAAGAAAATCGTGAAGAAACTTAAGCCAGTTTTAATTCAGACCTACTTTAAATCAGACTTAAACCTAACTCGATTGTAGGAGACAAATATACCGATTAAGATCCTTCGGGTAAAAAAGTCCAGACAGAACCTTAAAAGAAAAATTGAGGACAGTGAGAATCAATTATATCACAGGCTAAATACTTGTCCAACATTCTTGTTTTATAATTTCTTTAATCAAGTAGGTTAACACTTTATACTCTGAAGTTTTGTCATCACTGTAAAAGAATTTATGTAACTTGAAAAGTAATGCATTTGTCTCGTTCTAGCTGAAAACAAAATTAGACTCAAAAATATTGATTTATCAGTGTCTGACTTCAAAGTTACACGAAGCCATGGAGGGTTAACATCAAATGTATCAAATGAGAAGCATGTATCCCAACTTTGTTTGAAAAATTTCATAACATATACAAATTTTGTATTAGAAATATAGCAAAATTGAGCATATTATGTACATATATTGTTATCGGTTTATTTAGTATTATCCTCAATTTTAAGCTGTAATGTTGCACATCACACACAATTTTTCTTTGCAAAGCAATGCAAGCAATTGTAAGAAACCGAAAATTTAGTGCAAACATAAAATTTCTAGTCTTTCACGAGTCAAACACATTACTACTCAAGTGATATTAACTAATGGGGAGTTCCACTTAGGCTTTCAATAAAAAAAACTAAAATAAATGAACACTGCAAACAATAAAATAAAAATTTGATTCAAATAACAGCTTAAACAGAGGCTTGTTCCAATAGTCTCCGGCTCTCGTTTTTCGATTCACACGGGTACGCTACTCGTCCGAGTTCAAATGCCAAAATCTCCAATTCGAGTTCGGCGCGTTTACAATCCAGATTATTACAGCAGCGTGTTCGTCATTCTTGAAATATTACGACAACGTTGAAATTTTGTACAAGTGGAATTGGTTGGTACCGTGTGGTAGATTTAATCACAGTTTCGCGAGCCGGAAAGGCGATTGGTTTACAGGGGATAAAAGTTACACGGTGGCTACAGTCCGGAATTCAACAGACTGGTCGAAGGGAGGATCGGCGAAAGGTTGGGGCTCTGACAAACACCACGACACTTTACTATCCGAACTACAATTTTTCTAAACGGTTTCATCCTCACCGAGGCATGAACATTTTCGACGCAGGGCCGAGCGCATTCCCCACTAATTGGAAAGGTGTGTTTTTTTCGTAGCAGCCCGTAAAAATCCCAGCCAGATCGAATTCTGCGAATTCTTTCTGTCCACCTGTTTTTCTCCTGATCAGGTTAGCGCACCTATTCTTCGAAAAAAGCCTGTGCATTTGAAAGTGTCCTGGTCCATAACGATCATTCTAATTGCATTTTAAACACTAGTTTTGCGCCTTTGCACCTTTGCGAGCGTCGTATAATTCCTACCACTGTCGCCAGATCAGGACTTGTCTCCCACTCTACCTTATCCCTTCTACGACGCCATTCCCCCATTCCCCGGCGGCGAACACCCCCACGATTCCGCCACAGCCCGTGAGAGAGGGAGTGACATTGGACATTGGTTCTGACCAGTGTCGCCAGATCGGGGAAATCGACGGGAATATAATTTATCCCTTCTCTGATAACCAGATTAATATCAGTCTACGGTCTTAGTGGGGGATGTTGGATCACGAAAATGTATCACTCGACAGCCACGATAGACGGCAGCACAGTCGCGTCGCCACATTGCTTCCCGCAGCTTCGCTACACGCAGCCGAATAATGCAAATTACCTCGGAAACGCAAAAGTAGGCCACCTTGGGATAGGTCCCCGCTAGATTGATCTTTTATCTAGCGATTGCGACTACGGAGAAGCCACAACTTTGCATTAGCGAGACGTGATTTGGAGACTCCCGGACTCTTGCAATCCTCGTATACGTATATGTATCTAACGGTATGTGAGTCACCACACTCTCGCTCGAGCCGTATCCACACCCTTAAAAAGACGATAACTTTTTTAATATCGCACTTGGATTTTTTTTAGCAGTTACAACTGGTTTATTACGTGATGTGTAAAAATTTAGAGAAAATTGCAATCGACCGGAATTGCAGAGAAAATACTAAAAGTATTTTACAACCTTTTTATGTGCGGCTATATTGAAAATTTAAAAAATACGTTTTGTTGATCTGTATCATATCGTGCGAGACACTATTTTTCAGCAATGTTGTCTTACAATTTTGTCCGAAGCGAATTCTATTGTTTTACACGTGTCATTTCTGAAGATATTGGATACAGTTAATTGACCCGGTGTCTTGTATTATATTTGATAAATGTTATATTTTTATTCTAGTAATTCTTGCGATGACCCATAATGTCGTCCACTTTCGTACCAAATAAAGTTGTACAGAGGTTACGAAAGAGGTTGGATCAGCAGTTTTTCGTAACATGGAACAAGGACGCGAAAAAGGCGAAAAAGGGTATATTTTGCGAGAGAAAATGCCTTTGCCGACAACGAAAGAACACAAGATGTACATACTGGTTACTAGGGAGAGGAAAAGCTATAAACTCCGTACTGTACGGAATGCTGACTCAATCTTGGAATAAGAAACTCGTGTTTCTCTACGTGCAACACTCCTAGAAGTATTGCATTGAATCATATTTTCGCTAAAGATTTGTGAATTATAAAATAGATAAAACTTTTCCATATCAGCTGCAACAGACAGAAGCCAAACACAAATTTCAATCCTCATTTAATCACGCGTTGAAAATAATATATTGATGTTTATAAATTGCTTTTATTTATTCATGACAAAAATGAGTAGCTTAAAACAGTAGAAAAATTAGAGGAATTCAAAGATACTTATATTATTTTCAACTTAGTAAACATATTAGAGAAGAAATTAAATTTCTATTACATTCTAGTTTGTCAATAGAAAGATGTTATTTTGCATGAAGATTCACAGTGTAGTTTTCACAGTGATTACTTTTTGAATGATTTTGTAGCGCACAAATCCTAATCAAATTCTGTTTGAGCAAAGAGTAAAATTAATTTTTAAAGATAGGCTAAGAGCTACGCGCGCGTCTGTAATATTTTCATTACACATCACGTAAAGCAAAAACGGAAGATACGGACATATTGTATGTACAGAGTTGAGATTCGTCGATGGTATCGTATGGGCAATTAAACGAACATATTAAGCACAGCTATGAAAGAGTTGGAGGCTAGTAATCGTGAGCATGAGTTAACAATGAAACTAGACCGAGGAGGAAAACGTTGTCACGGAATTGCAAAACTTCTATAAGTAGAAGCAGGTCACTAGATAATTAAGGAGTTGAAAAGTGAAGAGAGCATTATGAGTAATACTCGTAGAGGTCGTCCGGAGAAATTAATTTCTGGAGAAGTGAGGTTTATTGTGCGTAAGAAATAAGCTAGAAATTTCTGCTGCAACACTTGCTGCGTTGATTGCTAATGCTCTCGGAAAGGACATGGATTCTGAATTGTATCGCAAGAGTTTTGTGGGGTAAAGATTTCTATAGAACTAAACTGAACCATTTTGATTCGATGCAGTTCTTCTATATTTTCAGGTATTTTATTCTAACATTAGTTAAATATGGGTATTATTGTATAAAAATGTAAAATCAGGCCTACTTTTGTCGCTAGTTTCAATGATATCCCTTTCCGTACTCTTTTGTTTTCATTATTTTATGAGATGCAGATACATTCATCTCATATATTGGAGGATTATAATCTACCAACCTGTAAACTGAGAGAGAGAGAGAGAGAACTGTAAAAAATGGCAACGAATAGGGGAGTCACCTAAATCGTACCGGCTTATTTTTTTGGTAACCAATTAATGTTTGCGACTTCTAGTGGTAAAAATATAAAGCGTTTATGGAGTCGGTAATATAGGTAATATTATGTTTCGTTTACCGGTTGTTGAGCGGTTACCCATCCAAGCACTGCCTGCGCCCAACACTGTTTAACTTCGGTGATCGTACGAGAACCGGTTTTTGCAGCGTGGCAATGGTCGTTGACATAATTAATCAAAGTATTATTCTATAATGTACCCTCTAGTATTTTATTTTCAAATCGGGAATTGGCGGATTTGACTTTTGCAATCATCTTATCCTTATATTTTCTTTTGTCGGCCACTAGCAACTGCTTATTTCGAGCTCTGGTTAAATTTCATTTCACGAACTCGGATAAGACTATTCGAAATAAATATAAAACCGCAGATGCAATTACTTCGGCGACGATAAATAAGAGACAAACCGTACCCACCAAAAACCGCGATAAGAACACGGAAGTGGTTTTGCCCGGGAAGAAAATACATCGCGTACCTTCGCGAGACGTTCTATTTTAGTCGGCCGCGATAATTCAACGGTTTCGGAACGTCCAGAGCTGTGACAGTCCGAAAACGCTTTAATATTTTTCAGTAAAAATCGCGTATCTGTTTTTCTTTCAAGAGCAGCGGAGTGAGACGATAAATCATTGCGGGCAGTGAATCACAGTTTTCAGTTCCAAGAGATGCAGTTCCGCGAGGATACGAGTTCATTCTTTTCTACTACGTACCTTCGACGAAGAGGAAATATCCTTCGGGATTCTTCGCCAGTACACGAAGCGCCTTTATAGTCATTTCAGCCAGCGAAGGGTCACCGGTACCGTTGGTGTTTCGGTCGACGTCGAAGTCCATATGGGAATAGGAAAACAGTCCTGAAATCATCGAACGCCGTGAAACGGTGAGCCACGAAACTTTCAGCTGGATAACTTTTATCCCCATGCTATCCCTGATCGAGTTTCGCCCGCGTTCCATCGCGTTCTAACTGAATTAAGGAGAACAGGTCGAAACGAAATCATATTCCGAACATTTTTAGAATAGTGTCGCCAGATAATATCAATAATACTTGAAATGACAAATTAAAATATTTTCAGAGGTTGTTTCTTAAACTGAAAGAAATTCCAATGATAAAGATAACATATTCTCATTTATTTTGCTCATAGCGTACGCAAGTAAAAAGAAATTATTATTTATTAGTAGACTGCGAATCTTTATGCAAAATGGTCTGCATCAATTACAACAAACTGGAATCAAATCAAAATTTCTATCCTTCTTTAATCATTTTCGAGAGTTGGAAGTGATATATCGACAGACTTTAATTATTTTAATCTCTTTACTATTTATGAATAAAATGGGGGTAAATTTGTCCACGAGCTACCTTGAAATATGTTATCAAGGTCATTGAAACCGAAAAGGAGGTAGCACATCGACAAGTTTACAAAAAGGAATAATAGAAAAAACATTGTGAATACATTACTTGAATGTAAGCACCTTATTACATTATTTTCGACTTATTGAAATTATCGAAAGAAGAAATACATTTTAATTTTTGTTCTTTACAATGGAAAGTTTTTATTTTGCATGAAAATCGGCGGTCTAGTCATGAGTATTATGAGGTAATTGTTTAATTATATTTGTCCTAGAAAACCAAATCATATTTTACTCTGATATATCTCTGTACCTTAAGAAATAAGAGAGGTATTTAAGCTCTTCAAATTAAGTGGCGTACTCTGTATAATCGGTAGAGCTTGTGTAATCTCTAATACGAATGTCATGCCGATCATAATTAGGGCAACCTAACTAAGAGCTAATCGTATTCAAGGATTAATGCAATCGTACATGGTGGATAATTGTCGAACGTTGTGATGCACAATCCGAATTATTTCAGCCCTATTATAACGAAATGAGATGTGTGTGTGTGTATTATCTCTATTTCCACGTAAACGTTCATTAGCATCACATTAGTATAAGAGTGCACACACAATTTTTAAAAACACAGTAAATATACTTATGCAGTTTTTATAGGAAATAAAATATTATACATGTCACTGTAACCGTTTGGTACTTCGAGTGCAAAGTTATAATAAACGTTGCTGTTTCACGTGATAATCAGACATATGCACTACCGCTCATAAGTGTTTAGACACTCTTAAAAAGACAATAACTTTGTTAATATCGTACTATACGATTTGAAGTTTTTTAGAAAGCTAGAGCAATTAGTTTGCTACAGGGTGTGAAAAGAAATGTTTTCGAAAATTGCAATTGACCGGAATTGTAGAAAAAGTACTAAAAGTTTCGTAAATCTGTACGAATTAAACATATTCTAAAAATTTCGTCAAAATTGGTCGACGTTGCAATGAGCTACAAACGTTTAAAGATGGTCAAAATTGCAGATTTTCACGATTTTTGGCCTATATCTAAGAATTATTACATCTTTCAATGCCTGTCGTTTTTTCCCGCATCAACCGATTTCGATGAAACTTTCACAGTGCATATAATTGACACAGACCGACAAAACTTACTTTTTAAATTTTCAATATAGGCCCACATTAAAAAGTTGTAAAATGCAACTTTTAGTATTTTTTTTACAATTCCGATCAATTGCAATTTTTGAAAAAATTTCTTTTCACATGCTGTAGTAAACTAATTGTTCTAGCTTCCCCAAAAATTTCAAATCGTATAGTACAATATTAAAAAAGTTATCGTCTTTTGAAGAGTGCCTAAACACTTATGGGCGGTAATGTATATTTAATTTTCGAAAGGGATATTTTAATTAAATTTTGTTGTAAGACAATAAAGTCTGTCAAATGGATATAATACAGTAGAGTGTCCCAAGATGTCAATACAGATATATTTTACCACTCATGTTCCTAATGTTTATTTACTTGAAAAATGTACGAATCAAAAATCTGCTTCATGAAAAGCTGGATAATAAAATGTTAGTAAAAGATTTTAACGAAATTAGTCTAGGAATCTATATTTGAAATATATATATATTTCATATATATGAAAACACGTTTGAAGTTTCAATTATCTGTTATCGCCATCCGATACGACTGCACTTTCATAGCTATAAATCCTACAGTTTTATGAAGTTTCAAATAAAACTTTTGTAGAGTATTTCAAACAAAATGTACTGTATGTGAAAAATCGATTTTCTTTATTCCACCAAAGGTACAGTTAGTACAAAAAGTGTTTGAACGCTGAACTTCCGATTCACGAGAGATTGATATTTGAACTGTGATGATTGCGTCAAAAAATTGTACAGCAATATTCCTGGATTTATACTCTATTTGTGCCATCCATCGTTCAATAAAGTTATTTAGGAAAGAAAGAAATATCTATGAAGCCACGTATTTTGCAAATAAACAAACAATTTTCATTTTGCATAAAAATCCGGCTATAATTGATAATGATTGTGGCCATCCAGGATTTTATTTATTAATTTTTTAAAACACATTTTTGAAGGTACTTCTTGCAGATACGTCAATCTTTCTACTATTCCTATGCAGTAGCTGTTCAATTAATTAATTCGTTAGGAATTGAGTGAGTCTGCCGTCGGAGGGGTGAAAGAGAAAATCTATTCTCATGTAACTTCAGTTTTTTACAACGACCTGGACAATTTTTTTTTGCATTTATGAGAAAAATTAGTGCAATTTAAAGTAGTAGATAGATTAAAATAATTTAAGAATATCAGTGTACTACCAAAATTATCAACGAAAGAAAGAAACAATTTTTTTTGCATCAAAATCCACACTCCAATGATCGCACAAGTTAGACTGCGCATCTTTTTGCATTTATGAGAAAAATAAGTGCAAGTTGAAATAGTAATAAATAGATTAAAATAATTTAAGAATATCAGTGTACTACTAAAATTATCAACGGAAGAAAGAAACATTTTTTCTTTTGCATTGAAATTCGCAGTCTAGTGATCGCGCAACAAGCCAATTTCGAGTTCCGAATGAAGTTGGGACACTCGATACAATCAATCCGCCTTACGGATTATCCGAGTACGCCGATAATGAATGTGACAGTAAAAAGAACTGTGCTATTCGTTACCCAGAAGATGGTTCACTTTTCGTGGGTCGACGTTCACGAACTGCTCCTTGTTAGCGACGTATTTCGCGGCTACGTTCCGCAACCGGTGGTTCCTGGACCATTCTTCGATCAGATTTCTTCCGTCCAATCGTCTGCCGTCTTTCTCGGGGTCCTCAGGATCTTGGACCACTTTCGGTACGAAATGACGCCTGCCCCCGCCGAGGACCACCTAGATCGATTCGTAACTTTATTGCCGCGTATTTTATCGAGTCGGATAAAACTGGATTTCGAGTAATAAAGTTGGACAATCGGCGAGCATTTGAGGACGAGCCCCGAACTCCGGGACGGATCGGATTCGTGGAATTAACCTTCGATTCTAGCCCCAAGCACGAGAAATCAATTCTACTTTCCAATCCTCCGCTTAGTTGATCTATTAAAGTTGTCGACGATTTTTGAAAGTTGATTTTATTCAGTTCAACAAACCTCCCACACTCTGTCCAACGATCTTACTCGACGTTTGACAATGTTAGATGATTGTAAAAGTTGGTTAAGCAAGTCAAGCGAACCGAGCAATTAAAATAACATTCGAAAATTCAATTACAGTGGAAACATGGCTGTTCCATTAATAAAACTTCATTACAGCGCTAGATTCAATCTGCATTGATTTGTACAGGGTGTTCCAAAATTTTTGGCAAATGTCTTTTGACCATGTATCTTTTTTCATTCAGGGGGTATTCTAGTCTAGATCATCCAAAAAATTGATTTTTTATTTTTTGCATTTTCTGTTTTTGAAGTTTTTGAACACGAGGAAGGACCATTGTATGGACCTGGGTTAGCAGACTAGTTGTAACTATGCCATTCTCATATAAAGAATGGTTTTTTTACATGGCTGACATGATATCTCAAACTGTAGTCGACCGATTGTCTTCAAATTTGACGTACACTTTCAGTGGATGTGCCGTTAACATCTGAACCAGAATTACAGAAAAAATAAATTTTTTTTATTTTTTTAGCTCGCTAAACATGAAAAAAAGCCAAGAAAATCGATATTCAAGATTCAAAGTGCCGCCATTTTGTAAATTTTCAGTTTTTTTTCATTCTGGTTCACACCACAATCGCAATCATACTAATCAAGAATCTTTTTGATTTTTTCACTTCGGAATCGTGTCAGCCTGTAGGACACTTTTGTTTAAACGAACCTTGTTCAACGACATGTAACTCCCTCAGTTTTTACCATTTTCATTTAAAAAAAATTGTGAACATTGGTAGAATATAAATAAATATATATGCAAAATGCCATCCTTGCAGTTCGGCCATCCTGACGGGTTAGTAGTGGATGACCGGTATATGTACGGCGGTCAAACGCATGACATGGCATGCATGGATGCAGTGAGTGTTCAGCATTCTATATGCAGAAAATACCCTAAAAAGTCCAGAAAAATGAAAGTCTAGAGTAGAATACTCCCTTAAAAATTGCTAATATTTAAATAGTAACTACGTGGCACAGAAACATACGACAATCATTTTTAACTCGTTTCAAAGCGTAAGGGATCTGCTTTCGAAGTCTTTGGATAGATCGTTCAAAGAAGATTTTTCACCATGTGGAGTGATGGGAAAATGAACACACTTTTTGAAGATTTTTTAAAGTCAAAAGACCATGCTGATATTAAAAAATTACTTTCAGTACTAAAATCACCATGGATTTGAAAATCGGAGTTTCTCCTACATACAACATGATTTACATGAAATACAATAAATCCATAAAAGTCGCAAAATCGACATTTTGGTTGAAATATTAGACAATTATTGAATATACTTAATTTGTAATAATTAAATGTAGATTTGTATCTTTGAACATATTCACAATTGAGATTTATACACAATGTATTGTACATTATATCATCATTATATTTATCGTTGTAGATATTATTTCTGTAACATCTGAACCACAACGTTTCACGATATCATATAATATATCACATAATATTACCAATAATAATTATTACCAATAATAACTATTATAAATTGGTTTAGATTGGAATATATCAAACTTATAGATGTTTTCGGCGCTACCGTTTCGATCAATTACTAAATAACAATTTTGCAAAAACTTTTTTACTTCTTTCCTGACGTTTCGGTTCGGTTTTGAACCTTTGTCAAAGGTGGAAATTTGCTTCTAAACAAAAATATATATATAAATATAAATTTCAATATTAAGAAATGTTAAATTAATAATACAACGGATATGTTAAAGAACTTCTATCAGTTTTTATAAACAGTAATTAACTTAAGCTTGCAATTACACCATAACAAAAAAATATTATTTACTGCTTCTTTTATATAATTTTTTTTGTATCTCGGTTACATATACCGAATGTGTCGCATTAAAAATATAGAAAAATGTTAATTCAAAGCATAATGAATTTTTAATTCTCAGTAGTGGTTCACAATTGCTCGGGTTGCGGTAATTCTGAAGTTTCCATTATCTCGGTTTCAGCCGAGCGGTATTAATTAATTGCTGACGGAACAGTACCTAAAAATCAAATTTATCCGGATTACAGTTTGCTCTAGTTTCACACCTTTCATTTTCGGAGCGACTGTTTTCGAGAGTTCTTCTCATATATGTGTTCGCGTCCCGTCAGCCATCGTGATCCCAGAAGCAATTTCGTAGAATTTCAAAGTCAACCGAAGGGAAACGTTCTTTTCGTTGCCTCCGAGATTTTCCATTTCAGTGATTGTAGGATTTGTTTCCTTCGTTGCTCTTTTTTTAAGGCACTATAAATAGAAACCGTGTGTAAGGAAGACTCTGAACACGCGACCTACATCGTACACTTTTATATTTTAACGTCACCTGGAAAAAAACGTGCGCGTTGAACTTATAATATTTCACAATACAATCGCGTCAAATAAATCCGAATAATCGTGCCAATTGTCAAAGTGACGGCGAATGTTTGCATGCATAATTAAAATGTAGGAATGCTGGCATTCATGTAACAAGTTTTCAACTACATGCGGACTTGATTCATATTTTTGCTCGATAATTAACTGAATAAAAGTTATGTGCCAAATTTTCATTGTGATACGTTTTTGGTTTTTAAATAATTTTGATATTTCTGTGGGAACTATGCATGTTCGATCAACATTCCATCAAGCTGTGTACCTTCACAGGTAAAGCCTCGTGATAGGAAAACGTACTCTCCTCCTGTTCTCGTCGGGTAATAACCCAAGAGGCACAATTTGCAATTTTGTAATAAAAAAATCAATGTCACTGCAAAAGAAATTCAACAAAAAGTTACCAATTACATAAACTTTAGTGCTAAAATTGGCTTCGAACATTGAAATTGATTTTTCGCTCACGAGAAAGTTAAAAGTAGACAAAATCAATTTTCTAGCGAGGAATAAAAAATCTTGACACTTCGCGTACCGACAACTTTCACAACATAAATTGTTTAAAAGCAATTATTTAAAAGAAAATTATTGAGGTTCTTTTACATATAACACAATCATTGAGAAGCCTAATAATTTTCGAAAATGAGAAAAGCCGCTAAACTGCACAATCACAGTTATTCTTTATTGAAAAAATAGTTTGATAGTATTGGCCTTTTTATTCCAAAATTGGAAATTGTTCTTTTGTGCGATTGTCGGACCAAAAACAAGAGGAAAGTATATTTTTCGATCGCAAGGCTTTCCCTGTGATAGTAGACAGCTTGATAGAACGTCGATGGAGCGTGTACGGTTCCCACAAAACTATCAAACCCAGTGAAAACCAAAAAAAGTATTGATAGAATGTTGTGTCAGATATCTCGTTTTAAGACGAAATTTAGTCACCGTGTCGTGATTCGCGTTATTACCTCTTCAATAATTCTTGATGGACATATTCGCGAACTGTGCATAATCAATTTCTATAAAATGAATTTCATCCCGTTGGCCCGATACGGCCACTGAATCGGAAAGCTTCGATTCAACGACGGTCATCCCCCTGCACCTTTAATTCCTTCTATCTGCGGGAAAACTCTCTCGAGAACTGCGACCTGGCAGACTTTCACGAGCAGAAACTTTAACATGGAACTTTTCCGCAAAACCGAGACCGCTCCAATGGGTTTTTTCCCCAACTATATTCACTCAATATTCGTGTCAACAGTGGGCTTCGTAAACAAATTAACTTGTTTGAGATTAAACATGGTCAAAAAGTTCTTTTATGATCAAAAGCTCTGTTCTTGATTACACGATCCAACAAATTTCAATTTCTTTTTGACGTTTCGATTCTCACTATGCGATTCTTATAGAGTTTTCCGCACTGATTCCGAATCTGCCCTTCATTTTTCTCCTAGACGCACGGTTCGTGAGAAATTTGAGTTTGGAGAAAAGATATGTTTAAACAATCATTAAAGACGAAGAGACACCACTTTTGCAAAAAATTTCGAGGATATTTTTCAGTTTATCTCAAAAAATAAGGGTCCAGCGGAAAATCGAAATATACCACGCGATAGAGCAGACTATTATCTTGAGAAACCACCCTGTTAAGTTTGTAACGTCGACGTTTTTTTCGAACCAGAAAGCAAAATACCTTCGCCCGACATGGGTTGCCGCCAGTGGCGCTCACCACTAGAACGGCCGTTCCACAGGATACGGCGCACAGTGGGCAATTCGGACGAAATTTGTTTCAAAATCAAAGAACTTTCGATAGAAATAAGATAGAGCGACGAAATTTTTTTTAAATTGAAGCTGAAACTTTGTAGAATATGGGAAAAATAGGGAGATTATGGTACGAACATTTTTTAACGTCGAGAAAATTCGTTAAACTTGTAGAATGGGCGCATCAAAGTTGAATCGAAAAGATCAGGAAAACTTCAACCTCAATTACCAGAAGCATAAGAAAAGAAATGACTAAAGACCATTATCCGCTTAGAGTGAAATCCCAATTGATAGTATAAAGTAGGAAATTGACTTTCTTGATACTTACAAAATCAATATCTGCTCTTACTCGTATTATAATACAATAGTACTGTTGCAGTATCTCATCAATTGTACTGTTCAACATTTCAATCTAAAATGCTTTACTGTTCTAATGCAGCATAGTATTATAAACAAATATTGTCAGAATTTCTAACTTTTGTTCATTTTAATTTTCTCATACACTTTCTGATCCATTGTCTGTTTTAGATACTATCAAATTATTTTTTGTTTAGGATTGCAATGTAATTTGGTGCACTTGTCTAAAAATATATGAGTGTAATTGATCAAATTGAAGATTGTATGAATCAGTGTATTAATCTAGTATTTTTGGAGCAATTATCTGTGACTTCTAATAACCAATTAATTAATGGAATATAAAACAAATTACATAGTAAACATAATAAACCCCACTTATATTACGTTATATACTTCATTATTTTTTTTTAGAAGTGTTATACTATAAGCTATAATGTATGCTATATGTATGTTATAATGTATGCTATATAAACCAAACATGGTTTACGGCATTAATAAATAAATAAATAAATGAAAACCCACTTAACAGGAAAATCAATAAATTGTTCTAACTCGAAAGATATAGTACATTAAAAGAATTCTAGAACATCTATAAATTTATAAACAGATATTTGCAAAAAATTTTATTTTGCACAAAGATCCGCAGCTTAGTTATTGTAGATGAACGATTGAAAAAGACTAAAACTTTTGCATACTCCTGATCGATACGAGGTCTCTAGTGGCTCTATTATTACTGCAGCCTTGTACGTTCCACTATAGCAAACCTAATACATACTTTTTTCTATATTATTTATTAAAGCAAAGACTCCGCCTAATTCTTATATTACTCGTTTATTAAAGATATTCCTCTGCATTTGGAGCTGTAGCTGCAGTAGATCTTGTTATAGAAAGTGTACAGATAAAAATTTTGAATTGATCACAGAAACGTTTCTTCGAGGACTCGCATTCAGAGGAAATCACTTGCATAGATCAGATATGTGAACGCCGTCGGCGAAATTTTCGCGACTGAATGGCGCGATTTGTACATTGCGGAGCCAATGCTTACGAGTATTTCATCCCCCTCGAAATCCTTTGTCCGGCAGAAATCAATTTCTCAGCTCCAAGCAGCGCTTTTCAATGCAATAAGTTTCCTTTATTTTTTTGCCCGTTTGTTACGATATTACGCGCGCGCGCCGATATATCGGCGATAAATTGCACAGTCAAACGGTGACGCTGATTTTCCGGTTTGGTCTGGTATTTCATCAACGATGCAATACCAGACCAAACTACACGTTTTAGTTTTGAATTTTTAACGTTTCACCTCCGCTGAATACTTTTGCGACAACGATGAATGCAATCCGTGCACCGCAAAATGGATACGCGGAATTGTTTGCCGATGCCTTTTCCCGAAAAATTTATAAATCGATAATATACGATATTACGAATATCTGTTCTGCACTTTTGATACCACGTTTTATGTTCGATGGAAGCAGAGGTAAAATATTGAATATTAAAATTAGTTTGTGATGTTAATACTGCAGTTTCATAAATTGTCTGCTTCGTTAATGAAATTAATTTTTGTGAGTGTCCAAGCTAACAGCCCGCAGTCTAGTAATAATGATATTGAAACAAATGTTACACTAGAATTAGTGGCAATGTCTGAACAGTTTAACAACGATTCTACGTAAAATTGCATCAGCTTTAAAGGACTAGGATAAGCTGTGATTTAAGCAATCGGATGAAGCCTGGGATTGTATTTCGAGCAATTTGAATTGCACTGGACACCATCAATTATGAGAACAAATCCCAACACAATATTCTGTAGCTACTTCGATTAAATTGCACAGACATGTCATATTCTATTTATGAACATCTATTACTGTACATTTAGTACATTGAATAGTTTATGAACTACATTTCACGTACACTTGCATATACTCAATTATACATGTATAGCATTATTATGTATAGTTTTAGAAAATACGATATCGAATTTGACGTATCTGGTCAGTATTTATGAGCATATCCAGTGAATTATTGTTTAAACCCCGAACCAGAGATAGGATACCAGTGAATAGATAGGGGCAGGCTATCAGTGAAATTTAATGAAACTAGAATAATAATCGCTGCATGTTTAAACTTTAGAATAATTGAATATTAACTCCTGGGGGGGGGGGGGGGGGGGGGCTCCTCGAGCCCACAGGTTGGAAAAATTAAAATCAGCACTATTTTTCTAGGGTGAAAAATTCTGGAAAAATTATTTATTGTCGTTTATACATTATAGGTTCTGTTGCTATAGAAAAAAAATTACAGCTCCTCCTATCTCCAAAGAATAGCAAATGATCCCAGAACTAAGGATCAAATATAATAATATATCGAAACCCAAACAAAAATTCTTATGAGGATACCAAGTTTAAGTCGTAACAGGCAGAGTGCAAGCGATAATAAATGAAGATAAAAGAATATCAATTATGAATTTTGGTTTATCAATTACTTCTGGATTTTCGCCTGCGTGCTCTCCGCCCCCACCCACGACCTAACCACGACTCACTCTGTTCTGGATGACAGCTAGAATGCAAAGATCATGCGAATAAAATGAGTTGTGATTAGGTCGTGGAGGGGGGTAGAGACCAGGTGTACGAAAATCCAAGAGTAGTCTTTGAAAATTGAAATCTCACATGTCAACTATGGATTCAACACACTGCCCAACGAACCGTGGGCATTATATAAGATGTCCGGGCCATTTGTGAAATACCTGCCCATTATATACATTGCCCAAAAAATTAGGCATTCTACACGTTAAACATATTGCCCGTAACATATACATTATCTTATATTATTCTATTGTATACATATATGTACATCTAAATACAATAGAATGTTTAAAGTATCACATGCTTAAATATTACCAACCTTTTGTTTCAAGTAATTTTTTCTTAAGAGAAATGAGTAAAGAAGAGCATGGGCTCGAGGAGCCCCCCCGTTGGGAATCCGCGTGGAGGTTCGGAGCTTGGGAGTGCTATGGTTAAGTTCGTCTAATAAAATAATTTTCTGTATTACCACATGACGAAAAATGTTCATAAATCTTGCCGAACTGTACGTTCAACATATAAAAGTGTGCTCTTGTATTTGATCTGATTATCAAGAATCAAATTAAGTTGGAAAAAGGAGGACCAGACGAGAGTCAGTAACTCAGAAGCAAAGCAGACACCGCAGTATCATCACTCTTGACTTTTATCTGCGGATTAGTTTAAAATATTTGACACATGTGGTCGCCGTCTCTGCGGATCATTTAGGAACCTCTGCACGTATGGAGCCACGTGAGCCACAAAGACGGATGTAAAGATAGCGCGGAGAATCTACGACTGGGAAGACAAAGCCGGTTAGGCTAATATATAATCCCGTACGTTTATGTTACGGCCGGGTTCGTCCTCGAGCAGCTGACGTGCGATGTCCTTGCAAGAGGTTCGAGCACTAGGTGGCACCTTGCCGTCATCCTCCCAGTAACGGCTGGCTGCATGCGCGTAAAGAGCCGCTGGTGTCGCGTGCGTCACCCTCGTGGTCGTCACCAATCCCGTCGATTTACCTGTAAACAGAGAAAACTTCGATTAGCCACATCGCAGAGATTTGGCGGTCCTACTTTATAAATACGATTATAATAACGATACACATTTCGTGTCTCGTATCCATTACATTCTCCTTACCGTCTCCTATACATTTATTCCTCATCAAAATAAGTAAAGTAAAGTAATGATATTTGGTCCCCTCAGGGTTTCAAATCCATTTACCACTCTCCCCTTTCTTCCACTCTCACTATCGCCTAATTTCAGCCTATTTTAGCCTAATTTTCAGCGGGACCTACTGTTTATTAAGGTGGGTTCCGAACCACCTTCATCAAAATGAGTATATATTATATTATTAATCTATGCCACTTCATTTCACTAAGACCATGTCCTGACCAATCCCCACAACAATAACTTGTATAAAAAGCGATTCAAGTTTCGGCTTCAGCCCTCGCAAGGTAAGGTCTAATAATACATAAATACGACAAATGAATTTCATAAATAGCCTCGTTTTTAATTTTGGGATAAAGAATAACACAGGATAAAAAGTAAACAAACAGATTTAATCTTATTCATGCAAAAATTCTTTTCAAAAATCTGAAGCTGGAGTCTCGGAGATCCCACATTATCTTGCGAAGGTTAACATTTACGGTAGAGGTACACGAATTCTAGACTTCGCTTGTTACATAATAATTTATAATCGTAAGTATTTAATCGTGTTTGGTGTCATTTGTATTAGAAAAACGAGACGAAGAAGATGGTAAATGTTTCGTAAAAGGCAAAAATTATAAAAGTTGCAATCATTTGCTTCATTTGCATTAGTGTAAGTCTTATCGATACTCGACTCTTCGTGAGTTTGGTCATCGAACGTGTTTACGATTTGATTGGTTCCAACGAGATTCCCCCAGTGGTGGGGATACAATTTTGACAATTTTTACGGAGAGAATACTGTATACGAGATGTGATAAAAAAGAAACTGGACTCTTGTCTATTTCCTTGCGAAGGTGTAAGACACTGTAAAATAAAGTTTGACGGCTTTGTTGATCACCTCTTTGTACTCTTGCGAAACAATAAAAACAAAAACATGTAAGCAGATCCTTTGTGAGCATGATAACTCAGACAAAATACAAACAGATACATGGTTTAATTAAGGAATACCCCATCTGAAAATATATCTTCCTCTATAGTGAATAGAGAAAGGGATCTACGACATTTGTAAGACAGAACCAATTATTCACAAGACAACCATTCTAGGATCTTCCTCTGGGTAAACCAACCGGAAATAGCGTTTCCACTTAAATATTTCCAATTATTTACACAGCTTTTCAATTGAAATAGGTTGTTACACTTTGATTGATTAAATATGTGATAACTAGACTGCGGATCTGTATACATTTATGGCTTCTAAAAATGTTCAAAAAATGCTAAAATATAAAATTCCACAGAATTTAATACGATTTTGATTTATTTCAGATCTACAAAGGCTGCTACCACTGAGAATAAAATTTTATTCGTTCCCACTTTCTTAAAATTTGCCTAGAAAAATTAAAAATCGCATAAACATCCGCAGTCTAGTAATAACATATACAGGGTGGGGTATTTAAAACGTCTGAATAACTCGCTTGCTTTTGAAGAAAATGCGTGAGACCAAATTTATTTGGTATCAATGAGCTCATAATCTGATGATACTAATTCTTTTATATGTGAGGCCGTCGAGAAGATATGAAGGTCACCTCTACTTTCTTTTTCAATAGAACAGTTCACTGTATATGCACATGAAAGAGACATGCACGATATCTGTTAAAAAATCCTCATTAGAGAATCTCCAGAAGCCCAATCGCCAGGAAGTGCAGCATGATAAGAGATTAGATATACCGGTGAGATAATACTAATACAATGATAAAACCTTTTTGTTATTAGTTACTTCTTTTATGAAACTTTTACCAACTTATGATATGAACTTAATGGCGTGACTCATTGTAGACCAGGCCTGGCCAACACGCGGCCCGCCACGTTAAATTGTGCGGCCTGCTGCGCCGGGCGATTTTATATTTCAATTGAAACTTTTGTTTAAAAAAGAAATATAAAATAAATGAAAATACAATTCTTATATTACATCCGAGAGATATTCCAACTTAAGATATTTTGCACAACGAGTTGTAAGTTCTTTTGAATCCACATATGTTTGTGAAACATTTTTTTTTCGAAGATGAAATTTAAAAAGAGTTCATCACGTGCTTCATTAACTGATGCCAATTTAGGAAACCAGCTGAGATGTGCAGCGTCGAACATAAATATAGATTTACAAAAATTAAGAAAGGATAAACATCTCGTTAATTAAGACTCGAGAGTTAATTATATTGAATCATAGTATAACAATAAAGTTTTATTCATTTTGTATTTGTATTATATTTTTCAAAAGCATGTTTACCTAAAGTGCGGCCCGCTGTAACGTTACGTGTTATCAAAGTGGCCCGTAAAACCATTTGGGTTGGCCAGGCCTGTTATAGACGTAACAACGATGTTAAATTACTTTTAGCATTACGTATTGTAGTAACATTATTTGTTGTGATGATAAAATTCTATTTTATCTCAGTCATAAAAACTGAATTTTATTTAATTATTACGTTCCTCATGCTGTTTCTAATGTGTAGAGAAGGAAATTTTGGGAAGGTAGTTACGAAAGTTTTTAAAACCGAAATAAAACACGAAAAAACGATGAGAAAATAATAGTTTGATAGTTTTGATTAAATATTCCAGATGTTTACACTGAATCAGCAATGTTATTATCTCGGCACAGAATGTCTACTAAATAAAAATACCTGGTTTAATAAGTCTTTTAAATTTTAAGACAACGACTACCATTACATTTTACTTAACGTCTCCCTTCACGATTAAAAAGTCCAGTAAAATGTAAATGATGCAACAAGTTATATACGAGGTGCACCCCTTATCTTTGTACCTATTTCCTCTTGTTTTCCCAAGTGTCTTTTCCATTCTTTTTGAAACAAACAACCCTTGTATACATAGTGTATAGTTCTCTTGAGCTCGAAGTGAAACTTCCATTTACTTGACTTTTTAGTAGATTTTCCACCCCTTCTGCAGTGCCATTTTTTTGTGTTAGTCCTTGCAAGAGAAAGGCTGTTTTTTTATCAAACCTTGCTGCCGCATGCAGTTCCTGTTTTATTTAAATTTAATCCTATTCTTATCTCTATTAAAAATTATTATTGTGATTGTGGAATAATTTAGAAAAATACCTAGCACTGAAAGAAGTTATATGCATATTAAACTTCCACCATTTAAAAAATTTTGTGAACAAAATTTGTTGAATTCATAAACATATTACTAAAAAGTGATGAAAAGCATACGCAGAAACAGTGAATTGGTTTTTTGTTCAATACTAATTTCGTTAAAATAATCAATATTGAACGATACTAGTACCCTTCAGTCATTAATAAAAAGAAACTTGTAAAGCAATCGATTCAATTTTGCCCATACGTGAATTGAAAAGAAAATACATGCAGTTTATATGTTCACATTTCAAAATGTAATATTTTGTTTGTTTTACTCTTATCTGCGCAACGCGCTGATATCGTTTAACGATAAAATTTGCAACACTGTATAGTATTCATATCGGACGTTACAACGCAACGAAAAAAAAGGTTATCATTTTCGCTTACACGTGACTTAGGATGCCTGGTGACGTTACCACCAGAACTTCGATCGTTTAAATCTCATTGCGAAGACGGCAAGGCGTGATGACCGATAAACCTTTAATACATCAAGTGAGTCTCGCGACCAAGAATTCGAAACGCCCGAATTCCTGCCTCGAACTTCACTAAATGCTTGCCAACACTTTGAGAAGCATTGCTTGCTCTTGCAGAAGACATTACAAGTTGTAACATAAGATGTTTGCTTACAACGACAACAATGTTGCGATTCGATTAATCCATAACAGCGATTAATTAAGTCCACCTCGGACGGTGGATCATTTTCATAACAACATAATTGGTATTCCTTTGCGAGGAATTGAAAATCAATTTTTACTATAATCTATTAATCTCTTGCACTACGATTTATTTTACGGTTTCAGTAATTAAAACTTTTTTGTAGTTCGTAATTTCTTAACAAAACCGAAATAGAACTTTATTTCGATTTAAAAAAAATTAATAACATACACGTACATATTTATTAGACTCTGTTCAGAATCTCCATCACGTGTCTGACTCGATATTGTAGGACAAGCGGTTAAGTAAATCATTAGGATTTACGGAGTATGAGCATGTTATAAAAACCATTGTTAAGATAAACATTCAACATGCTCAAACTCTTTTAATATTTCTATAATTTTAGATTGCACCTCCTCATCTTTATCATTAGATTGCAAATTTTATGCGTTTATGATACAAATTAGCATAGATTAAAAGAATTTAAGGACTTCAATGTATTATTCCAACCTATTAAAATTATTAAAAGAAGTAATTTCTGTTCAGCTCTTGTTCATTGCAATTGATGCAAACAATTTTCATCTTGCATAAAAATACGATATTTATCATAAATATATAAATATCCATTGTCTAATGATTAAATAAACAGTATGATTTTGTGTGGCTTTTATAAGCCTTAATGTATCACTCAAATGTGTTAAACTGTTAAACAATACTTTAATTCAATGTGCATAATACTTGCAGATGTTGAAATATTCGGTGCTAATAATAGCAAGTTCGGATCAGATGGGCTTTAGCAAATTTGAATTACGCGAATATTCGTCAAATCTTCTTAGTGGTGGCTAAGCGAAAGTCTCTGCTTTCGTGGATAGGCGAACGGATTAGGCTGGCACGCGGAGATCTATGTTCCCGGAGGATTAGCAATTACGTTAAGTGGGCCGACGTTAGAACGTCCGGATGCTAATCGGTTCGAGTGCGTCGATACACGATCCTTCATCAAAGCACCGCTCTCGATCCTTTGATCTTGGCATCTGGACCTTCAATTATGATTTAGCATAACCAACGGACGTGTCCTATGGGTGCTGGCTCGATTAGGGACATTTCAAGGCTCGTGATTACTCTTGCAACCGTTACGGGCGTAACGACGTGCTTCACAATTAATCTGTAATTTTAAATCATTTAGAAAATGTTCATTCTATTATTTTTTTCTCTATATGTAATTGTACAAAAAACGTTTTTTGTACATTCTTGCGTCCAGATATTTTTTGGATAATTTCTCAAATGAATTTTAGATATGTTGTAATTTTTAACGATAAAATAAAGTTATCGCATGTTAATTAGATCATACAATGTACTTTTTGTCTGAATCTTTCGGTCGTCGTATTTTTGCATACGATATAAAAATACGTGTTTTTCATATACAGGGTGTCATTTTAAATAACTTTTCCCTTTACGAAAATCTTCTCCGCGGCTTCGTTAAGGAGTAATTAACGAAAAACACGGACCAATTAGAGCGCGGTTGTATTGTGGACGGATTACGTGGCGTTGGCATTGGCCGAGCTGGAATCCGTCCGCTGTAGCCGCGCTCTGATTGGTCCGTGTTTTTCGTTAATACCTCCTTCACGAAGTTCCGGAGAAGATTTCCGTAAAGGAAAAAGTTGTTTCAAATGACCTTCGGAATCACCCTTTTCAACGAAATACATTTCTTAGGCACCCTGTATAATAATTGAATGTATCCTTGAAGTCTTACTTACGTTGATTGCCGCATTACAACCTCGAAGAATCCAACAAAGTCAAATAAGTTGGCCAATGAAACCAAAATGAGGAACACGAAGTTAATCATAGTGATAATTCCTTTAACCCATCTACATCCTTCTTGGAAATTAATTAAAATTGAAAATTAATTTCTAGATCTGAGGAAAAATAATATGTGACAATTTTGTGACGTGAAACAAATTTTGTTCGGTCCGCTAATAACGAAAATAATCGTGACTGAAAGTGCTTGCGTTCGACGGTCGACTCTGCGCAAAGTCTGCAGCTTACAATTAGCGGCCATCATCCATCGAAAGCAGTGCATTTCGAGTTTCTTGCAAACTGTCAACCCTGTTATGAACTTCCCGAGAATTTACTCCGTCCCTTCCATACAGCACGACCACGATAAAGTTCTGTCATCAACAAGTATCCGCATCACTGCGGCTTGTAATTAAGCCAAGAAACCGATAGTTCCTATCAAAACCCAGGCCCAAATAGTTGCACACAACTGGAATCGAATCTTACAGTTGGCTCTGCAGAAAGATAGTGTTTCTGAGACAGCTCAAGAAGCATTCAGTCGATTTGCATCGACTAACTGCATACGAGCACGCGCAGCGTTGCCGTTAATAATGCGTTTTACGTACACAATTATTTGGGAACAAATGAAGAACAGATCGAATAATTATTATACCAATTTGCTGTAAAATTGAATGAAAGATTAACGATGTTAATACGTAATATCTGATGGAAATGTTTCCATATTTGAATGAATGACGACGGTTGTGGAATAATCATATTTTCGTGCAATTTCGAATCGATTTTTAAGTAGCAATTGATTTACGCATTCACTAATTAGGAAATAAATGATGCAGTATTATTCAGAATTGAAAATCTTTCAATTGTTCTAGAACAAAATCAGAGAATAATTATTCGTAGACAGCGGATCTTTATGCAAAATAAAAATTTTCTACCCGAACTGTAACAAACTGGAATGCAATATAAATTTATTTTGTCTTTTAATATGTTCAGAAAATATGTTGAAAATAATATAATCGCATTTTTAAATTTTTCTAATGTTTTTACCGTTTCAAATTCTAATGTTTTTACCGTATTCGTCACAGCAACTTAACGTATTCGTATAATTTATTTGGATAGCAATGCGAACAACTGTTGACCACTTTTTATCCATTTTACACGAAAACCACACACTTTAACTGAAAAATCAATATGGTTGTACAAGCTGACGCGTCATTGTGCTAGAGGTGCTCACAAGAGAAGGCTTGAAATGTCACATTCTGTTTTTTATGGAATTCTGTAATACCTACATATTTTTTTGGCCACAGAAATTCAAGTGTAAAAGCTAAAATCGTTCAGGAAAGTTTGACTTTCAAAGCGCCAGCTCGGAAAGCGGTAGAAACAGGAAACAAATATTCCACTAAAAATTGAATGGCTTTTCATATATCAGAGCGAACTACATGTATAACATACCAAGTTTCTTTCGCGGTAAATAAAAGATTTTATTTATCATGCTGACTGTTTACGACAAAGCCGGCAGGGTTCATTAATTTTGATGAGGTTTTGGGAATATGTGGCGGAGTTTTTGATGAAATGAATGTACATATATAATAACGATGCGAACGATATGCACAGTATAAAATCAATACACAAAACCGTAGACGTTTCTATATTTCAGAATCATGTCCATAACTACAACTAACAAAACGCGCACTTCAATTTACAGAACATAACCATAGTATGTATACACAATACACATCGATTATTGTATGTCATTTTATTCAAATACCAATAGCGAATATTATAGAAAAGTATAACAACAACAACCATAATAAAATCACACGTAGCATATGACAAGATTTCTTTAAATTGAATCATTCAGAAAATAATTCCCAAGAATTATTTATGCTACATGATTAGATAACCTCTCTGAAGTTGAATAGTATGTATATTCACATTATCATATGTGAGTACCGTGAAAGATAATAAACACGGTTCGTGGGTTAACAGCATATTATTTAGTTTACACATTACAACAATATAAAAATATGATTACGTGTAATACTGTTGCCAGACGCATCCTTGTTTGTCATGTGCGACATCTTCTAGCTAGATCACATTGATCGATAACATGTTTAAACAATCATGATGTATTAATATTGGATATCACTGTATTCGGGAAAGTCTACAGAATCTTTTGCTGTAAAGAACAATACAATATATGTTATAATAACATCACAATATTTGTTTAAAGTTGAAAAATATGTCTTTTTTTCAAACTCAAATGTCTCAAAAACTGCGTCTAGGAGAAAAATTAAGGGCATATTTGTAAGCGCGGGAAACTCTACATATAAGAATCGCGAGAATAGTGAGAATCGAAACGTCAAATAAAAGTTGAAATTTGTTGGACCGTGTAATCGATTCCCTCATCATGCGCATACACCATGCGGGCCACATTATAAAAATCTAATCAAACAATATTTAATTCCAATACAGTTGACGTCCATTGTTTTTCTTTCGCCTGTTTATTGATAAGCATAAAATACAATTTCATTCGAATGAAACTTCGTTTGGTGTTCTTAATTTTTATCTGTTAGCAGAATAAAACTTTGCTGAATAGTAGCATTACTGCACCGTGGAACGTTTACACATGTTCAAATTAACGTTATCTGCAGTAAACCGTAGGTTACCCAGTGTCCCCTTATTTTTACATGAGAATGAGCAGGGCACAGAGAAACGAAATTACATTTGCCACGATTATCTCAAACGGCCACAGTCGGTTCTAATTAGGAGTGAAAATATCAGAAGCTTTATTATAAACAAAGAACATTATCTCTCTCTCTGCGTATAATCTGTCAAACAAAAGTTCGGAGTTAAATTTAACATCGTACTTTCATAAATTAATTATGAACACGTTCATTACCAGCGTCATATAATGCACAAGGAATGTCACATTAATTTTATGAATATTGTTATAAAGTATTCATAATGCACAGGCACATGTTTAAGAATGTTTCATACTTTAATAAAGTATTGCAGCTTCGTACCATAAAGATTGGTAATGAAACAAATAATGGTAATGCACGTGTTAAGTGCACCACGGGATAGCGAGTTAGCGAGTAAACAAACATTGTTCCCAGCATATCGGTGAGACAATACCAATTCGACGATAAAACTTTTCTATTGCTAATTTTTTTTATGAAACTTTTACCATCACATTCATGACGTTCTTCTGATTGAAATGACACCAAACGCGACACAATTTGGATCATATTTACTCGTTTAATTCACGCAAAAGTAGAGCCTCGATTATTCAGATATCGGTTCGGATAGTCGAGGTTATATTCGTGGATTAAACAAGCAAATATACTTCGAATTACGTCATGTTTGATCTTATTTTAATCAGAAAAGTGCCAACAATATGAAGGTAATAGTTCCATAAAAAACTAATTATTAGATTAGTTAATATATCTAATGCTGTATCATGTTACACATCTCACCAGGCAAGCTTTGAAGCCTATCAACTCTCACTCCGTCCTTCCCCTTCTACGGAGACTACGTCTCTGTCGTGGATGTGTGAAATGTCATGATGACTCGTCCGATACTAGTATAGAGAGAGTGTAACTCTTTCCCCTCAATATATATACAGTAATTCTTCTATAGTCGCAACAAGGTTCTACACATCGAAAGCAAAAAAATATCCCCTTCACTGTGGTAATCTGATCTCGGCTCGGGTATATCGACGTGAACCACTACTAATCCAATTACAAAACTTCTTTATTTTTCATTATTTTTTATGGAACTTTCACCAACTTATTTGTGGCACTTTTCTGATTAAAATGACACTAAACACAATATAATTTCAACTGTGTTTAGTGGTTTAATTGACGATGAAAGTTTCGGGCGCAAGGTAGGGCAGCGTATGGGAGTCGCCGGCGACTCCGCGTCTCTTTCTTTCCTATGCGCTGTCCTTCCTTGCGCCAGAAACTTTAATTGTCCGTTACACAAGTAAATATCATCGGGATTATATCATATTTGGTATGATCTTGCATTAGAAAAATGCCACGAATATGTTGATGAAAGTTCCATAAAAAAATAATGAAAAATAAAGAAGTTAGAAATTCGGATTAATTATGTTTACACTTCTCGGCGACTGAGGCCTCTCGAGCTCGGCTGTCCTTCTCTACGTTCGGCAAAAATCAAAAGAATACTATCCCTGGCGCATAAATGTCCCTCGGCAGACCCGTGCTGGAGACATATATCGATAAAATACTGTATCATGCACATCTCTGTCACGGATATCGAAGCATTACTGTGCATCGAATTATGAATTCACCAAAGGCCTGATTAAATATTTTCAGGCGCCCGTGTGCATGAAATAGGATTATCTTTCTTTGAGGCTATACATACTCTCGAATATTCATTAGCGGCGCCATTTCCTCCATTTTATTCTGTTCGCGCGATCTTAAAGTACCCTCTCCCGAATCGTGGAAGAAGCACGATTTAAGGGTGGGTAAAAAAAAATATGTCCGAGCGAAGATAAAGGCGTTTCTCCGAGCGGAAGCATATTTCCGTCCCGGAAGAAGGAACATCGGAGCGGGCGGTAGTCTAAAAATGCCACTCCGTGACGCGATGGCGATAAGATAAAAGGCAATTTCCATATAAACACTATGCGGCGGGACGTTTGCATGCAAATTAAAATAAAACAAAGAGGAAGTTTCTTTCGGTGGAAATTCACGGGGAACTAACAGCGCGTCTCTCTCTCCCTCTCTCCCTTTCTCTCACTCTCTTTCGACGTCGAATCGGATGGCGCGGCCACGAAACAGAAAAAGACTTCGGAGCTCGGTACAGTTTTCCGCGAGGCGTCGTGGATGGATGGAAACAATTTCACAGTACCGGGCGCACTTTTAGATCCGAGATAATACATATTTCGGAGATTTACAAGGCCGCCGCCGGTGAGGAAAGAAAGGGGAACACGAAGGGGAGGAAGAGCTTTGCAGAACACACCTCGACTTCCGGAAATGAGCTTCCTTCCGGCGTCCCCCTTCGCATATGTCACGCTATGCTGGCTTTCCCTTTGGCAGTCCTTCTATAGAACTTTTTCAGGGAAGACGTTACGCGGTGGGTACGAATGAGTGTCTTTGATACGTGTTTCCCTGTGGAAACTTCAACCAAGCCTTTCGAATCCGAATCAGGGTGACAATAGCGCTCGGATAAAAATGTCCGTGGATAATGCAGCCGTTTCGCACAGATGTCCATCAAGATATTACATTTGCTTCACTAATTTTTATTGTACAATAAAACATATACAGAGTGTTCAAGCCAACACTAGCCAGCATTTCTCTAAAAATTAAAGAGGGAAAAGTTGTACTGTTTTTTGCACAAAATATAATGGCGTCTGTAATGTTTTCGTATCTGTAGTATTTTTTTAGAGGTGAAGACCTTCAATTTTTTGAATGGAATGATTTGTATTTTTTTGCATTATATGAAAGCGTGTGCCTAAATGAATTCATTCGTGTACGACATAATGACTTTCGACGTCACACAACGTCAGAATTGGAATTCAAAGATTCGAAGAAAATATGAAAATTTTACAATTCAGAAAATTGACATTGATGCACATCAAAATCACTTTAATTAATTGTCTCGTTACATACGAGATTTATGTGCATTATCGTCAATACTATTATTTCTAGTCAAGTGAAGTTACATTATCGTCATGGTCAGAACTCGCTCTGTTCGAACAGAAACAACCAGACACTGAACATTTGCAAGTGGAGAAGGCGTCTGTTGTTAGAAGACACGCTGTTTGGATAAGGGACGACCGAATTGTAAGACGTTCAGATATTAGGGTATTTGTACAGGGTATTTGGATAAGGTTGGGTCTACTGTATTTCATTTACCCTGACCATTTAGAATATTACTGTAGTATTTGCACAGGAACTTTTACCTTTGAATTAAAGTGTTGACAGCTTCTTGAATTCAGGTGGCACTTGAATTCAGCCACCTACTCTGTTTAATTTAAAGGTACTTGTTAAATTATATTAATAAAAAAAATTAAATTAAAAAATAGAGATGTATTATACATTTGGCATCTATCAAATAAACAGTTTGTATTTTGTACGTATTTTTCTCAAAGCTATACGTCCAAGCAATATTTTAGCATACTTCTTTTATGTAATTAATTTAAATAAAAATTGCAGAAATGTATTAACTTACCCCGGTGTCCTTTAACACTAAACCTACCAAGCCTTAAAATTAACTGGTACATGTTCCGTTATAAAAATGACAAGATTGATTTTATTCAGACTTTGTGCGGCTCGAATTGTAATATGTGCTCCACTAAAGATATCTATACAATCATTTCTTATGAAATTATTTTTATTATATCAATAATCGTAAAATAAAAAATCTGGAACCGGTCATTTTGACCGGCGATGGTAGGTTTAGTGTTAAACGGCGATTACGTAAACATATACCAGGTAAATCGTCATTAGAGATTTACAATTCCTGTGAGTACCGTAACAGACGTCTACTTGTAACTTTCACAAAAAATTATGCAGCAGACACTTCGGCTTCCAGTGCCAATTACCTGGAAGATCTTCGGATCCTCAAAGAATAAACGACTAGGTAAAAATGCGCCAGGAATATCTTTAATACACAACGAGAAAAGTGGATGTTGGAGCCAGGGTTCTTGAGGCTCTCGAGAAGTGATACAAATGGAAAGTGGATTCTTTGAACTTTGTTACGGGAGCGGGACCGGCCGGATACTTTTCAATCCAGTTTTTAAAGGGCTGAATTTTACAGAGGAACCGCGCTATTGTCATGAAAACTACCGTCGCGGGGAATGTTTTCCCGCGAAGATGAAAAACGACAGGCGAGAAAGATGCGTCGGCGAGTTCACTCTCGTTCCTCTATGGGGCGGAAAGACGGTTCTCGGCGAGCCATGAACGATAAGCCGCGACAGAAATTTTGAAACTTTGTAACAAGTGCAAGTTGCCGGCTCGTGATTGAATATCCCGGGCTCGCGAAATTTCCCGATGCTCGGGAAATTCACCAAATTCAAATGCGTCCGTCGACTCGTGGAATCGTTCGTTCGACATCTGACGCGACCGCGATGATGCGAATGAATTATTGATCAGAGGCCCCGGCGAAAAGTTAGTCGTCATCGGATAAAGTTCATTCGACGACTGTCTTCGTTAACGGAAACTCGACAGATGAATTTGCAAATTTTCGATAGGCATGGTTATGTAGGAAGGCTATAATGCCGTCCCTAAATGCCGTGGAAACTTCACCAGCGAAATTCGTTCCGCGTCCCTTCGCGGCGACCGGGACGAAAGTTCGATCAAAATCGATATTCTATTTTAACGAATGCATAATTGATTCAATTAATTTCGCGTTAATTATTTGTCAAGACATCCGCCGTTCAATGTCGACGCCGTTGAGGATGAAGCTACATAATATTCAAATCTGGGATAATTATCGGTGCATTCGGGAAACGCCCCGTTAATTATTTTATTAAATGAGCCGTTTACTTTGAAAGTGACCTAAGTCCATTTTCGAGAAAAATCAAGCTAGCAATTTTAATATTTACATTTCTATGTTACCTTTTCATTCTTAAGCAAATTGTAACTAATATATTTAAAATCACAAAGATTTTGTAAAAAGGAAATCGGCTGGTTAATAGAATAATACAAATTTTGATTTTGAAAGTGGCCTAGGTTCATCTGTCAGTTGTATCAGTCATCGGACTTTTCAGAGCAATAGTGCCCTAGATCGATCTTTTATCTAGCGTTTTTGACTATTGAAAAACCCCGTTTTTTTATTATAGAGAAATGAGAACGCGAATCCCGCCCCCTTGCAATCCTGGAAAAAGGAGTCTACTCCCTTAATCGATGAAGATTTCCCTTTTCTATTTGTTTACCTTACTATTTGTTTGCGAATCATAGAATCCTTGTAATTATTTCGTCCATCGTACGCAAATGGTATTCCTGCGTATGGAAAAGTATAGTGGACCAGCATAAACTGTAAATTTACGAGGTTAGCTCATCGGAATCCCTGGTCCGAAGCGTCACAATATCGTCAACGCATCGGACGCTGCCCGACCACACGGACAATAATTGTAAATTGACAAATTGCGACGGAAAGGGGGGCCTGTGCTCGGTCGCGAAGTGAACCGCGTCAACAGCAAACGGCAAGCGATTAATCAACCAGGCAATTCATCTTAATGATCGAGCTAAGGCAGCTTGCGCTTTCATGCTCGCTACGTAAACGCAGCCAGACGTAGTACGGACGCCTCTATGTGCGCCCGTGTTTATTACTGCTCTCGATGCACATGCCCTATACGGTGTTGTTACATGGTACATGGCTCCTATTGTTTCCGCGATCTCTGATTCAGCCGCGGCGAACTGGCTGCGAGCGAGTTATTTTCGAGTTGACTTGGTTAAATGCAGTTTTATCGCTCGCCGTCTATTCAGATTCGTTCGTAGAGCCTCACTTTTTGCGTCCTCGAAACGAAGTCCTCTAACGGCCACGTTTTTTTTTAACAATTTCATACCGATGCATTGTCGATTACGTTAAATATAGAGCCCATATAGGAAACATTCAATTGGATCGACCCTCTATCGGCGACGAATTTTTTGCGTTACTCGAATGGCCCAGCTATAAGGTTGATAATCTTTTTGTGTTTCAGCTAAGCAACGTATAACAATAATTATATTTATGAATCAGATTTTTAGAAATTATTATGCAGTGGACATGTTTTTTCTAGAGGTTTCATAATCCCCTAACCTTGTTAAAGTAAAAACGTGACGTAACGTTACTATTGTATATGAATGTAGGAGTTTATCTAGTTTTTTTATTTATATCAATAATATATTTTAACCATATGCACTGCATGATATATCGAAGTCATTTTTGATATTTTACCGAACATTGCTATTTATCACAGCATTTTTTTTATTTATTTAGTTTTTACAGATCGATTCATGCTCATTTTGTTTTGTTTTGTGAATAAATAAAAATAAGATGTTTCAAATTTTTCAATCCTTTCGATAAAATAAAAGTTAATGTGTAAAGTATAAATTGTACATATATATATATATATACAGTGACTAGAATATTATCTATTATTATTATCTATACCGCGATCCAAGAAATTTGAAAAATTTGAAAAAACATAAATACTAACTTTTCAGTCTTTCTTTCATTATCAATTAACTAAATGACTTCAATTTTCCACATTGAAACTAAATTCCGTATTACACTGAATCGATGAAACCGTTTACGCATTTTGAATGCACAGCAATTGTGAATTTCAGTTCAGAAAATACAAAATTCCACGGTACACTGAAAACCTTGGCTTATCTTAAATATCATCAAATTCTAATTTCAATTAAGCGAATTTAGATTTGATCGCACTTCCACAAATGTAGTTATTAAATTACTATATTGATATAATTGGCACAATTAACATTGGCGCCCGAGGCTACGTAGGAGGCAGTTGCACGTATACATAACATTAATCTATGTATTGCAAATCATTTGAATATTATTATGTAACTGTTAATTAGATCATCTTTCATTTCACGAATAGATCAAAAAGCATTATTTCAGCACAATTGCTAATTAGATGCAACAACATATTAGCAAAATTATATAGAGGTGTCGTTCGTAATAGTGTACAAATTAATTATACCGATTAGAAGTTCGGAATATTTGTCATTTAAACTTTTATTAATTTCGATTACAATTAAGTGCTGTCTTATAATTACAACATAATAATTTTAATAATACTTCTGCTTCTTATTTTGACAATTAAAAACGTTCTATTTTGAAAATGTAGTATACTCCAATCGGTTGAGTAATAGTAGCTATTTATTAATTGTAAGTTTTACTTATTCTTAGTTATTAGGTGTACAAATAAGTTCCTCTTGAGCATACTTTTGGTCATTATTTATAAAAAAAAGGAATACACATTATGTTTCGAAGTAACTGTGTAATGTTTCTGGCGAATCCCGTTTCAGTAAAAAGATGGTGGTTTTGATCGAATAAACTCATCAATGCTTATGTGGACCTCTTCGAGAGATTTGAACTCAGAATCAATCAAGTGGTGTTGCAGCGACCGAAAAAGGTGATAATCCGAAGGGGCCATATCGGGGGAATATTCCGCATGCGGGAGAATCTCCCACCCCAAAGAAGAAATGACTTCCAGTGTTGTATTCGCCGCTACCCAAAAAAGTTCAAATCGTATAGTACAATATTAAAAAAGAATATCCGAATATTAGTGGGAGTCACTGTATGTATGGTAAAGGCACCGAACTTATTTGTACACCTAATAATACGTGATTGTAATTATCTACTGTCAATTTATAACAGAAGATTTGGGTTTTCATGCAACATACTTTGTGTAGAATATATCATTGTATGTATATTTATCTATCATATATCAATTAATCTACTTTAAGATTAAATGTCCATATTTAAAGCTACGAAACAAATGGATAGAAAGTGTATTTTTAGATATGTAAAAATATATAAAATATACAAAAGCATAAAACATTTTTCTGCTAGTCTTAATATGCATATAATTAAAATATCTCGAAAATTAATGAAGGTTTCGCGTAAATGACTTAATATTTCGTCATCAAAGATAACGAACTGCACTGATTAATGTAGTCAAAAATATGATTCAACTCCTAAAAATATTGCAAAGAAATTTAAAAAAACAGTGTTTTGATGCTAAAATGTTGTAGAAGTATATTTAGAATGAAAAGAGAGATTGAACTACGCCATACCTCGGCGGTAGTTAAGGATTAGAAAGAAGATTCTGTTGCCGAGCAATCGCACGAATGTGGATTTCAGGATCTACGTTTGCAACGTGAGAATAAAGCTCTCGACGATTAACGCTAGCGAAAGTCCTAGCAATTTTCGAAGAACTCGACAGATCGCAGCGAAATGTATGGAAAATCAAAATCATTGGCGGGTGCTAGGAATGAAACAACGAAACGGTATAATAAAGCAGGAGATGGGAAGTCCTTATTTACGAGCGTTGCTACAGCTTGAATAAACATCTCTGTTGCACGTGTCCGTGTCCGAGCAAGCGCCACCCCTCTGCCGCGTTTTCGAATTGAATTTAGCAGCGTTTACACAGTCGTGTACAGGGTGCTCCACTTAAATCAGACTCCTCTCACAACTGGGAAATCGTAGACACCGAAAATGTTACAAATAAATGTACGAGGACCAGTGAAACATCAACCGCACGTTTTCTCTAATTTATTTAATGGAATTTCTTTGAAAATATCAACGAGTTATTTTTCTATGTATTAGGTTGTTAAACAAATATAACTGGTTAGCAACTAAGTGGTCGACATAAGCTATTAACGAATTATACGTTTTTCGTAATTATTAATTAAAAAATTGGCTGCGTATATATAATAAAATTTTATTGGTATTCATAACAATAGACATGAAAAAATTTAATCTAATATATACCCACAAATTCTGTATCAATAAAAGGAATACATTATTTGAAATTAAAATTGTTTTGAAATTACGTGTAGATCATATTATATCACAAATAACATTCCGCCGAGAGCTTTCGAAATGTTTCATTCGTCAACTTTCTATGTACGTTTTCCTATGTACACCGTTTTTATGTTCTATGTATAGGAAGAGAAAAACAATTTTTTGAATGTTGGAACAAATATATATTACCACATGGAAATTGTTTCGGTGGAACCTCTGACGTTTGAAGGAAACTACACGCAATTAAAAGTTTAGTTTGATTCAGCAATGGTCCATATACACGAGTTCAACATCTCCAAATTTTAAATATTACGTCGTAACCTAAGTTCTTGCGTTTATGACTCTAAATTCTTTCTCGTAAAAGCAGAACGTAGAAAAACGCGTTGGTCTTTTTACAATCTGTGTAATAAAAGTTCCATGAAAGCACAAGCTACATATCTTAGACTGTTTATTAAAAAAAAATACAGAGAAATCCAGGCTAGCTTTAAACTATGAATTCTCTACATACATATTACAAATAATTGCAAATGATTAACATACTGAGAATATCAACTTAACTGTAATGATTATTCAATATTGTTGTATTACTGTTCTACTAAAAAGTTCCTGTTAAAGGAAATTTTTTGTTGCCATGTTTTAGTTCTGTGCGAATGAAAATTTTTACGATCAAACTCTTCTTTATCTGTCATTATCGAGATTTATAAGTTGGCGACGTTCTTTAAAAACAAACAAAGGAACACAAAACAATATAATGAACATATAATGAACAAAGGAACACAAAACAATATAATGATAATATAATGATTGCAAAAGATCGTGCCTAATTTTCAGAGACTTTCAGACCTTGATTAATAGCAGTTTCTACGAAAAAGAATGTATGTTATTAATAAATAAGAAGAGATTCGCAACATAACTGAACGTACTTATGTTACGACACAATAATTGATTAATAAAACTGTAACTGTAAAATGTAATATATAATGTCAGTGTTATCGTTTGTAATAATGTTTGTAAGTTTAAGTTTAAATATTATACTTAATATATATGAGTATATATTCAATGTAAGTTTAAATATTACGTGTTCAACGAAAATGTCACTAAGACAAGACAAAGAGCAGACAGGATTCCTTGTTTAGCCAAAAAATGTAACTGCTTCCAAACTTTCGTAACGTATATTCAAGAGGATCGGTATAAATGTAACATCCCGTATAGCGAACAATTTCGCAAAATGGAAAATCGCAACTCGTTAAAAACCATATCGTCTGTAACTCAATGACAACAATCTGCGATTATACGCAATAGAATCCCTCGCGTCATTCAACCCGGAACACACCCTCGTCAACGTACAATATCTGTGCATGCGCGCCAGAGAAATTCTGTTAATTGCTCGATACCGTTCTAATGAGACTCAGTTATAACCGGGTTCCCCGATGGGAGCCATATGTTATGCCCATACTTGATGATTTCGATAGATACCGAAATTGGAGGTAGCCGCGTATCCCGAGCACCTAGAGGAATTCCGATGATAGCGTTCAAATGAAACTCGGCCCGAGCACCATTCGCTAGAGCTCAATTCTGCCGGTGGTTCGTAATTAGCACACTTTTCCTCACATACGGGGGTCTCCTGGTATAGAACTTTCAAAAATCGATTCTCTTTGCATTAAAAATATGTCTACAAATGGATTTGTTTAAATTCGGAGGAATAACGAAGCTACGGATGTCTGAAGAATACAGTTCTCACTGCATACAGGGTGATAAATAACTGGTGATACGAAATGAAGGCAATTCTACATAAAGAAATAGTAAGTCGAAAATGTATTGGGTCGTTCGGAAAGTCATTTCGTTTTTCGCGCAGAGATGGCATTGCTTCCATTTGTCATTACTAACCTTATTTTAAATCGCAAATCGTGGTATATCTTGACAGCTGACATTTCGGACGTAATTTCCTACCTTGTAGTGCTTTCTAATCTTTCAAGTATGTTTTTATTTTTTCATAGCTACATGCTGCCGAATAATGCAAATTACGCCTCGTAAACGAAAAAATAAGACTTTTCAGGGCGATAGCACCCTAGATCGATCTTTTATCTAGCACTTTTGACTACTCGTAACCAATCCTGGTTTCCAATCCTGGAAACGAGTCTACCGCCTTAAGCTACTATTAAAATGAGTGGAATCGTGTCAATCAATAAGGCACTTATATCTTACAGGAACTATAACTCCTACAATTTTGAGTATTTTAACTTGAAAAAAATATATTGTACAGTGCAAATAATAGAAAATACGTGTGCAAGATCGGAATACAAAACAGCCATCTGAGGTTTTCACAAAAATTTCCAAGGCCTATAAAATAACGCTGCAGACCAGATGATTCCCTTAACCCTTTTGCTGCTACGTCCGTAAATATACGTTTTTCAAAATCTGTTTTGAAAATTTACGTTTTTTATTTTTTAATTAGGTTCTGGGTTCTGTTCATCGTCCCTAAATCAGCAGCGAAAGGGTTAATTCGAAAGAATCGCGCAACCAGGAAAGGACGATATTTGCCTCGCATTAACTTTAGAAAAATACGGCGCGGGTCTGTTTAGGTTTTCGGTTTGCCTTTGTTCTACGTCGCTTGTCTCTGTTATTTCACCGAATGTGCAAGTATATTTTTGTTTCATCTTCGCGGACGCAGCCAAGTACACCGGACGTTCTTAATGGTTAAATAGCTCCGTGAATTTGTTGTTGCTTCATTATTCAACGTCTCAGATGCCACGCGTTACAAAATAGTCAGAGGTAAAATTAACGCTTGGTATTTCACTTTCTACTTTACGGGCTTGCGTGGCGTACAGCATGTTTCCAGTGAAATGTTTGAATTTTACCGTCGTTTAATGTTGCATTGTACCCGTGATAATATTACGAAGATGTACGCCAACATTGTATAAACCTGGTTTATATATCCGACACAAGGAAAAACAGCAGTTCTCCGGAATTACGTATCCGTTGGTCTTCGCGAGCAAAATTTTAAACTCATAATGAGAACAGTATTAAGAGCAAAGTGTTAGTCGTGTCTATGATAATTCTGTCTGCTGAGTGTCTCACTTAACCCTCTATTGCATGAATTTTTGTGACGAGTTGAAAAAAATATATATGGCTGTTAGTCTGCTTACAAATGACTGTGGTCATGAAATAAATAATAAAATTTTATTAGAAAATGTTATTTATTGCATTTTATGACTGTTTCTATATGGGAACTTTATACATATGCGGTTTTATTCATAAGAGCAATTTTCTACTTGGAACCAACATGCTCAGAGTCTTCAGTATTGTCTACTTAATTTACTATAGAACGTTTGAAATTTAAGTCTCCAATTTTGGGAATGGAATGCAATAGAGGTTAAGCCCCTGACCCCCAGAATACCTTCTTCAATTTTGGCACAATAAAAAATTTGTTATATGTAATTTGAGTGGTATCAAGCGGTTAGTATTCCACGGGGGTTGTTTTTTGGCTCGTAGTTTTCAGGGTCATCGATGTTTTAAATTTCGTTTGTTTGAATGCCAGCTTTGCGAGAAATACAAACACCTGTAAATCTGTAGAAACTGTAGACAGTTTAAATTCTTTGCTTTGTTAAAATTAAAGAATACATCACAAATCATACATTGAAATTCGCAGTCTAATAATTATACAAGACTACAACTTTTGCAATAAAAATTTCATTTCAATCAGCAATAAGTCTAGCTGTAGGATTTCAACGATACCATAGCGCCTTAAGTGTCCCCTAAACGATCAATAATATTGTCAATATTCGCTTCAATATTGACGAAGGACCATATTGATGGAAATATTGATCGTCTAGGAGCGTATTGAAGCGTCCTATCAATATTGACGGATATTGATAGAAAATTATTGATATTGATAGAAAAATTCTGTCAATATTGAAGAATCTTTCGAACGTCTAGGAGATTTATTGTCAATATTTCCTTCAATATCAGTTACTGAAACAGCCCCGACCATGCGGCACGAATATTTTTGCCAGAATGAGTATTGGTGAGAATATTGATGCGTTTATATTGAAGCGAATATTGACAATATCGTTGATCGTTTAGGGGACACTTTAGGTATAAGGGTTTAGGCGTAAGGGCGGTTTTTCCCAAGGACAGAAGAGCCCAGGCGTGGGCATAAGTCAAGACCGTAGTCTGGTACTCAGTTTGGTAGAAGCAGCTAGCCTGAGCAGTTCGCAACTTTGTAAAGAGCTCTCACTCATATCATACTATTTACATAAAGATTAAATACACTGCGGAAACACTGTGTCGTTAATTAGAGAAACACCTTTATAATGCTAATAAAGTATATACGGTGTAAAGTGTAGTTTATTGAATAACTAAACTAAAGACATATCTCCAACACTAACATCTCGAAATTTTAATTATTGCGTTGTAACTCAAGTTCTTGCATATTTGACTCTAAATTCTTTCCCGTAAGTTTGAAAAGTAGTAGAACAGCGCGAAAACTTCCCATGGAAATCGTTCTGTAGAATTGTGTTCATGTTCCGAGAAATACGAGCTCGGAATGCGCACGCAGAAGATGTGAGAGAACTATTGTCTACTCGAATAAGCATCAGAATTTGCTTAGAGGACGACAAAACAGCTCGCGATTCCCGCATTGAATTACCAATCATTGCGTTTGATGCCTCCATTACCCTTTCACGTTGCCCGCCCTAATCCAAATCGTAACTAGCTACGCAGACATCTAATAAAGTGAGGCTACGTTGCACGTTGACAGTGCAGATTCGACTTTATGACGACGTTTTACTAGCGACTTAATTGAAGAATGGTATGGCACGTTGCCATTAATTCTGCCGCACTTTCGAACTCGAACAACGTCGGTCGCATTCTCTATTTGTTGTAACATATTCCCCGGTTTCGCTACGCTAGAAATCGTGTTCTTCGAAAACAGATGCTGCCCACGAGGAAAAATGTCATAGTGACAACTGTTATGGAGCTGCTGCAAACAGTGATTCTCGTAACTAAACTGTGGATTGTTATGGAAAATAAATATTTTCTACCGCAACTGCAGCAAACAGGAGCTAAAGAAAAATTAATTTGATTTCTTGATGGGATTACAGTGATTCCTATAACTGGACTGCGGATTTTTATGCAAAATATAAATTTTCAATTACAACAGCAGGAGTTGAATTTCCTTCGGTAACAGGATTAGTAAATTGAAAACGAATATTTTGAAATTCTACTATAATGCATCCATTTTTTCGTGATTCGAGTAAGAGTATCAAGAGTATAAAGATAGTATTATTAATATTATTATTATTGTATCTTTTATTATATATAGTTATTGTATCTTTTGTTTTTGTCGTAACTGCTTGTTTCAACAAGCAGTAATGTTTAATTACTTTCCTCTTTAGCTCTTTTATTCTGAGCGTTGTTACGGATAATGAGATTTTCTCGTTTGAAATTATTTTGTTACGCCATAAGAGCCGTGATATCTCTGAGCCGTCCCCTCATTAGATAATTAACTTTCTATAGCAAACTCCTCATTAAACAGAACAAAAGTTACTTTGGCGAAAGATATATAAAAGAGTTTAAGGGCATGGCTTTAAATAAACATAGATTGAAATTTCTAACCTTATTATTTTTATACAGCTGTATGTATTAAAATATAATTCTTAATTAAAGAACCCACATTTTCTTACGTACATTTATGAACACAGTGATTTTATAAAATTATCTTCACATTAACGTACGTCCATCAAGGAATGGATTTGCTACAATTTTCTCTTATTAATTCATTTTAACAGGTGTATGTTAATAATACTGTCGTCAATAAAAGAAATTGTTGAAAGAAAAGATTGACGGAAACTACAGAATATTGCAGAGACCTGTGTAAGAAATAAATTATATCTCGAGAAATCACTTTTTACTTTAAAAAACGGGTAATATCTGTCAAGTTCTTCAATGGGAATTATATTACTCGTTATGTTTCAAGCCCCCTGTATTTAAAAAATGGTGGAGCAATCGCAAACGAATACAGCATTCATTCAATATTTTTGACGTTATGAAAGCAAGTGATTTTCTAAAGGTGAAATCACATAGTTCGCTTAATTAAAAATTTTGAATGAATGGTACACGTCGAAGCATTATAGTATTTATAGGATTTTAATAACGGTTAATTGAGAATATCCGAAGGATAACATGCCAAACATTATTCTCGACCAAATGTAAAAAAACAAGAATGGACCATAAAAATTTACAGGATTACCTGGCCAGTTAATCTAATTTATTTAATATTCACATCACTCAGGTTCAATTACCATTTGTTGAATTCGTTACATTTCAACAAACACGCGTTTCAAACCAGTCGACAATATCTGAAAATGTTCCTGACTCATTTATTAGTTTACAGATTACATGTTTTCATGGTAATGGTATTAGGTTGTACCAAAAGCATCTTTCATTTTTTATGGATATACACAGTGAAGCAACCCAGAGTAATCGTTTAAGAAATTAGATGGCGCCCCCTGTACAGATGGTGCCTTTAAGTTAGCATAGAGTCATTAATAAACAGCGGACCTTTATGAGAAGCAGGAATTTCATCCCTTTATGATTTCGATACATTGAAAGCAACATACCAATATTGTTAGATTGTTCGAATCTTTTACTGTTTCATTTAACACTCAGCTAATTTCTTCATAAATACATAAAAATCCGCGTCCAACGCTGAACATTCCGTTCAGCCCAATTGGAATTCTCGTTGAAAAACGAAGAATGTTTTAAAAATTTATTGTAAAGTCAAGTAGAGGCATCTTAAGACAGTAGAATATTCCGACCAAAAGAATGAGGTATTATAAAAAATGCAGTACAGAACAAAGCAAATGGCCTGAATGAAAAATCGAGCAAAAACAGCTCGGCACGGAACGTGTTAATAATAAAAGAGTGAATATTTTTAGTAATTAGTTCTTGTATATTATCGAAAAGAATTAATTTTTGCATGTAATAGTATGACAATATTCGTATACAATGCTGTGGTTTACACGGCATGCTTTGTTCTGAACGGTCCCGTCACCGGTGCAACGTCCGTAATGAAGTTCGAATCCAAAGGGACTTAACGAAAATCGATAGCCCATAATCGTTTGCATTAGTTGTTGATGTCCTTAGACGCGTATTTACTTACCCTGCTCCTGCGCCCAATTGATAAGAGACGGTACACGGGCATCAAAACTGGAATAACAGTTCTCAAAGCGTGCGGACGAGTCCAAGCCAACAGTCTCGTAATTGGCTTTAACTCCACAGAGCAGCGCCGTGGCACATGCCGAAGACTCTCCAACTTGGGCGTCCATGTTGTAAGTCTGCAAATGAACGAAAAAGGAAGAGGAACTTTAATTAGTTTGCGACATCGGCTATCCCCCGCAAAAACGTTACACCGACACGCGAGCCGCGCTCGCGACAGTGAGCACGCCTCGTTCCGCTTCAATTGAATTCTTTCTTTCGTCAATCCTTTACACTTTCGTAATCGTTGTCACACCGGATTTGAACTCTTTGTACAGTGGCTGCTCAAATTATTAGGGTGTTCGTCAAGAAATATCATTCATTTCGCTAATTATCTAATTTAACTAGTTATTTTACTAAATTATGATATACAGGGTGGAGAAATAACTTTGTCCACCTTGAATATTTCCGTTACTTGCAATAATATGAAAAAATGACATATACAAAAGTTTCATGGTATAGACTTTGTATATGTACAGCCAGTCACGAAAGTATTCGAACGCTTCGAAATGAAAAATTTCGGTTCGCAATGCAATAAAGTGAGTTATAATATAATCATGTAACCTGGAAAAAGCATTTTACTACTGGAACCGATAGCGTCAAAAATTCGTCAGATATCGTGTTACCAAGAATGAAATCTTTTGGAATACTGACATATGTAAATTCGATATTTTCGACTCAGATGGAGGAACTTGAGTTTGTGAAAGAGCCAAATACCCAAATGGAATATCAAAGTTTGTGCTCAACATTTAAGCATGGAGATGACGGCATTCGAGGGTGGATAGAGTGCAATAAGAATTGGATGTTTGTATGATAACTGTGGATCAAGATCTCTACGGAATAGTTGGAAATATTCTTAAAAAATGGTTTGTCTTTAAATTAGATAAGGAGACAAAACACGTGGCAAACTGAAAAAGAAAATAATCTTATGTAATATTATTTTTTAATGCAACCGAACTATCATAAATGTCATAAACAAGCAATAGAAACGAAATTTTTTAGAATATTTTAATTTCTTTTTAATAACGTAAATAATAGTAAAATTATTCTCAAAGATATTAAACAATTCAGTTTTACAGTAAATAACTCTTTTCATGCTAGGTCAATAATAAGTAGACTGCGGATCTTTATGCATTTATGGCTTCTGAAAATTTTCAAAAAAGGGTGGAACATAAAATTCGACAGAATTTAGAACAAATTTTATTTTATTGAGATTTGCAAAGGCTATTATCACTGGAAATAATATTGTATCTTATTTCACTTTCTTAAAATTCGTCTAGAAAAATTAAAAATTGCATTAACATCCGCAGCCTAATAATAAGTATAATCAGCTCCAATGCAAACATAATCAGCTGTAAGAATATACTGAATTATATAATAACACATTCAGTTTTAATTTAATTGACTGCTAGAATGTTTCTGCTGATCCAGGACAATTATCAGCAGAATCGATCGTGCTGCGAATCATACCACAGTTTCGTAATTTATTCAGAATCACTGTTTGGTTATCCTCCGTTAAATCTTATACTGTTTGTTCTTCATAACAAAATACATTCGTTACTGTTAGCAAACAGAGTGTCAGCTCATTTGCCAAATATCAAATTCTGCGCATTATTAGAGAACTTGCGGTATTTACAAATACGAATTGCTCATTATAATGAATTTCTGTTTTATACGACTGCCATTTTGTTGAAAAATTCTTTCTCTGCATCATTCTGGCGGTTCCTTTTAAAACAGTTTACCTATAATAATCTAACCATTTTTTATCGCATAAATTGTTTAAAATTGTTTAAAATTGACTCCATATACCTATGTACATAGGGATATCTACTTAAATCCAATAGGTAAGAGGGTTAACGTTGATCTTGAAGAAATGGGTTCGAAGTTCGAAAATACATAAAAGAAAATTGATACGTGAGGATTTGAATGGATATACATAATTGTGACTGCCATAAAAAGCGATAACCGATAAAGGATTATACATCCGAATATTAAATCAAACTCGTGGTCATACATAATTTTATCTTCTGTAATCCATATTGGGCCATTAGATTAAACATCGGTATGCAATAAACATGAATTTTCTCTTTCATGTAGAACATTTCTTCTCTCAATAATTTTAATATGTTGTAAATAATGCACCAGTATTATTACTAGATTGCAGATGTTTATGCATTTATGAAGAAATTTGTTGGGTAGAATATAAAACAGTAAAAGATTTAAAAAATTCAAGAACGTTGTAATGTTGCTTTTAATGTAACAAAGACGTTAAGGGATGAAATCAATTTTTATGTTATTCCTGCTTCCCACAATCAATGCAAAACATTTTTATTTTGCATAAAGATCCGCAGTCTAATTATTACATTTATTTGATGTTCCTTCTACTTCGCGTTTCACTTACTCAGTTTTGCCATAAATGTATGAAATTCGCAGTCTATAGATTACTATGGTAAAAGAACCTGTTATAGCCGGGTCATAATGGTGGTAGGCCCTTTTCACTGTATCTAAAATACTTATTGGATAGGACCCGGTCCAGAATGGGTCATCATAGTAATCATCATACGTCGCCGGGAATTTACACCGTGCCATGATAATCGATCTTTCTTTGACTGCCTCGTGGCAAGGGCAGAGATTATGAGAATGGAATAGATAGACCGGATGCGCGATGTACATAAATCTTGTCGGCATTATCCGCAGGCAGGTCGCCTGCGTAAAATATCGCTGACTTCCGGCGGTTTTCTTATTATTCGAAAACCGTGCAGCCACTCGAGCGCGGAGTGATCGGAATAATAACACACCACCATTTCGATCCAGTTGTTCAAGAAGGTCCGCAATTCCACCGGCTGAAAATGCAACAAGAAACCGCATAAAGTGCACAGCTGCGTCCGCATAACCCAGTCGATTAAGGAGGATTTTCCGTTTCAGATGGCGTACTTCAGAGCATTCTTTTCGTTTTTCTCCTGGGCCGCGAAAAAACCTCGAGAAATACCGTCTTCGGGATCCTTAGTTTAATTTAAGGTAGCAGTCGCATGTGAACGATGCAAAATTCAACAATTTTCATTTTTTTCTTCAAAGTAACGGCTTACGCCAGGGATGGCAAACTTTTTACTTACTGTGCGTCAATTTCTTTCGCATACGAGTTCAGATGCGTCATACAAGTCGGGCGCTCCTTTTACCTTCTTACGCTTAGGGGAGGAAAAGAATAGCTCAATCACGCAACCAAATTCATTAATTTACGCCAGTTCAAAAGACACACGTTTACTGGAGCACCAATCTGCAATAGTGAGAAATGATCTCTTGGACGAGAGGCTGATCGCTGTCGTCAACCCCGCAATTCACATTCTGCACTTGTGAACTGCCGAAAAATTGCGACGAACTGATGAGCAAGAAGGCTGTATGAATAGAACTGAGAGCGCTCAGGTGTTGGAAACATGAATGATGAAAACTTCAAAAGAATAAGTAAAAACTTCCTACAGTCTATTTTATACAGGGATAACCCTGTATAAGATGTAATGGTATGACGTAATTTTCAATGTTTTGCTTAAGTTGCATTCATTTTTTGAAATTACGAGCAAACATTTGACACTGATGTCAATGTTGTGCTATTGAACGTTGATGCTATTGTTAGCAGTTGTCGAAGTGACAATATCGAAGGGACTATATCAGGAAAATTTCATAAAGAGAATCGATGCTATCTGCGTATCAATAGCGCATCCGACGATCACAATATCTTCAGCGATCCGACTTGATCACAATACCGTCCTGCCGTCACAATAACCTGCTCGAATGCCACGAAACTGAAACGGCATTCCAATATCGTCCTGAGAATTTCTCTTCAACGTCAAGCGCTCTTATACACGAAAAAAGAATTTTCCTTCGTTAAAAATTTCTGTATCCTCGCGGATGAAATCTCTGAACTATTAACGTGTCACTTTTCAGAATAATAATTAATATATTTAAAAGGAGCTACGCAACAAAAACGCAGATCAACTTCTTACGATATTTTGAATCAGATAAGTAAAAAGATCAGTGACGTGATTTCGGGTCATCCGTACTCAAGGAAAAACCTTCAACGCACTTGGACGTCATCCGACGCCAATGTGTTAAGATAACACTGTACCAGCGTTGGGCAAAAATTTAATCAACGATTGACGAATAAATTTCTACTTCAATCGTTAATCGCAATTAACAATTAATCTCCTAGTTTAGTCGTTAATGCCGGTTAACGATTAAATACTTATTAATCGTTAATTGCGGGTAATGATTGAATACTTGTTAATCGTTAATTACGATTAACGATTACATTCCTTTCAATTGTAATCGTCAATCGGATAATTGATTAATGATTAACTGCTGAAACTTCGAAATGAAATACGGAATCAAAACTGTATGAATATTGAAAAAAATGTAAACTGAGTTTTTGTTGAGATATATTTCTGACCAATTCTTCATTTCCGCTCTCTGTCTCCCTCTCTCCCTCTTTATCGGAATATTAACAAAACTGTATGAATATTGAAAAAAATGTAAACTGAGTTTTTGTTGAGATATATTTCTGACCAATTCTTCATTTCCGCTCTCTGTCTCCCTCTCTCCCTCTTTATTACAATTTATGGATAAACCGTATGGCGATTAACTTCATCAATCGATTGAATCAATCGCCGATTTTTCAATGATTACTTTTTTAATCGTACACATTAATCAATCAATCTTGATCAGTAGACTGATCTTCATGAAAAATAAAAATTTCTTATCTGAATTGCAACAAACTGGAGTGAAATACAAACTTATTTTCTTCTCTATTATGTTTAGTAGGTTGAAAATAATATAATAGTAAGTTTAAATTTTCCTAATGTTTTTGCTATTTTAAATTACAGCTACTCATTTTCGTCATAAATCCATAAAATCCTCAGTCTATTCATCAGCAACCACTTTATCTGTAGCACGTCACGATTAACGTCACATTCGAAACTATTTACCCTATTCTGCTGTTGCGTTCACAACATGTTCGAGTGACCACAAGTGCGAACCTGTAGAAGAGACGGATGTATCATCGATACTGATTTTCGACATCTTATCAACGCTTTGATAAGATAGTACAGAAACGTGTGCTTCTCCGCAGGTGGTCAGTGCGAGCTAGGTATCCAAAGAGTGGACACGCAACCGAAAAAGGTGCGAAACACAGTGAGTGAAAATCAATCAAAGAAACGTGGAGAGCAGAGCAAGATGGATAAGAGACAACCGAAAGTGACAGAACAGAAGCAGCAGCGAACAGAGGAGATCGAAAGGCAGCCGGAGCAATGTGATTCTTCGTCGATTCAGCCCGGGCCTAGCAACGTGGACGGATGGATGCTCAAAAAACCAAAGTGAGTGACATTTTATCGTTCCGTTTTAAGATCGATCGACTGTGGAACGTTTTCCAGCGCGACGCGATAACGCTGAACCGACTTCGAACCACGACAACCGATTTTCAGTAGGTTTTCTTCCCGTGCAATGGCTCGGAATTTACACTCGAAAACTGTTTGGGAAACTAAGTCTACAAGACGGTTGACAGCTCTCCGAACACGTTCTATCAGCGTATTCTCAAATAAAAACGGAAAGGAACGTCTCTGACGAATGTACAGGGTGACTTAAAGTTTAGTCTCCACGAGAAAATGTTTCGAACAAAAGTTAAGGGTACATTTGCTGTAAGTGGATTTGCCTTTGAACTGTTGGAACATCCATAGGAGTTCAAATATTTCTCTTGTATATTATGCTTCTGTCGAAAATCAATATGCACATCTTTATTATACGCTGTTTAAGAAGTATTTGCTGGAACATTGAGATGGGTATCTGAAAGCACATGGCATTCATTTTCTCGGAATCATTCCTGCAATATTTGTTGCATCAGATACATCTCAGTGAGGTTTTATCAGATACACGTGTTTAGAATTTTATATTAAACTAGACAAGAGAAGCTCTCTAGTCCTTGTCGAAGTCTTGTTATCATGTTATCAAACATTGTTGTAACGAGAGTAAGAAATAGAAAGTGCAAAGTGTGGCTGTATGTAATGTTATGAAATTGAATTGATATTAAACTAAAAATCACAATGTTTAAAAATTTTCGATATTTACTAACGCTTAATGTCATAACGCTAACACTAAATGTCATAAACAAATTGTTCAAAGAGAGGTTGATTTATCAGTATTGATTTTTTCGCTCTCTGATTCATCAAATAGATAAAACAGGCTTAACCTACCTTAACAATCTACGTTAAATAAAACATACCTAGAGATCTATTATTTAACTTATCATTTGTGTAAGCTTAACAATAGATTTCCGTGTGCATTCAGAACAGATATGTTCCTGGAACGAAAATAGACATGTTGTTAGTATGAAACAATATCTTACTTGTACAGTAAAAAATTTTTTTAAGGAAAGACAGAACGAACAAAAAAAATTGAAAATTCTAAGAAGACAAATGTTCGACGTGCGTGGCACGTCATTTCCAACTCCGGGATATAACCTATCGACATGTGTGGTTATGTCATTCCAGCGCAAGGTGTTAAGAGAAAGTTTTAGTTGATTGCATAAATTCGTGCCCGATTTTCATGAATGTCGCAAACTGTACGGCACAGCGGAGTTTAAAAAAAGTTATATAGTCGTCATTCTTTTCTAATTGTAGAAAAGAATATATTTAATAAATTATTATTGCATAATTGATTAATAAAGCTGTATTCTTTAAAATTTAAGCATTGAATTTTATTTTCAAATCGGGCAAGAACTTATGCAATCATCTAATATAAAATGGTTTTGCCCAATTCGTTAAGAACGCTGGTTTATGTATTATTCGACGTTAATACGTGCGAGAAAGCGAACGGTTCTAAAACGATTTCTCAATAGAAAGAATTACCATGGCTTCTAGCAAGATACCGACAGATAACAATTGAATCGAATGACTCGTATTGTATCGCACACGGTGAATCATAGAACACAAGTAGCATCCTCCGCGACAACGAGGATTTACTTCGGTTTGCACAAACCATTTCGTAAGTGTGCCTCGCGCGTGCAATGTTAAACTTAAATGGACTTAGGCCACTTTCAAAATAAACGGTTCATTTAGATGTTCTGCATGCATGTTCCTGAAAATGGTCTGGGCTCGCGTGTGTCTGACATTCTTGTATAATTTTTCTCCGTAGAACGCGCTGGAGACGTTTGATCCAGATGATTAGGAGGTCCTTCCGTAGGCAGAAGCGGCTCTGCGATTCATCAGACGCGCGAAAGCTGTCGAAAAAGTACGTACACGCGTAGTATTATCAGGTTCTGAGAAATGAGTGTTCGCCGTAGCAAGTCGACGGGAACTAAAATTCTCCGCGATCTAATGTGGTCATACTGCGGGCCGTATGAAAATGTACGATGTGCTACATCCCGAAGGCATGAAATATGCAAATTCACATTCGTGGCAGGGTACGAATGAAAGGTGAGGGGAATTAACATTTCTACGGTGGAATTAATTTCATACTGGTGTTCGCAAGGTGTGTATTGGTCACTATGTGGCTGATACACTGGGTGAACTTTCTATAAGAACACTACTGCTTTCAATCAAACATGTTAACCTCTTAGCGTACGATTTTGTACATGGTTACAATGATTACAAGTTTTTTATCATTAATAATTTTACGCGAGAACATTCCTTGTAGTCTTCACATGTTTTAAACTCTTACTCTTGAGCCATGAAAAAGATTTCGCGCGAACTCGGCGATGAATAACAGAATTTTTCAAATATTCCAACCACATTTTGCAGTTTATATTGTGGTTAAATAATACGAAAAGCCTCACGACAGTCCCGTGTTCACCGTTTTTATAGTTTCATACTCTTTTGACCCGTCACAGGTAACTAACCCATTACCCTAACCCATTAACCCTCCATGGTTCAGTTAATTCCCGTCAATTCATGGGTAAGGTTCAAGGGATTTAATATTTTATTTATATTTTTATTAAAAAGTGTAATAATTAAAGCGTGTAATAAAGTTCACTTAAATCGGTTAAATGCCGATCGGGAACGGAACTAAACACGTGCACGTAGGAAACGTGAGGTTGTATGATTGACCAGAGAAAAAAGAGAACACTGTTCACGTAACGAATTTATTTTAACGTCGTTAGTTTAATATTCCCTAAGTCTGATAACAATATATTACTGTGGCTAGCTCGAAAGCGCGGATTCCACGACGAAATGGTATTTGCCGAGAACGAGTAGAAAAGCGCGTCGCGCGAACACGTGTTGCTTGATGGCGAGTACAATCGAGAAGAAGGAAACGATAACGCGCAAAACGGAAATCTCCTCGCGGCGAGAAAGTAAGAGAAAGTGGGGAGCGGATAACGGTGCGCGACACCACGCGCGAACTCATTACACCTGCCAATTATCGACAATTGGTTTGAATACGGTTTGTCACGTATAGATAGCGTAACACGCGTCAACACGCCGCGCGGCTCAGCCTGCTCGTGTCGTGGCACGGAGACCATCATCCACCTTTCCACCGGAATTCTTTCAGAATCCTGAACAAATATTATTATTCAAATCTGTTTCGATTAATAATAAATCATTAACTCCACAAGATGAGAAGTAATATATTCATTTTTAAAAGTTCTTTAGACTTTGTCATTCGGTGGTGCTAAGGTAATATTTTCGAAATGTTAAATATCAATTAAGTGCTTTGGTAGTAAAATGTGAAAAAAACTGGAAACATGTGAAATCATAGACATTTCGATATGTACCTAAGTATGTGTCCGCAGAAAATTTGACGTTTCAGTATAAAAATATAAAAAGCTTTTTAATTATAGTAAATTAAGGAAAGCTATTTTGATATCTTATTATGTATATTATAAACTTATAAAAAATATAATTGATTTTCGTATACTTGCTTAACATATAAGTGTACAGGAAATACTATTTAATTTTATTAACTGTACGTAAGTATATGGCCGTCACTGTATGTACCGTTTAACGGGAGGCAAGTATTGCAAACACAATAATCATATCAAAAGGTAATGAACAGATAGTGATCGATGGAACCTCGTGTAGCCGACGACCATTAACTCCAAACGGTTGATGGAATTTCCGACGTAGCCTTTGCCCGCGGCGGAAATGTAATTTTCAACGGAGATATTAAAGCTTCCTTCTACCGTTCTCGCTTTGTAGGCACCTTTTAAAACCACTTGCGTGCGGGCGCGGACGCAATATTGCAGGCGACAACTTTTCTCTTTTTTTCCTCGGCAGCCGAACAGTATTAAGCACGCAGGAACGCAAAGTCGTTGTTCCGCGTTGAGTTGTACATCCGCGCGAGAGGAATGCTCCGTGCAATTATCAGAAATGAGAAACCAATGCACCGTGGAACGTAATTCGAAACAACCCTACACATGTATAAATATTGTAGGATAGAGACGGGATACATGTGTATGTGTGTGTGTGTCCGTTAAATAAGAAACGCCGTACTCCGCGATATGAATAATGAGAATTACGAGTCGTAAACGTAAAAGTAGGACTTTTAAGGCAAATAGCACTCTAGATTGATCTTTCATCTAGCGATTTTGACTACTAAGAAATCCCGTCTTTGCATTATTGCGGTATCAGAAGTGAAATCCCGGACCCTTGCAATCCTCGCGTACGTATACGAGGTCTAGCGGTATGTGCACTCACACTCATTTGAGTAGACGCTACCCTTAAATAAGAGAATACATATCGCGTTTGTGAAAAGACGATCGGCCGAGACTTCGTAGGCAACGCCGTACGGACAGCCCTCAGTCTTATGTGGAACAGCCTATCGAAAGGTCGGAATAAAATATTATTTAATCCTCCTCGAGTATTTTTCTCTCTTACAGAATGTTTATGTGGAATCATCGTCCACCTGATAGTTCCATGATTTCGGAAACACCCGGTATTCTGTCTTATACAGTAATATCTCCGTAATTGTCGCAAAGGTGTTGGAACCGGTCAAGCGGTAAACGTTCTACGACCGAGCCAGCAAGGGGTCGAGTATCGGCGAGTCTCACGCTAATGCCAGCAAAGCAAAAGATTGTAACATTTCGAAGTTTTCATTCTTCTTTTATGGAACTTTCACCATCGTATTCGTTTCGTTTTTCTGATTAGAATGATACCAAACACGATATGATTACGATTATGTAGCACCTCTTCTAGAATTGTCACCGATACGACAGTTACAGAAATACAGTAAAGTCGCGATTCTTGTCAAACAGGCTGTGTTCTGCACGGACAGTCATCGCATATCAACATTATTTTTTACGTTTATCGCGTACCCGATCGCTGACAGTGAACGCGACTTTGCTGTACTACTACAATTATGCCTCCATGTAATTGTAAATCCCGAAGAGATTAAAATAATAGAACTTAATAATGTGTATATGTCGCGAAGAATATCAACCCTGAATTTTGTATGCCGGAGGAACAGTTTCCTCGGAGCCCGAGCCTCTGCTGTCGTTATTCGAGAAGCAATTAGAAATCGTAGTATGCGACAACGGCGCGGACGTAACGGGAGATCGAAATCAAGGGATCCCGGTGGAATTGAGTGACACGAACGCGTGCTCGCGTTTAGCTCTATCAGCCGCGGAAAATGACGTCTGACAGCGTCGTCCGCAGAGATCGGTCGCCGCTTAAAACTCTCGTCACGATCGATCGTTATCATTTTCATCTCGAATTTCTGAATGAATGAGCAATCTGCGGATACGAACATCGGCCTCGTTCACGTGTGTTTCAATATAAAAAAAATATATCAACCATATCGCGTTTTATAGATACATCTGCGGCAGGCAGTTTCGAATTACACTACGAATTGAAAGATACGATTGTTTACGGAAAAATTTAACATGTTCGCCGTCGGTATCGCACACTCTGTGACAACCGCGGTCGTACATTTTTGTAAAGAAAATTAAACTCGCTTTATGGACGCTGTTAGTCAAAGCCATAACGCGGACCGTGATATCCGTGGAATCTGTGATATTTCTTCATTCGGATTTTTTCACATTTTATGAAGGGAATGTGAAATTGTTGAATTTAGTAAAATGTAGAGTAAATTGTTGAATTTGATTAAAAATGTTATTATATAGAAATGACGATATAAAGCAACTAGAAATAAATTGATCATTTTGTAAAAATGAAAGACCCGTGCCCACAGGTATTTAAAATATTAAGAGTCGGTAGTATATCTCCTGTGCGTTGTAATTTTGGTGATGATAAATTACTCCGTTTTATCTATTTAATACCGTGTGTCCCTTGCATATTTGTTAAATGGGATGTTACAGTTTATATAATGTGAAAATAATACAAAATGGACTTTAAAAGAGTAATATGTAATATCTTCTTATTTAATTATTGAAAATGGGCAGTATGTACATACGTATGTACACCGTGTACGAGTTACTTAATTGGCAAACACAATGTGGATACAGAAAATTGAGAGGAAATTGGGGTAATGGTTCAAAAGCATTTGGGCTTATTGAAACAAACAAAAAAGCCTGAATAATAATTGGTTTCACTGATCGTTTATTTCTCAGGTGTAATTCATTTGCAGTTACCAATTTGGAATAAATGATAGACTTCAACTATAATAAATTTACGCTTTCACATACTTTTCAAAATTGAATTTACAAGAAAATTTCTCCCCTTTATTTTAATATTGTCAATAAACTAAAACTAACTCTATTAAATTTTGTGTTTTACTTCTGCAGTTATTAGTTTGTACAAAGTCTCATAACTCTGCAATCAGTGACATTTGTAAGAAATTTATTAAGCTCATTGTTTGCTTTGCTGGGCACTGTTTCATGCTCTCGAAGTTTATTCACAACATTTTTAAGACCTCGTGTATGCTGAAGTAACATATTCATGTCGCAAGCAAACAATGTTCTCAATTTCCGACATTGCACAGAACAAAATAAACTTTTCAGGCAGTTTACTGTTTTCAAAGTTCTCACGGTCCAGTCGTTTCCGCGTACAGAAGTTCGTTTGTTATAACGAGTCATCGTCATAATTATGAATTAAGATAATTAAATAATATCGTTGTAACTTTGTTAAATAGTATTATATTCGAGACAAATTTGAATAGCTTTCAGCGCAATGAAAATTAATTTCAATGAGAGGATCTCTCTGATTAAAGTCTTTGTGGGTGTATAAAAGTAACTAAGTGGGTGTATAATTGTAACCGTTTAATATTGTTCAATTACAGATGTATGTCGTTTTAGCATAAAATGCACCTGATTTAACCAATTGAATCGATTTATCCTTCCACGTAGAAAATGAAGAATCATTTTGTTAATGTTTATTAGAACAATGCTTGTTCTATAGTTTCAACGAGACATTATTTCCTTTAATACTTAGTGTAATTAGACAAATTAAACGTAGGAATTTGAATATTATTCGTAACTAATTGTATGGTCACCCTACTGAATTATTTGAAGTTTTAGTTCATTTTCGAATTTGAATTGAAATTTGAGATTTAAATGCTGGTAAACTTTTTAATGGACGATAATACATGTAAAAGAATATTCACATGTGAAAAACATGTTGTTCAGCTGCTTTATGTATATCCAGCGATTTCCCAAGAATGAATGGACCAGCCGCAGTGCAACCTTTTGCATTTTGTAAATAATGCTTTCCCGGTCGTCCAATTTAAAAATTTTTGGATTTGTTTATCGTTGGCTACTGTTATTCCAACATTCAGTTCACCCAACCTATTTGTCCTGCGTTTTGCCTACCATAAATGGACCAGTCGTAGCGCAACCTTCTGCATTTTGTAGAGACTGCGTCCCTGGTAGTTCTGTTAAAAATTTTTCGGGTTTGTTTATTGTCAAGCATTGTTGTTGCAGAAACTTGTTTCGATCACCGAGACACAAAATGGTCAGTGTGATCAATCGTCTCAACAGTTATAAATGTACCCAGTGTATTGTGGAAATAATGGCCACCGCCGTCTCGACGCGGCCGCAACGACTAATAAAACTCGTTGGGAATCCAATAGAATATAAAGTGTCACTAAAAAAATCCGTCATTTCATATGCATGGAGCTAATAATTTGTGGGAGCGCGGGTCGGACGTGGAGCAAAACGAAGACGCGCGATGGCTTGTTCTTCCGGCTGCGTTAAAAGTTTCCCGGGCACCGGGTGGCTGAGATTATCCCCCGTAGCAACGTTATCACCGCGGAAAATGATGTATTCGAATTACGAAGGCGAGCTGCGTACACGACGGAATACAAAACTCACTGCTGGTGGTCTCCTCGGTGCATTACACGGCTGGCTGATACATTTTTCGGGCCACCGGAGGAATGTTTCGGTCGGTACATTACATCGCCCGGCGAGCACACGCCGCCATTAAAAGGACGGTGGACGAAATTTCTATAAGAACTTTCTTCAACAAAATGATTTTTGTTTCATCAAACGAACGTCCATTTTCGCAACTTTTTGTTTGAGCAACAGTATGATTTTTTACATTGAACATATTCAATTCATTTTTTAAGTAATGTTGCCATCGACAATTGGAGGTCGTTTCTTCCATTTCTGACCTTGTAGGACCTTGAAAATCATTGTGCCGTATACGAATGAATTTGTCATTACATATTCCTATACAAATATTACTATACGAATATATGTATAGCATTCCATTTAAAAAACTGAAGATCATGTCTTTCATGTCTAAAAAGATGATGCAAAAATTACATACGCTATGGGAAAAAATTTCTATTAATATATATTTGGCATTTCTCTGATTTAAATGAGATCAAAACATACGCAAAGTATGTTATTGTTGTTGTATTAAATTTATTTAGAAACTCTGCTGTGTTATTCCAAACAGTTATCAGTTCTTAGTGTCCTGTGTTTTCCACTTTAATATTTATAGTGCATAGTTTTTTATATACACAGGGTGTGGCTGGACTCCGACTTATTTATACCACCCGTCCGACCACACCTTGTATAACGTGGGGTAAGTGCAATAACGTTTGTGTCGAGAATCGGCCATCCAACGTACCGATAGTGGGGATATCTAGTGGCATCACGATCCGTACTGTGAGATCGTGATAGGATCCCTACGTGACGCCACTCAGATTCTGACTGCGTACAGTATTTCCCCCTCTATTATCCCAGATATCCCTTGATCTGATAATGGTGGTTGCTAGTACAACAATATTACATATCTTTTTATTCATGTTTAACTATAACCTTATTCAGTGGCCAATTTCTATCAACTTTTTTTTTAAATACTAGGTTGTCTCACAAGTTTCTTTCGCAATGTGCATGTTTAATAATGTTAGACAATATGTCATTCCTAAGGTCATTTGAAATAATTCTTTCCTTTGCGAAAATGTTCTCCGCGGCTTCGTTAAAGAGTTATTAACGAAAAACACGGACCAATAAGAGCGCACTACTGCCAGCTGGGCGGTCCCGCTGAACGTGGGGTTGAGTGGTCACTTGATTGGTTGATTGGTCCGTATTTTTCATTAATAACTCCTTAACGAAGCCGCGGAAATGATCTTCGTAAAGGGAAAAGTTATTTCAAATGGATCAATCTTTCACGGAAATACATTTAATCTAATATTACGGGTGAGCGATGTTAGGTGACAGACGATATTAGGTACATTTACTCTATCGTTTAGCCATAGTAAATGAAATAATATGAAACATTAGAACCCGCAAGAAAGGGCAAATGGTGCGCAGCGAGAATCGCAATATGGCCAGGCGTGTAATAAAAAGGTGCGATGAAGAGGCACGCGTCCAACGTATTCAGTACTCGGTTTACCAGTCGACACTTCGAGCCAGTGATTATACTGGTTTGTTCACGAGAACAATCCACAGAATTAGGAAGGCGAGCAAAGCATTTAGCGATGAGCAAAGCTTATCCACGGCTGGAGAAAAGCGACCTCGCAGATAAGAATCGTCAAGAAAATTTCACTGCACGGAAGAAGATAAAGAAGTCATTCGCCAAATCATTTGCGAATTCTACACGGAGAAAAAGATAGTGCCGACTGCCAAGAAATTATTATTAGTTCACAGTTTTTATCGAGTATTGAAAAGCATGGGTTTCAAATGGAAGAAATCGCAGAGTGTGCATAAGATATTAATGGAGAAACCCGCCGTTGTTGCATGGCGATCGAAATATTTGAAAGCTTTGGACTACTATAGACAAGAAAAAAGAAATATAGTATATGTTGATGAAACTTGGATAGAAAACACTATGCTTTTCCCGAAGTGCTGGCAGAGCAAGGATATTAAAGGCATACAGAAAAGAACAAGTTCCTCCCATAGATACATCATTGTTCATGCTGGAGGGCAATCGGGGTTTATCGAAGGAGCAGAGCTAATATTCAAAGCCAAATCTACGACGGGCGATTATCATGGACAAATGAATGCTATTAATTTCGAGAAATGGCTTTCGGAAAAATTATTACCCAATATTCCCCCACAGTCGGTAATTGTTATGGATAATGCACCGTTCCATTCGGCGCAGGAGAATAAAGCACCGTCGAAAGAATCGAAGAAAGAAGTTATGATTAGGTGGCTGGCGGAAAATGAAATTCCTTACGCGGAGAATATGAAAAAATCTAGACTCAATGAAATTATTCTAGAAAATAAAAGCGCAGTTAGAACATTTAAGACGGACGAACTAATAAAATTAGGAGGGCACAACGTTTTAAGATTGCCGCCATATATGAGCAACCTGAATCCTATGGAGTTAGCGTGGGCGAAAATAAAAAGAATAATTCGTGAAAATAATACCGGAACACTATCGTCTGCGGTATTGAAGACACTGACGATGAGTGCGATTAAAACCGTTACGGTCGAAGATTGGGCGAAATTCTGCAAACACACAGAAAAAATAGAAAATCAATATCGGGAAAACGATTTTAGATTAGATAAGGCGATTCAGTCCAGGAAAGGAGCTGCAATTAATACCGATTCTGATAGCAGCAGAAGAATTTCAGAAAATTCAGAAGGTAACAGAATATGAAAATTATTTAATTATATTTATATAGTAGCTTTGTTAATTATGTAGTTTTTCCTGATGTAAAGAAGCTTAAGTACACTAATATCAATAATATGAAAGTTGTTATTGTATTATCTTAATAAATAAAATTTTATATTAACAGTTAAAGAGTCACAATGTATCTCGCGCTAATATGTTATGTTAATAGATGAATGCTGAGTGTCTACGCCAATTCAATGCCCCTGCTGTCGCGTCATCACATTCTGTTCATGACCCGGATTAAGAATAGTTTTAACCCACTGAACCAATAGCGAAAATGCGTGTGCCCTGATTATATACCTGTGTCCGCGTAAATTGGCTTAGAGTAAACAAAGTTTCTATGAGAATGATTTATGAAAAAATGTTAATGAATTTTATGAAACTTCACGTACAGGACAATATTTTAACGTGGAACGATATCTATCATCAAAAATATTTAAACTATAATAGAGCCACAACGTAATTAACAAATGGTGGAATACAAAATTAGCGAGACACGATCGTTCACGAATAATTAAGGAAATATAACCGAGCGTGACGGTGATACCAATAGTTGTTAATATTATAATACTTATGTTTCAGTAATAATTTAATGCACTGTTTCTATACAAATTTAGCTATGCTTCGGTACGTTAAATTATTGTGTATAATTTATAACAAATACAGAATGGTCTTCCTACAATTAGTACCTCCATCGGGCTTCTTTTCCAATAGTCTAACTATTATTTAATAATTTTTATTGAAAATACCGTTCTTATCATCTAGTACAATCTTTCTAGCTCCATTCTCTATAACAACGAGCAGTACGTTGTAGAAAAGAATTTCTCGTGTGCTATACAAGATGTTACATGAATGGTGGAATATCTCATGAGGGATTGACGCTATTAAAAAGGTGTTTCTACGAACGTTGTTTTGTGTATACCATATATATATACAAATAATGGCGATTATTCATGAATATAAACTAAGAAAGCGGACATTAAATGTGTACGACTTGATTATCCATTTCTCGAATTACATATGGATGAATGGTGTCCCACCAAAATTACATAGTCTAAGATCCAGTGTTCTCGAAGAAGTTAAACTCCCATCGCCTAATAGAAAAGACGAAGTTACTCTAACTCGTATTAGGACTGGCTACTCGAGTCTTAGCTACAAACTCTCGGATTACGAAGAACATTTGCATTTCCCTCGAATGCAAATGATGTACTGCGATCCTGATCATCGACTATATATAATCAATACATTGCAATTTTATGCGTTGGTGGCAAAGAATAATAGGTAATATTTAAGACAGTCAAAAAATTAAAATAGTTTCACAATAGTTTGAAATTGGTTAATTGGTTTACGAATTATAAACGAGCAAAAGTGGTAAGAAGGCCGAAAATCACGAAAAATTGCAATTTTTACCACTTTTGATCGTTTATCATTCGTGAACCAATTAACCAATTTCAATGTAATTTTCAGAACGTATAATTCATACGGGTTTACAAAACACATCTTTTAAATTTTCGTCATTGGCCCAGCTAAAAAAGTTGTAAAAATCAATTTTTGCTATTGTTTTTCACATTTCCGACCAAATGCATTTTTTCAACTTATTTATTAGACGTCATTTACTAAACTAATTCTTCTAGCCTTACAGAGGAATTGAAGTCGTCATACATAAAAAAGTTATTCTGATTTAAAATGTCCACCGATTCAGAAGTGTAGATTCACCCCTTGGATGGATGGCCATTACTTTTTATACACCCTGTACAAACTTACAAAATCCATAGTTACCAATGTACCTGGAAAAGTCTGATATTAAAATTGTTACAGTTTTCCTTCGATATCATCGTATTGCGGATGAGGGTAGTTATTCGACTTGACATTGTTCTTGAGTGCACCAAGAATTTATGGGTCCCAATAAAGCTGTCCGGTAGATATTGGTCGTCCGTGCAGCGATATCTTTCGTTACAAAAAGATAGAATACCTAGTCCGGTATAGACTAAAACCGAAAGGGCGTCGTTTTATGACAGCGCATGTCGCCTAACAAACGCTGCGAAAACTGAAGGGGTTCATCTGGAAAATCCTCCAGCAGCCACTGCTCCAAATCTTTGCTACCGAGACTTTCTTTGAAGAAAAACCACGCTGTTTTTTCTAAAGGAATCCACTAACTAGTAATGGTTATATCCTTGATAAAACTGTTTACTTGAAATTGTAACCGCTCGTGTTTTATCTTTAAATCGGGAACGAACTTGCGCACTCACCCAATAAACGAGTGAAGAAGACGGACGACCTGCGTTTAACGGGGTGCGGTGATACGGTTCTAGAAAATTTGCTAACACGGTGTTTTACCTGGCTCGCAGACGCGGGTGTACATCGGTTGAAACATCCGACAAGTAGAAATGGAAACAGAGGGCTGGCGGAGAGACAGAGAGAGAGAGAGTGCGAGAGAGGAGGGGGGAAGGAACGAACGACAAACGGAAAAGATGCACAAAAGGCTACGGAGGCGGCGGATCAACCTTTTAAACAGCTCGAGATACTGCGTTCCCGGTTGAAAAAACTCTCCCTGTGAATGTAAGCACGGTGACGAATCCGTAAGCCGCAGAATCCGCGCGCAAGAACACGTACCACTCTGTCGGTTAACAAAGGCTACCCGCAGAGGGCTTACAAACTAGTCATAAAGGCGTGGACCCGGCGCCCATTAACAGACAAATGTTCATTGGGAGGGAAACGAGTTGCCGGTATTATATTCGGCCGAGATCCTTTGAACTCGAAAACATTTCGCGACGGCTGGGTCCATCGTGGATCCTCTCTCTTTCTCTCGAGTGTAAATCCTCGCGAAACGGTTAGAATGATTGCGGCCGATTCGAGCGGGAGCAACAGAGCTCGAATACTCGCGCGGAATCCCATTTGAATGGGATTTGTCAGGCTTGAATACAAACGTTTGCTGCTGATTTTCCGGTGAGTTGTTTAGACAGTGACTCGAGGTAATTAGACGACAGCCAGCGCGAATGATTTCTTCTCCCGGACACTCGGTACTTAGAACGCTGTGTAACGGTTATCGCGAGCGAATAGGCCTGAAATCCCTGAATTAGCCTGAAATCTGATAAGACCGCGGAGCAAACACGCTTTGATAAATGACCGCTCGCGGACCCGCCACTGAAAAGGTATTAACCCCTACGAACGTGGGAGGTATAATGATATAGGCTGCTAAAGGTATATCCAAAATATTCAATTTAGTTGCTTAATCGTTCTAACGAACGAACGCTTCGCAGAAATATTTCCACGAATCATCCTGGGATAATATTTCATCCGTTTTCGCTTAGTACTGTCGAGTGACTAGTTATCTGCAGTTTTAGTGATACACTCCCAGCCGAAAATACAGCACATGCATGCTATCTTAACGCTTGGACGGCGAACCATTCTTATAACAAGACTGATGTTTAGGACTATTCATTGCTTTATTTAACCACTTTTTACAACGTATTTTTGAAGGTACTTTTTGTAGGCACATTAATCTTTTTAGTGTCCCTGATGCGCCACATAGTTATTTAATCAATTGAGTACTGAAATTAATTAAAATTGATTGAATTACGATTTTGATGTTCTGTAAACCTAGCATTAACCTACATACATTCAGTAATGTTTATAAAAGCAAAAAATGGATAAAATTTTATTCTGGAGAAAAATGAAAAAGTATGAGGCTTAAAGTGAAGTAATGTTTAAATGTTTGATCGAAAATTCCGGTGTCGATCTCTGTACACCAGGAGTATTTTCTTCTCGCTTTTCCAAACATCAATTCACTGCGAAATATTAAAATAGACAGTCTGTGCAACCGAATTAATTTTTGGCACAAAAAATATTCTATAATACAAACAATGTTGCTTGTCTAGATCAAGTGAAAAATACGATCTGTCGATGCAGTGTGTAACGTTTATTACGTGTTCGTTGCACACGACCTTTTCGTGTTTGCGTTATTGTATGTTTGGTAATTATTATGCGCCAACATGTATGCCGCGTCTGCAGAAAAAAACGTTGAAATCAAAATATATTCCTGGTGAGCAGGAATCGAACGCAATTTTCCGTTTTAATAGCCACTTTACTCCGATTTAGTGACGCAATTTCGATAATTGCGATTTATGTAACTTTTAGTATCTCGCAGGTATAGAGTTTATTTGTACTCCAGTTGTTTCGACAAGGTGTTACACAGTCGAACATGTAAACTCAGAGGCTCAAACAAACTCATGTAGTGAGGAGAATTAGTGAGTTATTAATCTACATAAACGTGAATATAATTCGTATGAAAGAGAAAACATAACATTTATAATGCACTCTTGGTGTGTTGAAAAGGCAGTCATTTTATTGAAGACTCGCAGATGTCTAGCTAAGAAGATCTTTCATTTTGATAATCTATTCTACATTAATTTGTTTAACAATTGTTAAAACAACATCCTATGTATTCAAAGAATACTAATCAGCAATTTGCGAATAGTAATTCAACAGGTATAAGTGTCCATTCATTGAACAGGCCACTTTGCTGTAACCTAAAATAGAACAGCAATTTTAATGAATTTCTTAAAAATCGATTTTGCAGTCAAAAATTCGGAAAAAATTTACGGTCGTGTGTGCCATTGTGTAGAATGTTCATGAATTTTTTGATAATCTATTGACAAGTAGAACAGTAGAAATAGAACATAATTCATTAAATCGTGCTAGCCCTGCAATTACCTTTGTGGTAGGTGTAGAAACTTCGAACTTTTGACACAGAGAGTTTTCTTTGGGAGCCTATAACCGTATCGAATGTTGTGAAGTAAGATCAATTTGGTTTAGGGGCACATTTGACCTCCTTACATCCGGCTACGCCCATCTGATAACAAAATTGAATACCTTTGACTTGCAAGAAAATGAAAAGACCGAATTTTATTGATCTGATTCGACGAACTTCTTGAACAGAATTGTATAATGAGAAAGAAATCTGGGAACATTTCAGCACTCAGACGAACTCGTTCAACGAATGTCAATGTCCTGCTTCGCGAATTCTTGTTAACTAACGCGATACTATATAAACTGGCGCGAAGGAGACCCCTCGGTCAAAACTGCATTAGGCTGTTTCGTACTTTCCACTCACGTCTACGCGTTGGGGGATTTTGAAACCGTGGCATGGACTTGGTCGGCTCTCACTCGGCAGACGTGAACGCCGTCCACCGAATCATCGGACGGTCAATTTAATTTTAAGTTAGATCGCAATCCCGGGCTAAAGAACTTCTCGTAACGGTCCGACCGTTTTATCGCGGAGTCCACGTTGCTCTCGTACTTCCCTGTAAACGTGTACGTGCGCCGATCGAACTATCCCGAGAAATCGGGGCCGTGCGCGCGCGATTACCACTACTTTCGCACCCGAAGAGGAAGTAAAATGGTTAGACACTCCACGCTCGAGCCTGGATAGTGATTCCGTGATTGGCTTCTCGTGGCAAGTGCTCGTCTCGAGCTGAAGTGTATCTCCGACTTATTGACTAATTACAGACGGGATAGAAGATCGAAAGAGGGAACTAGCGGTTCCTTAACCGTGTGCCACGGTGTTTCCGTTAATGGCCGTGATAATTGCTAGCGTTCCGTTTACGTATTCCCATATCGTACGTGGCGAACTGAGTGAGTGCTGCGCCTAATTGGCACCACTTCCATAACTTTGTAAATGCCGATTTGCGGGTTGCCGCGGGGTTTATATGATGTCTACCCTTGCAAGTCGCTTTCTCAAGGGGCATTCTGGTTGCATTTTATTTTAGTACAAGTGCATTTTAACGTGTAGAATATACAGGGAGGTCCTGTAAAAATTAGCACTTGAATATCTTTGTTATTTTTTGGAGATATTGAAAAACTTTACTAGCAAAAGTTACAGATATAGTGAAGATCGCTTTTTGTAACTTGCTCAGTGTCCCTACGAATATTCAGGCGAGTCACTGTGCATGTGTAATGCATTTCGCTGCGGGATAGATCAAGACAGCTTCGAACGCTTCAGATCCAATAGAGCACAACCAAAAGTCGCTACAATCTCGAGGAGAGAAAGCTCAGACACTTTGAACGTGAGACTGGCTGATGTTATACGCCTGGGACGAAATACAGCGGCATTACACTCATGGAAATCGGAACAGACGACGGCAGACTCGTGGGACTGAACGCAGACGATCATGGACCTTGAGACCTCGGTACCGACACGATTTCGGATTCGTGACATTTGATATCGACACCAGAGTCGCCCGAACCGTCACGGACTATTATTCTCTATTTATAGAAGCAAGCACTCGTGATCTTCAGAAACCATTAACCCTATGCGGACAAGGACTTTTTTAAAAATATAATGGATATTTTAGAACTAAATTATGTATCGAGGTCTCAAATAATGGGGAAAAAGAACAATATGTACTGATCTATAAAATTGCAAAAAGCATTAATGTACCAAAAATGTACCAGATTGAAAAAATTAAATTGAAAAGTATATTTAATATCTAAAGCAATTGTTTAATATCTACAGTTAAGTATATTGTATAAGCGAATGTGTTAACTGAAAGTAAAGCTGAACAAATTTTGGATGTTTTGGTAGTTAACGCAGTCAAATTGCATAAAGTGAATTCAAGGATAAACAATATGTTACATTACAAACCATTACACAACAAATGATAGAAAACATAGTTTCTCGTAAACTGTTTAAAATCTTTAAGAATGTTTAAATATCCCATTCAAGTTCGACATTCGCAGTATTCGTAAATTAAGAGCATACCTTCTTCTCTCAGACATGTGGAAGCTATGGCAAGGCTCGTGCACTGTTCTTCATAAATGAACTGAAGAGGTATTTCAAGGGGTTAAAATAGTGACATGTTTGAGAGTCATTCGCGTAACCTGTTGAGCGACAGCCATATTGAATAGGAACAGCCTGAAATATCTATTCAGAGCCGAGGACCAGGATTTAGACAAGCCAAACACTAGAGACTCAAATTGAATTAAGCTACGACCTAGAGATCCGAATTAACCTCGGCGCATCGCAATGACTTCAGAACAATCCTGGTTTCGAAGCTCGAAGGACTTTTGAATATGTTGGAGACCTCATCGCGGATCATTCAACCATACAATACATAGACGACCATTGTGATTTAAAATAATCACTAAAATTGTCAGCCAATTTTCATTTTCCATTTTCTAATATGTAATATGTAATTAGATTCTAGAATATTCTAGATGAAAAAATCACGGCGTGAATGATGTTCAAGTTGAGCTTTTGAATTTCTTTTTGAGCTAGTTCATATTTGTATAAGCAAGAATAGTGTAACTTTAGAGTGGATGGAGGCATCCATGATATCATTTTATCGAACCTAATCGAATTTACTTCCAAAAATATTTTTCTGAAAGATTCTCTATAATTTTTTTCCTATTTTTACATTAAAAAAAAGCAGTAACTTGTCCCAGTTCCCAGAATTACCCTCTATAACATTTTTATGATCGTAGTTGCAAAGAAGCGGCCGCGTTCATTGCAGATTTCGGTTTCCCAGAAGCCCGGGCACCGCCAAGTGGTAGGATTCGATCGAAATAATTATATTGCGTGCGGTCACTCGTATATTCCGTTTATTATATTCGCAACAGCGTAAACGTCGGAAAGTTTTCCTCCGCCAGCACGGTCCCTGTCCCCGCTTCTAACTTTCGTCGCAGGACATTATTTCTTGCATGTTGAGAGGTGGCATAGTTCCAAGTGAGTATCCTTTTCAAGATTCAGTTTTACGAGTGACATAAAAACCGCCGGTACACGGGCACACCAACACCTCGAAAGCTCGAGCCTCGCATTTTCACTCTAGTATTTTAGCTTCGTTTTTTTGGTCGCGCATCGAATACCGAAATTCCCTATCACGTCACGCTGAAAAATATGCGAGCGCAAGTTATTGCGTGCTGGCCGCGCGTGCATCCAGCTGCGTAAAATATGCGGATAGAAGCTCACCTGTCCCCGCTTTTAATTCGCCCCGCCAACAACGGCAATATTAGGCGAACATCGCCGCCGCCATGTCGAAAGAAGAACGATTTCATTGCGCCGCGATATTTACGCGCTAATAATATCTCGATTTAAATGCCGTTCGCGGCTTGATAGCGTCGGAGCAATAACAGTGCAACGCGAATTGTATTAGCATGCTGCAAGAACGTTATACAGGGTATTTCTGAAATCGTCGTACAAGTAGGTCGTTCAGGGTTTCGAGTATATCGAGTTTGAACTTGAACATTCAGCAAATACGCGCTATTAGATAGGAATCGGCTGATATGGCTGTTTATGGTCTCTTATCGTTTCTATCTCCTGCATACACTGATCGAGAAAACTGCCACGAGAAATACATTAATATGTCATTCCTCGCTTTGCAGTTAACGTGTTAATAAAATTAGGATATGTACACTTAATAAGAATCACTGAAATCTAAGATGACGTTCATCTTTGCAGAGAATACAATGAACCTCGAGGCTCAGAAGGTGTTCAAACTCAAGTGTCGCCAGACTCGGAAGTATATCACATGAATCATAAAAGAAGAGGTGTTGCTCTAATCTTCAATCACATCCATTTCAAGAAAATGTCGACGAGGAATGGTTCAATCAAGGACTGCAAGGATCTTACGCAGTCATTAAACAAACTCGGTTTCGAAATTCGAGAATATGTCGACTGTACTGTGCAAGCGGCCATGTCGATTTTGAAGACCAGTAAGTAGACATTGCCAATAACTATGATTTATACCTGTTCCTCCACTCTCCAGTACTATAAATATTGAAATTTGCAATACTACTGGTTAAAAATTTAATGAATTGAATTCTTGCTTTATTGTATATTGATAAATCATTGGATAATACCAATTGTAAAACTTATGCTTTATGATGATTGATAGACTGCGGATCTTTATGCATTTATGGTTTCCAAAAATTGTCAAATAATGCTAGAAAATGAAATTCCACAGAATTTAGTATGGTTTCTATTTATCTCGGATCCACATTCTTAAAATGTGCCTATCAAAATTGAAAATTGCATAAACATCTGCAGTCTAATGATTAACTATCATAAAAATTGGAAAGGTGATGGTTGGAAAATGAGAGCGGTCTTACAGACAGTTTATATCACTTAATCCTATCTACTATGGGTTGGTACCAAAATTCTATGGAAGTCTGGTATAGAGTTGATAAAATTAGTATGAAAAGTTTGATAGACGTTTAATGTTCATTGCCTAATTACATACGTGCGAGACGCAAATAAAAACAGATCTTAATTGTTCTGATTTCATATATTAGTAATAAAGAAACATAATCGAACAATAGTAAATTAGAAAATGTATATCTTGAGGGTGAAACTATTACAATGCTACTACTGTACATTGGTAGGTACAAAATTATTGTATCTGGTAATTACTATGTTCTCTATGTTCTAACTTAGTTATTAAATATAATAACTGAGAACACATAAACAAATGCTAATTTTGCTAGTTGGACATTAGACTCTAATTAAAAGGTACACGGCGAGAGAAAGTCATAGGTTGCGTAGATAGGGATATACATGTGAATTAAGA